>JAAFCF010006654.1:0-23395 GCA_013389785.1 Helicorthomorpha holstii | reverse complement strand
ATATTAATTTTAATTACTTTTTAAAAATTACTTTTAATTATTTTTTTGAACATTAATTTGATTTATTTTTTGAAAATTAATTTGATTTATTTTTTGAAAATTAATTTGATTTATTTTTTGAAAATTAATTTGATTTATTTTTTGATTATTAATTAAAATGACTTTTTGATTATTAATTAAAATTGCTTTTTGAATAATAACTAATTTTTTTAAATTAATTATAAATATTGACTTTATAATTTCCTTTCACAGAGTATAAATCTTCAGCTTATGAATCTCTTGCATTTCGGATGCTGGTGGATCGGATGCTTGCAATTGGATATCCGGTGGAGCTGAGGGATTTTGAATACGATGCAACATTTCCTATTCGGTATGAATATTTATGGTTTGTATAATACAAATTCAATTAGTGTTGTTTGTGTATTGTATGTGTATGTAAATGTAAATGTGTACTCTTATGTACTGTAAGTTTATATTGTTATTGGGATTTATAAATATTGCAGCATCTCATCTTTGCAATATAATTTTATTATCATAAATCTTAATTATTTTCTTACTGTATATATTTATTATAATTTGCTTGATGTAATTTTGTAGTTTTAAACTCTTTTATTGTCATTTTTAGTTGCTTTGTATGGTGAAGGTATCAAGTTTTTTTATTTTACTTTTTTTTTTCATTTTAATAATTATGATTTTTTTTTAATTTGAATTTTTTTGTTGTGTAAATCGTCGTTGATGTGTCTCTAATAGACATTTTTAATTTGCAGGTGGTGGTGATCCACTGTGAAACATGTGGGCGTCACTTCCACTGTTATTAATATATAATGGGTGAGAGTGGTTTTTAACACTGGGGTCAATTGGGTTAAGTAACCAACAAATCAACAAATTATAATGTTACAAATTATATTATGATTTTCTTTTCCTCAACAAAAAAAAAAACCGGTTTACAACTGTAGTGAAATTTTTTTATTTGGACTTGGACCTTTTTATCTGTGAAGCACATTGAACATCTCTGTGCTACTGAAAGCAGAAGTGAGCCAACTCCAAATGGACGAATTTCAGCTTCGTTATTACTCAATTTTTTGCTGTAAACTTTGAAAATACATAGCACAAGTGTTAAATTCCTAATTTTATTACAATTAATTTATTTTTGGGACATTATTGAGTTTTTGCAATGCTTAGTTTTATGAAACTATGGTTATATTTATTATTAAGAAAGTCATAATGACAAAAAAGCACTGCAAAAATTTCCTAATGTTGCACAATAGAACTTAACTGAGTCTTATGTCTAAATATTATATTAATTAAGCTTATGGGAAAGTATCCAGATTCCTGAGACTCCTATCTAGAGTTATTTCAGCTTTTAAATTTAAGATTTAATCATCTGTTAAGATATCTTAAAGCAGTTTAAACTTAAAAAAGGCATTTAATGAAGTGCCATGTGGGTTTAAAGACAATTTCAGTTTTTTGTACAATGTATTTCAACAAAATTGAATATATAATTTCTGCGGGAAGCTTTTGCTGTACAGTAGAGATGATCAGTTTGCTATTTTTGTATAATAGCTTAGTTTTTGGCGTTTCTCCATCACATTCACTGCAGAAATACCAATCGATATCTCCATTGGTCTGCACTACATGCTGAAACTTAACAAGTGATAAATTACTATAGCTTTTACAGTAAATCGATTCAAAAGATTAATCGACAAAGCCAAATAAGTTATAAAAAAATGAGTTTTTTATTATTTTGGTCCATTATAAGTTAGTTATTTTATAAAGCAAAAAAATTTTGTTTTTTGTTGTAGTAAGAGTCTGTATAGAGTGAAAAAATACATAAAACAGCACTATTATTAACTTGATGGGGTTTCATCCATTTATTAATACTGTATGTTTGGACTTCGGTTATAACGGCTTCTTAAGAAACATGTCTTAATCAACAGGCTATAAATCAGCCCATTTTTTGTTATTGAGTCAAAATAAGGTCTCTTAAAATTCTTTTATGTCATTGTTGACAGATCTTGTGACTTTAGAAGCGTTACCCACTTTTTTAATAGCTAAATTAGATTATTTTATTAGGCTCAAATGGCTTAAATGAACTAAAGTAGCTTAAACATGGTTTTAAATGAACTAAGATAGTTTAAAAATGTATAATAATAGTCAGAAAGGCTTTAATGATACCATAAAGTGGCTTAATAATGTCCTTTAATGGCCTTAAAACTGTTCAAAATGATTGGATAAAAAGTTACTTAGATTTTTGAATGTTTACGCTATAACCGAATATGGTGTTATCGTTATAACCGGATTGCAAACCTAACTAGTATAGTGAGACTATTACTCCTTATATAACGTTTTTATTATTATATTGCTAGAAAACATTTTTTGGTGGAAAATCGCATAGAAAATTTATTATTTTAATGGATTTGGAAAGTAGATTTAGTAAATTTATAATTAAGTAGTTAGTTTTTTTTTAGTTTTTATTAATTAAGTTTTTACTCATTATTACATCACTGTTTCATTTATTAAATTACTGAAACCATTTTTTTACTCTCATAACTTAATTTGAATGGAATTTGTATGTCTAATTTCAATGTTGTTTGTTTTTCTTATGTAAACAGAGGCCTATGGTTTGACACTATATACGGAAATCTGTTAAAAGTTGATGCTTATGGTAACATCTTGGTTTGCATAAACGGTTTCAAATTCGTTAAGACGTAAGTTAAAGACGTAAAGTACACTTCATTTGGTACTTGTACTATAACTATATTTTAAAAATGTGTTAAAATGATTATTAATAATTACATTTGGGTTATTTTTTAATTTATGTTTTCAGATCGGAAGTTTATGCTCTGTATCCAAATAAGTTTTTGCAGTTAGACGAATCTCGTGTTTACGTTTTAAACACATTGTTTAACCTTCCTGAAACTTACATGTTGGCTTGTTTAGTTGATTTTTTTACCAACCATCCTAACTACATAAGGTAACAACTTTGATTTAAATCACATCATTTAGGGATTTCATGAGATACTATTGCTTATGTTTTTCTAGTATTAATTTTGTTGTAATTGTTGTTTAACTTTTTGGCATTCGTTTTCCATCCAGAACCGATACAGGAGTAAAGTGTGGCAATTTGTTTATGTCATTTAAATCAATATTCCAAGATGTTAGATCTGCTGTCGACTGGATCCATTTGCAGGTAAATAACTTTAAAACCAAAACTCATGAAAACCGTTGATTAACTGTTTGTTGTTTTTGGAACTTTTATAGGGTAGTTTGAAGCAAGAAACGATAAATAATTTAGACATGTACGTCCTTAAGGATGATCGCCTACCACTTTTGTTACAAAGGTACAAAAAGTTCGCTTTCTTCAGAAAATTAGTCCTGAAATTCGTTGGTCTACTTGATTAAAGTTGCCGAATTTTAACTAAAAAGTTTTTTTTTTGTTTTAATGTTTAAAGGATGAAAGAAAATGGCCGAAAAATTTTCCTGTTAACCAACAGTGACTATGGATACACTGAGGTACAAAACAGTTAATGTGAATTTATTAAATTTTATTAAATTAATTTGAATACCAATACTTAATTTGTTAATTAGAAAATTATGAGCTATTTGTTGGAGACTCCTGATCAGGTAAGAAGGGCTTGGTTAACTTTGTATATTGGGTGATTCCTAAATTTTCTCATGGCAGAAATAAACGAGACAAATCACTTTTGGAATTTATGGTTCAATTTAGAAAATTGCCCATTATAACCCAATCTTATGTTTTTGTTTTACATTTAATTGAAATTTTGTTTTATTTAGAGTGGAGCTCCAGTTAGGTCTTGGAGAACTTATTTCGATTACATGTTGGTGGATGCAAACAAGCCTTTGTTTTTCAGTGAAGGAACTATTTTAAGACAAGTCAACACCGTAAGTTATTTTTTCTAAAACATAAAAAAACAACACAAATCCTAGAACTGTCATTTCTAAGCTTTTGGTTAAATCTGTTATTGATTTAATGCTTCTTTTATTTTAATAGGAAACTGGTGCACTAATGATTGGATCCCATATGGGACCTTTGGAACCAGGACGAGTTTATTCTGGAGGTAAGTGACGTGACTTAATGACTATAATTGATCAGTTCCATGTTTCTGAAAGATTATTTGGTTCTTATTTAAGAGTTCCTCGTATCTAAATGAAGTGTTTGGTTTTTTTTACTAGGAAATTGTGATGTGTTTACTGAACTTATTGGAGCTAAAGGAAAAGATGTTTTGTATATTGGAGATCATATTTTCGGTGACATTTTGAAATCGAAGAAAATTCGTGGTTGGAGAACTTTCTTAATTGTGCCTGAACTTAACACTGAATTGCATGTTTGGACCGACAAATGCCAGATTTTCTCTAAACTTCAAGCATTAGATGCTTCACTTGGAAATATGTACAAGTAAGTTTTGTTGTGTCTTAGTTTTAAATGTTATTTTTTGAGTTTAAAATTTAATGCAAAATGATTATGCAGAGACATGGATAGTAGCAGCCGACTGGCTCCGGATATAAGCAAAATACGAGCAGACATTGGCGTATGTATCTCAGGATGATCATAAGAAATGTGTTGCAAATAAAGAAACGAGAATAAATTTCAAGATTTACAATTTATATTTGTCTCGTTTCTTTATCAGCAATAAATGTTAGTAAGATGGAAAAATGATTTGGCTTTTATTTTGATTGTTTTTAGGCTGTAATTCATGAAATGGATATGTCTTACGGAATATTGGGAAGTTTGTTTAGGAGTGGATCCAGGCAAACATTTTTTGCAGCTCAAGTGATGCGTTATGCGGATATTTATGCAAGCACTTTCCTAAATCTGTTTTACTATCCATTCAGTTACATGTTTAGGGCGCCTGCTATGCTTGTGAGTATGCTAAACAGTATTTGAGCTTTACATCTTGGTTTAGACCTCAAAAGAGTTCCATTATTTGTGTTATTTCTAAAGATGCCACACGAGTCTACTGTTGGCCACGAGCAGCCATTTGTATTAGAAAGTCCCATGGCAATTCGATCACGTACTAACAGTGTTGCAGTGGATCCTGAAATAGTTCACAAAGCATCTAAGAAGTTGGACCGTTTGCCTAGTCTGGTTCCTCATTTGAGAGCTGATACTCCCAAGAAAGTCACTCACCATCACGACGATGACGACTACGATGAAGATGATGATGAAAGTGACAAATCAGCGTAAATTATTAACGTTAGCTGATGTAAACTTGTTTAAGTTAAAGGTAACAAGGTATTTCTGAACTATTATTAGTATTATTATGCTGTATATTTGCTTATAGCGATTTACAAAGCGCGAAAACAGTGTTGTTGGCAACAAGTCACTTTTACTAGCTTTTTTTTGTAGTCCGGTGAACCATTTTTTCTTTTTCTCTTGGATTTTAAATGCAATTTAAACTTTTGAAAAGTTGATTTTTTTAAAATAATATAATAAATAGTCACTACATATTATAATGGACAATCATTTATTTTTAGTTTTAATTTTTTATATGTGACTTGTATTCAACACCGTGATTTTAGGAATTATTTAAGAATTGGGATTTAAAAAGGACCAGTTTATTCAATTACCTTTGACAGCGATTTAAAAAAAAAAAAAACAAAGGTAAAAGCATTTAAATAATTATTAACTCCAAAAAAAAATTCATATTGGGAAGAAAACAAAAAAAAAACGTGTTTAAGGTTTTGTTTTTTAATTTTTAGTTTCTTCAAACGGTTTTAATTCTTTATACACAGTTTTATACTTTATAAAAATTCAAAATTGAGTGTTTATAAGTTATTGGTTACATTAATTGCTAAAAAAATCAAATAGAGGTGTTCATAAAGTTCTTAAAATTTTTAAAAAATTATAGGAAAAAAGATAGTATTTTCATTTTGAATGTTTTTTACTTAATATTTGGAAAATTTAAATACTCTGATTAAAATTAGAAAATATGAATTATTGATTTAAAAATTTAAATTTGAAAATTCGAATGTTTTATTAATATTATTCTGCCTTGTTTATAATTCTTAAGTGTTTCAATTTTTTGCGCAGGATTTACTGTATTGATTATAATTTTATAAGTTATTATTTTGTGATTTATTTTATATGAAAATGTATATTAATAATATTTTATTTAAATTGATCACATTTTAAAACGATATACAGTAATTTCGCATGTAGTGACCTTTTTTTTATTACAATCTCTTATTATTTTTTTTTCTTCTTTTTTTTTTTGTGTTAAAATTTAAAAAATTATAATTTTGATGCATATATGTAAAAAATAAAAAGTAAAAAAACGGTTTTAGATGATGTAGTTATAAACTATTTTAAAAGCAGTTAGTTTATAGAAAATTTGCATTTTGTGTACTGTATAAAAAAAAACCACAATTGTGTTGTTAATTATTGTAATTGTATAACTGAGTGTAGTTAAAGCTGTTTGTTTTGTAAATAATTTTTCTACGTAAACCGTTTTTCTATTGGCTGGATTGATCGTAAAATTATAATTAAGAGATTTTCGAGTATCATTTTGGAAGGTAGATACTGTACAAGCTTATATTACAGCAAAATTTCACTGTTTTGCAAACTTTAGCTCGCGTGACCATATAGTGGGTCGCATAATCAATTGGGTAGGGACGTGTGATTAAAATCTTTGAGAAACAGTAGCTCTTCAAACTGTTAAATTTGAATTTTAAAAAAATACATAATTATTCTCAGAATTTCGCGCAAAAACACATAAAATAATGCCAAAAAGATGTTTCGCAAAGTTAGGGCTGCGTGACCATGTGCTGGGACGTTAAAAGAAAATGGTTAATGAACACTAAATTCTAACCACTTCAATCGATAATTAATCTAGCGTTTAAAATAATCCAATTGCTACACTTGTTAGTATTGCTTCTCTCGAAATGGTTATAAAATTGCCAAATAAAAATTACAACAGTTATAAATGCACACAATACAGTAATTGTTGCGTTTTTACGTCATCGCAAAAAAATGATCAAAATCGACATCGAAAATTACCGTTAATTGATCTTTAATCAGTTGGTCATTGTAAAAAATAAATGACAATATTTGGTGTTAAATTGTTAATTGTCATAAAATGCTTTTTTTTTTTCATTTTAAAAGAAAGCTGAGGTCCGAGCCAGACGCGTATTCAGTGGGGACGCCATTTCTGTGTAAATGATAAAAAAGGTAATTAATTTGCTTTTGTTATTATTGCAAGTTAACGGACTTAATTAGTATCGTTATTAGTATAATTAACCTGATAAACAACCTTGCTGCTGGTTTACCACACAGAGTGATTCGGTCGTTTTCTATCTCTAACCAGCTGCCTTCACGTAAACCCTATTCAAATTCACAGAAAACATACAAAATGGCTAAATTAGCATTGTCGAGTTTAAATTTTATGCAATAAACAATACTGGGTGGTCATAAGACAAGTGTACACATGCATATTGTAGACATTGGTACTGGTGTCTGGCAATTAAGAAACGAGACAAATATTCGTGAAAAACAACGTAATTTATTCCCGTTTCTTTACTGGCAATTTTACTAATAAAGAAACGAGACAAATATGTATTGTGAACAATGCGAGTTATTCCCGTTTCTTTATTGCTAGCATGTATAATTATGTGCACACATATCTTATGATTACCCTGTATAAAAGGATGAAGTGATTAAGATTCAAATTGTATCTTATAATTTCTTGTTTAACAGTTTTAAAATTATCTTGTTCCCATTAATTATTACTAACTTAATATGCATATTTGATATTCAGAATTAAAACCCAAATTACATTTAGTAATTCAGTTGAAGGTTGTGTAGCAAAATAATAATAATAATAAGGATTGGCAAAATAGGAATCCCATTTTACTATGACAACTAAAATGATCATTCACGTGCTTATTTATGTTTTTAAATTTCCCAATTTGAATGTTAGAATGTTTTCAGAATTTTCAAATAGTTGATCACCATGGTAACATCGTAAATCAATGTGTTTTTTTATATTCTAATTTGAATTCTTTTAGAACATTATTTCGAAATGGGGCATCAAAAATGTCTTAGGACATTTTGCTTTTCTAATTTTAAGTTAAATTATTATGAAAAAAAAGTATTTGTAGAGAATTTATGTTTGAACTAAAATGAAACAAGTGTTTCGTCACATACTGTAATTTACGAGACTTAATTATTATGCAATTAGACAAAATGACAATTGTTACCAGAACAGGTGGCGTGTTTTCAATTTCGTGGTACTGTGTAATCCGTTCTTCTCGAGTTTCCTAAAAAAAAACAAAAAAACCATTAAGTTTAACGAGTACTATTAACCTTTAAGCTTAATTTATTAAAACCTTGTTATTTTTTGACATAAAAATTAAATACAAATTACCACACATGGATTTCCCAATTATAACTTTGATACAGTTGTTTATATTTTGAAAATTTTGAATAGCTGATTTTTAATACTTAATATTAGCATAATAATTTAGTAATAAGGTATTGTGGTAATACCCAACCATGATTGCTGTTATTGTTGTTGTGAAAATATCACAAGTGTCAATTAATGAAAGGAAACTAAACACAGACACGTGGACATTGAATGACCACTTTTCAATTATTCATTAACCACTAAAACTTGTGAAAATTGGTTTTGTTGGTTATACAGGGCGTTCATAAGACATAATTATGTTCACATATACAGAAAGCTAGAAATAAAGAAATAAGACAAGTATCCATTGTTAACAATGCAATTTATTCCCGTTTCTTTACTGGTAAATTTTGCCAATAAAGAAACGAGACAAATATCAATGCAATTTATTCTTGTTTCTAACTTTCCATATTGTCAGCCTATATAACATGAGCGCACATATCTTATGATCATATCAACATTTGCTATTGATAAGCTTTCAAACTTTTCAGATAAAATTAATTAAAACCACAAAAGCGCTCTAATTATAACTGACAACCAGAAAAACTGCATCATAAAAACAAGTTTAGTACAAAGTGTGACTAAAAAGTAACTGGTTTTCACTTTTTCTTTATAATAAAATCCTAGCAGCTCTTAAAAATGAGGAAATGATAAGACATGTATCTTGGTATCTGCATATCCTAAAATTTTCATTAAAATTTACTATAAAAGAAGCGTTTCCATCAGACATTTTAAATTTTAGCGATTTTAGGTTTTTAAAAGGTCTCTTGGAAATGGCTAAACGGTTCTTAAAATATGGGTGAAAACAGGAAAAGCAGCCTGGAAGTGAAATTCCAACAAATCTTACAGAATTTCATACATTTTAGATTTTTCTTTCATGAATGAGCATCATTGCAAAGTTGGTTTTAAATGTCTGGTAAAAATACACAATTCTTATTAAAATTTCAGGATAAATCAAAGAAGAACCCAAGATAATTCTTCTCCCATTTCCTAATTTCCTTTTAAAAATATCTGGTTACTTTTTAGTCGCACTGGGAGTTGATGAATACAAGTTATGAACAAGTGCAAAGTGTGGCTAAATAGTAACCAGACTTTTTAGTTTTTCGACGTTTTTAAAGCGTTAAGATTTTCTTAAATGGCAAAATTGGTTCTCAGTAATTAGTTAGAACTTGAGACATACTCCCATGTGTGTGCTGTTCGGATCCGCTTCTACAAAATGCGGATTAATGTTGAAAGGAACCAGTTGAATGGCACTAAAACTTGGTGGATAAACGATGGGCATGTCGTTAGTTGTGCAAATGCTGATTGTTGCCACGTTGGTTCCAGCACTGGAACCAACATATGGAATGCCATCCTACATTTAATATCAAAATAAAGAAATAGGAATAAATACAACAAGAACTTAGTTTAATTGGTAATTTTAATGACCTCCAAAACTCGCTTACGAATTAACTCAACGATTTTCAAGTCATAAAGCGTTTTCAGAAGACGAAATGTGTTGCCTCCACCTGAAAAAAATTATAATTATGACGTTATAAAGTTACAGTTTTAAAGTACAAGGAAGATTATAATATTTTGTGTGTTCACATGCCATACTGTACTGTCAATAAAGAAACGAGACAAAAATCTATGCTAAACAATGCAATTTATTCCCGTTTCTTTTCTGATAATTTTCTGTAATAAAGAAACAGACAAACTTCGATTCTAAGCAATGCCATTTATTCCCGTTACTTTCTTGCCAGTGTATAAATGTTGACACGTATGTTATGATCAGCCTGTACTCAATATTTACCAATAAAAATCGCTTGAGCATTATTAATAGCTGCAACGACGTCGTCTGCTTTGTGAAGGCTTTGAACTGAAACGCCTACGTTTAAATTGAACACCAAAAGAAAAACAAAAAACATTAATTAACTAAAGTGTATGAAATTATAAATGTTAATTTTTGATACCAAAAGGTGTTAAAGCTTCGGTGACGTGATTGGCATATTTGTCATGGTCGTGGAGTGCGTAAGGAATAAACACAAGCTTAGAAACGTTGTACCTGTTAACAGATTTACATTAGAAATTCTTAACAAGTGTTTGTGGGTTTTCCTTATATTGTACAGGATACCGGTACATGTACTTACTTTTTGAGGAAGCTCTCAAAAGGTGTTTTGCAATGTTCTAGATATGCACAGCCATGGTTTTTTGAATTTGAAAGTAAAAATATTGAGCGTTTCATGGTTGACAAACTTTTGGCACTGTCTTATTACAATTTTTCAAGTTCACAGTCAACAGTGAAACCAACACAATACGCTCTCAAGGACAACATGGCTGCCATGGAGAATATTCTGATTTTTCTTACGCAGAGAATATACTTGGGAATATCACAGAATATTCTCTTATTTTTGCAGAACATAAGAAATTTGGGCTTTAAATGGTTAAAAATAGGAATTTATTAGTCGAATATTTTATAGTAGATGTTTTATTCGAAGTTTTTTAAATTGGATTTTTTTTGGGTGAAATTCAAATCACAGTAGAATAAATTCAAACCAAGGTTCGAAAAAAAGTGCCGGATTATAAGGTATTTTTTCTTTAAAAATAAAAATAAAAAAGTATGCCGGATTAAAGAGGGTTTGTGGTAGGGTTTTTTATTTGACAAATTCGGTTATCCGGCATAGTTTTGTCAAACGTTTGTCAGATAACCGAGGTCTACTGTATTTAGAAATTCAGAATATTCTATTTTTTTGAATATTTTGTTGGTACCATATTTACTGTTTCTTTTTTATTGTTGCCATGGTAACTGTAGTTTTACATGGTTGCATTAGTAGTCGCATATTAAGTAAACTTTGTTGGGTGATTTTATAATTTGGAACTTTTTTTTTCTTTTCATGGCTAGAAAACAAACGGGAAAAATCGTCATTGAAGCTGATGAGATTTAGTCTCATTTCTTATTTGTATTTTATTTTCTAATTGCAAGAAATAAACGGGAAAAAGTGCCATTGGAACTTGTAAGATTTAGTCTCGTTTCTTTATTGTCACAATCAAAACACTATTCCAGTTTAGAAAATCTTTCTTTATCTAAGAAATAAATGATAGCAAAAGAAAAATAAAAATGATAGTCATAACATTTATTTGCAAATAAAAACCAGCAATTTTTTTTAATTAAAATTTATTTTTTTAACATAAAAAAAAGCAATTTCACAGCAATAAAACTAAATCATTTATTGTTTTTTTTTATTTTTAATTTTTAGTGTTTGAAAGCTATTTAAAAGCCAGATCAATATTTTATCAATTTATGTCCTATTTGCATACAAAATGTGACTTTCATTTAATTTACATTCAATAAACTAAAAAAAAACACTCAATTTTTAAATTAAGGTGAAAATAAAAGCAAAAAATAATAACAAACAATAAAGTTTATTAGTAATTGAAGTCAAACTATGACATTTTGCATTAGATTTTGTTATTTGCCATTAATTTGATGTTGCTGTTCATGTACATGTAGTTATTAATTAACTATTTATAGCTTAATATGTAGAGCAGCAGCTGATTATTAGTTTCGTCATTCAAAAAGTGTCATCAAAATATACAAGTTTTATAGATGATTATTAAATCAAAATAATTTAGCACACAAACACACACACACAAGACCAAATAAAGTTAATAATCATAATATTACTATGCAATGAATTTCAACTAACTAACTAGCCTTTGGATAATTATATTCAAGTGATTAAATACGAGTTTCACTTGTCCAACAAGTGTCGACATTTAGTTTTATTATTAGTTTTTTTTTATATTAGCATTTTAAAGATATTTAAATGCATTGAAATACCTGCGAACTGTAACTTGAATAGTAATACAGGGTGATCATAAGATAAGTGGTCACTTGATGGCAGTAAAAAACCGGAAATAGATTATCAGAGATATTAATTTTGTTTCTTTTATAGGCAAAATAAATACCAATAAAGAAACGGAAATTAATTGCATTGCCTACAATTGATATTTGTCTCGCTTCTTTATTAGCAAAAATTACCTATTATTTTTATACAGTATTATCTTTATGTGTAACTTATGTAAACACGTATCTTGTGATCATTTTATCTTATTAACCGTCCTTGTTTTTTTTGTTGTTGGATTAGTTTAAATATTTTAATGCTTTTTGGTTTTAAAACACAAGTAATTTCATTACGTAAATAGCTTTTATTGGCCACTTTATTGATTTGAATTGTAATATTTGAGATGAAAAATATTAGCTTTTAGCTGATATTTATTATTTTAATGTTTAGTTTACAGTAAAAGTCATAATAGTTAAAAGTTGCTATAAAATAGTAGACAAACAAAAATGACTTTTGAAATTGTAATAAATTGTTTTGGCAAAGTTAGAAAATTTTGACACGAAAAAAAGTTGCATTTAAAGTTTTTTCTTACTAAAAAAAACTAATGTTAATTTTTTATTTTTAAATAATAACAAAATAAGGTTTATTTTACTTTTTTAATTTAAAAATCTTAATAATTGAATTGATAAATCACAAAAAAATGATTTAAAAACTTACCCAAAATGCTTAAAAAATTCACAAAAAGTGATTTAAAAAATCAAAAAAATTGGTTTAAAAAATTTCAAAAATTGAATTAAAAAATTTCAAAAATTGAATTAAAAAATTTCAAAAATTGAATTAAAAAATTTCAAAAATTGAATTAAAAAAACTTAAAAATTTCAAAAATTGAATTAAAAAACTTAAAAATTTACAAACATTGAATTAAAAAACTTAAAAATTTCAAAAATTGAATTAAAAAACTTAAAAATTTACAAAAAGTGAATTAAAACACTTAAAAATTTACAAAAATGGATTTATAAAAATAAATAGAGGATAATTTAATCGTTGCAATATTTAAATTATTAAAAAAAAAATTAAGTTGTGGGTTCATTAGGGAAAGTTTGAATAAAGTTGTCCTTAAAAAGCTACTCAACTGTTATTTAAATGTGATTCCTTAATTATATGAGTAATGTATGTAAAAGATAGCAATCAAAAAAACTAAACTGTTTACATAATGTATTATCAAACTGTCAGAATACATTATTTACACTACAGCTACAGTTAAGTTACAGTAGATTTGTAGGAAAAGGAAAGGAAAAGAAAGGGGGGGAGAGAGAAAGAAAAAAAGGCCAACAAACTTTTTATCGGTTAAAAATTTATCCGATAATGTCTAATTAGACCGTTAGAAAATAAAAGCAATTCATATCTGGTACTATTATTTATTTATTTATTTTTTAAAATTGCAATAAATTCAATTTACGAGAGTTAACCTGGTCATTCATCAATAAAAATTTACAACACAACTTACAAGTTGGCCTATTATTTAATACGATTTTATAATTTTCAAATATTTCTTAATTAGTAACTTAAGTTATTTCCTACTTTCAAAAAAATCACTACCCAACGCCCACCTTGGTTTAGTTAACATTCTCTCTTAAGAAATCAATAAGACACTTTGAAAATTCTTTTAAGAAACTGTATTAAGTTAGATAGAAAATGCAGCAATTATTTCAAAATAAAAACGGGAAAAATCGCTATTAGTTCTGATGAGATTTAGTCTCGTTTCTTTTTTAGCACCGATTTTTTCATGATAAAGTAACGGGAAATTCTTCATTGTAACTGATCAGATTTAGTCTCATTTCTGTCTTTAATTTGATTTTTCTTCAAGACAAGTTTTTTTTTATAAGCATTCATTTTTTTTAATGATAAGAAAAAAAAACGGGAAAAATCGTCATTGTAACTTATGAAATTAAGTATCGTTTCTTTCTTGGCAGTGATTTTTCTCTATGACAAAAAAGAAACTGGAAAAATTGTCATTTTAACTAATGAAATTCAGTTTCATTTCTTTTTTAGCATTGATTTTTCCATATTAAAATAACTGGAAAATTTGTCATTGCAACTAATAAGATTTAGTCTCTTTTCTTTCTTATGAAAAGTTTTTTTATAATAAAGTAATGAGAAAAATCGCCATTGAAACTGGTAATATTCAGTCTCGTTTCTTTCTTGGTACTAAAAAAAAAGTGTCCCAATTTATAAAATCACCTTTCATATAAAAGATTAAAAAACGGGGAAACAGTCAAACAATGTAACGGAAATTATCCAAAATATTTTAATTCACTATAACACTTGTAGTTTTTTGTGTAAATTCCTACTAATAATCATTGTATTAAAATAATAAAACTTAAGTTATTTTTAAAATGAAGAAAATGAAGGTCTCACTTTCTCACTTTCGCCATTGTAATTTAGGTCAATACAACCAATCAGTATATTATTTGGTCACGAAAATATTTTTATTTAAAACTAAAAAAAAAAAGTTGCCCAAAGGGGTTGTTGCATGTTGGGGGGAGGGGGGGAGAGAGAGGGGGGGATAAGAGGAGATTTCTTAAAAGTTGAATTAGGTGATAATCAGTGTAATCAATGGCCAGTCTAAAAAATAAAATAAAATAATAATAATAAAAAAAAAGTTATATAAAGTGTAACACGTTTTCAGGTCATGCAGATAAATGGACATGAAAGTTACAACTTTCTGATTGTTAAATACTTGCCCAAATATTATTAAGGTAAACGACAAGCCCACGACTTTCTATTACACTATTACAATGGGTACTCTAATAATAATAATATATGCAATAATCGACTGACTGAGAGATAGAAAGTCAAAAACTAATACATATAAGATTAAAAAAAAAAAAAAAAAAAGTTAAAATAAAAAACGAGAACCTTGCGCAACTAGATTAAAAATTGGATCATTTTATTGGTTAATTATAAAGACCGGTTTCCTCCTCCCAGGCCATTATATAAAGCAGCTGAAATTGACTTTGAAACTATCACAATTGTCTCAGCTTCCACTAACTTCACTCTCTCTACTCTACAGCGTGTCTTTGTGTCTTTTAATCAACTTTTTATTCAAAATGATGAAATTAGTAAGTTGAATTTTATTTTTTAAGTCATTTGTTTTTAGCTTTTAAAGTATACACAGTTGGATAAGCAAAAAATATCGATTCTTCATCTTCAATGTCAATTTTTTTATTGTTTTTGTGGCGATACTTTTATAGTATCGATAATTTTTTTTTAAAAAAAATGTATGAAATGGAGCTTAAAATAATGACTAAATAAGCTCCCATTTTGGCCATTTGCAAAATTGTATTCAATAGTCGATTCTATCGATACTTGTGACATCGATTTTCTATTTTTTTTTTTAAAAAAAAGTATTGTTAATTAACTATCAATTATTCAGCAGAATTTTTATGTAAAGAAAAATTGTGTTCGATATTTGATGGTATCGATAGTAATATGACATCGATATTATTGTTCTCGTATCGATATTTTTTCATAGGAGAAATTAAATGGTAAAAATTTTAAAAGTTAATTCACTATCAAACATCCAATAGAATTTGTTTTGTCAAATAATGTGTTCGATACTTGATGATATCGATAATATAACGTCGATATTTTCTACTGGTATCGATATTTTTTAAAGGAGAAATGAAAATATTGATCAAAATATTGAAAGTTGATTTATTGAATATTTTTTGACTAAAAAAAGGATCGATATTTAATAGTATCGATGCGAAATTATTCGATTGTTCTAGTATTGATATTTTTATAAAAGAAAAATTGTCTAAAGAACTAACTAAAATCTAAATTGGCTTTTAATTACTTTTAACTAAAAACTATTTTTCAAAGGTATCGATAGTTTTCTAAAATTCGATACTCATTTTGAAATTAGAGAAAACTAATTAATGCCATTTTTAATATTACTTGTATAATTTTGCTTTGATATCATAGTTTTTTTCCAAAAAAAAAATGAAACTATTTATTTTTAGGCCGTATTTTTAACTTTGGTCGCCATTGCTTATGGTCGTCCACAATTTATTGGATTTCTTCCTCAATTCCAAACTGGTGCTCAACCATTGACCTTTACCTTCCCATTCGGAACATCCGCTCCAGCAGCAGCCCCAACCCCAGCCCCAACAACTACCACCACCACTCCAGCTCCAACCACCACTGTAGCTGCTCCAGTGGCTCCTCAACCACAACTGTTTTTCCCATTCGGACCATTCGCACAGCCATTTGCTCAGATTGCACAGCCTGTTGCTATTCCAACACCAGCTGCTCAACCAATCAGCTACGCTTTCAACACAGGTCGAAAATAAGTCTGATAAGCTGATTAGACAGATGATGGTTAGAATTAAATGAAATCATTAAGTAGAGATTATTGTACAAATGTGTGCGTCACACACGCCAAATATATATATGAATTAATATATAATAGAAACTTACAAAGCAAAAATGGAAAAAAATGTAACTAATTAATTACTGTTCAGAAATAAAAATGCCTCAATGATCATATTTTTTTTCTTTTCTTTGGTTGAAAACAATTTCACTTAATTGGAATCAATTAATCGTTATTAGTAATTTAATTATAAAAGACTCAGAACCCACGGTGACAGAAAAACACAGACAATTTTATTATTTTTATAACAGTCCTTGCAGAATTACAGCAATTATTATAAAACATCTCAAATTTCAAATAAAAACATTCGAATTTTCAAATATAAATATTCAAATAAAAACATTCGGATTTTCAAATATAAATTTTTAAATAAAAACATTCGAGTTTTCAAATGTAAACATTCTAAATTTCAAATATAAACATTCAAAATTTTAAATAAAAACATTCGAAATTTTAAATATAAACATTCAAAATTTTAAAAAAAAACATTCGAATTTTCAAATATAAACATTCGAATTTTTTTACTTAAATTTGAAAAAGTTACTAAACATTACATTTATTTATTAGATCAAGAAAATCAAAAAATAAAGAATTATTTGCCAGTTTTGAAAATTAGTAGTGCTATTAATGAAGTGTTTTGGATTGGTTGTGGCTTTTATATTCATCATTCCATAGCCTATGACTATACAATGACGTAAGTAAAGTAATTTCAATATTTATTTGACTCATTAAAATTTTTTTATATTTATAACAAAGGCATTAGATGATGACTTTATTATGAAGCTAATTTGTGGACTGATGTGACAATTGTACCGGAAGTACAATGGCAACTTTCTCTAAGTTAACCTGAAAAATCAGTCAAGCAGTTAACTGAAGCAGATGAGTAAAGTTTACAATTGTTCCTGGTTCTTCTAGTGGTCATGTTTGGAAACTTTTCTACTAAGGTAATTATGATTGTCAATTATAGCAAACTTAACATCTTAGTTTCAAAAAAACTGTTAAGTAAAGTTACAATATCCATTGAAAAAAAGTTATTATGGTGCTTTTGAGAACCTTTACTTATTGAACCCATCTATTTACTCATTGAGCCCACTTTTATATACTGGTTGCATGTCCATTTGCACTGCACTTGCTGATTGTTATGTCCCTTGGCCACGTTAATTGGCAGATAATTTGGCATAGACATGATAGTCACATAACAATAGGGTTTATAGATTTAACAACAAAGAACTGAAGTACCATTTGATACAGGTCTTAATAAAAAAAATACTCTGACAATGGTGGTTTCTCTGTCTGGTCTACTGTAGAGTTTAGACACCTGATTATTTTTTTTTGGTAATTCTTTATATTGATTTGGAATTTTGTTTACAGTGCATTTACGAAAACAGCTGCCAGCAAATATTCTGGAAATATTATTTAAAAGGAGACTTGTGTTTGTAGACTGAAGTCTGTCATGGTTTATGGTTGACTGCCCATTACTTAAAGGTCAATAATGTTTCTTTCAACAAGGCACGAGCTATGTTTAAATGCCCTAAAGGTAAAAGAAAAAGGAAACTCATAAAAGGACTCTTTAGAAATAACACGTGTCTGAGTGCTGACAGCTGCAAAGTTCAAACTCCAAGTTAAGAAAAGAAAAACAAGAAAAGAAAAAGCAGGTGAAATGTTATTTTCAGGTAAAAAAAAATTATAAAAGATTTTAGTTACTTTAATTTTTGTACAATGTGCAATGGCGGGGAAGTAGAGGGTCACTTTCTCAAGCTCAGTCACTTACTAAAAATTTAAACAAAAAAAAAAATAAGTCATTAAAAGTTTCCAGCTCATATTTGGACGTTATTTCCGCAGTTATGTTTGGTATTTAAGTGTAAGTGTACAATACATACTAACAAAATATAAAAAAAGCTGATGACGTAATTGAAAAAGGAAGTATTATAACTAAGTAGTATTAGTGAGTCAGACAACGTCGCGGAGGGTCACTACTTGTACTGTATAATAAGCAAGTCGATGACATTTTTCTTTACAGTTTACACTTGCATTAACCTTGCAATTTACGGTAACTTACTTGATATTTTATTTAACATCTTTATCCTGCAATCTCAAGTCGATTTTTTTTAAAAAGAAATCGTGATATTTTGCAAGTTTGCATTTAGAATTTGCTTTTATCTTGGCAAGAAAAAGTTTCTAGGGAAAATAAAATTAAGCATTGTAGGGTAAGAAATTAAGAATTAGTGTAGCACAAACTCAGAAATGTTGAAATTTCGTTACAATGAAAAATTTTTTTAATTTTTTACAATTTTTTTTGGGTTATGTAAATTATTATTTTTTAATTATGTGATGGTTTTCTTGTTTTGTTATTTAAGAATTTTGGAAATTGTTTTGAATTTTTGAAAGTTTGAATGGTTTTTCTGTGCAACACAATATTTGATAATTCCAATATTCAAAAATTTTTATTTTTTTAGTCAGAATATATTTTAGTTTAAGAACTTTTTTATTTAAAAATTTGGTTATTTTCGATCTAAAAGTTCAGAAAAATTTCATCTAAAAGTTCAGAACATTTTCATCTAAAAAAATCAGAACATTTTCTTCCAAAAAATCAGAACATTTTCATCTAAAAATTCAGAAAATTTTCATTTAAAAAAATCAGAACATTTTTATCTAAAACAATCCGAACATTTTCATTTAAAAAAATCAGAACATTTTCATCTAAAAAAATCAGAACATTTTCTTCTAAAAAGACAGAACATTTTTAAAAAGTCCAACTATTTTCATCTAAAAGTTCAAATACTTTCTGTTTAAAATTATTTTTATTTATAAATGTGAATATTTTTCATCTAAAAATTGCGAGTATTTTCATCAAACATTTTTCTGCCTAAAACTTTGAATACTTCCATCTATAAAAAAACGAGACAAATCTTCATTGAAAGCCATGCAACTTAGTCTCGTTTCTTTATAGTAAAACAAAATTGGAATATCTTAGTTTAAATTGAAGAATAAAATGAAGGAAGTTGAGCATAAATCATTTTAATACTTTTTCATGGATTGTGTTTTAGATATTGCTACCCACAAAGCAATTACCTTATTATAATAATTATTATTAATCTGTAATGATGCAATTTTGAAATTTATGTAGCCAATTCATCACCAGTTTAATCTTGGCTTGGCATCTTCCAGTTAAAAGTTTACTGTTTAGTCAAAAGTGATGAATTGATCCTGGGAATTTAGTTCCTGTGGGGTGTACTTTGTAGTTCTTACTTCACCCACCCCACCCACCACCTCCCCCTTTGCTTTTGCTACTACATAACAAAATACAGAGTATTACATTTTTCTTAAGTTTATCTCTCTATTTAAGTGTTTAGACATTTCTTCCTCTTTTTTTTTTCTTCTTCAGTATTTGGGTGCAATGTTTTTTGATCAACTTAATTCTTCTTCTGACATTTGAGCATTTAAAGATTACATCACCGGTATTTTAATTCCATCCACCATCTTGTTTTATAGCTTTTACTTTGCACACACACAAACTAAGAAAAGAACTAAGAAAGAAGAGAGACTTTTAAGCCGGCTTTAAAAATTAAATTGACTATTATCTCAATCTTTAATTTATTGCTTTTGACATTTTTTAGTTGTTGTTATGTTGCTGCACTTGTATGACATTGTCCACTGACTTTAGTAAGTCACCATGTCCATGTGGCACTGTAGCAGCGACATTTAAATTATTATTTTTAGCCACAAAGAAAAAAGTGTCAAAAAGAAACGAAACTAAATGTCATTAGTTCCAATGGCGAATTTTCCCATTTCTTTTTTTTATTTCTTTCCATGGACAAAAAAATGACAATAAAGAAACTATAATAACTAATTTAATTGAAATTTTTAAGGAATTTATTTCATTTGAGTTACTTAAATTGTTTTTAAATTTTACGAACAACTTCAAAAGTCACTCGACACTGTCGATCGACATCTGGTCATTAAGAAATTTGTTCAGTAAATACTAAATACATTAAAAAGATTTTTAGGTTGAAATTCACCAGATTTTAAGTTTTATTGTGCAATGTCTTGAAAAGTATCACAACTTTACAAGAAGCTGAGACTTAAAATGTCCAAAAATAGCTTATACTTTTAAGTTTTAAGTAAAAAGACTTTATTTTTAAGTTTTTGGACTTGTCAACTTACAAACTAGCATGTTTTAGATTATTGGTGCTTATTTTCTTTTCTTTTTTGTTTTTAAGTCGCATTTTATTTGAAAATTTCTCAACATTTCTTTTTTTTTTTCTTATTAAGAATAAGAAAAAGATATTTTTGCAATCGACTTAAAATTCTTCACCTTGTTAAAGATTCTTGAAGGAGTTAAAACTTTTAGTCAATAAATTACATTGGATTTTTTTTTAAGTTGTAAGTTAAGTTAACTTAAAACATATTTTGTGACGTAATAAGTCTTTTCAAAAGTCAGTTTTGGATTTATTTTGCTGTGATTAAGATGTAAAATATTGCCAAAATATGCAATTTAGATTTATCCATTATAATATTATTAGCAAAAGTTTGCTACAATTTTAAGATTGTTTTTTAATGTTTTAAATTTAAAAAAGTAATAAAAAATTTGTTTCTAAACAAAAATAAATTGAAATTGAGAGAAAGCTAAATACATTGTAACCAATGTTTTCTCAATCGATCAAACATTTTCTTATTGGATCAAAATGTTTTTTAATTGATCAAAATGTTTCTTAATTGGTCAAAAACGTTTTTTTTTAGCTAATTATAATTGATCAAATGGGACTTTGCTCGTTTTTCTCCTGTAATGCATTTTAGTAATAAATTTGACTGTAAATTCGCTCTGGGAATGTAAATGAAGCATAGTTTTGACTTTTGAAAATAGTTATCAAATATACAAGTTCATTGTTCATAAATATTATAAAATGCAAATGCACTTAGCAGGTGGCCTTATGGGCTACCATACTTACACTTTTTTTTTTATTTCTTTTTATTTTCTTTGTAATTTCTTATATCAAATTTAAGCATCACCGCAACTACTCAATTTTAATTTGCTTTTTTATTATTTTTTTAAATAATTTTTTTTTTGTATTTTAAATAAAACAAAATTGGGAGATACCGTAATAATTTAACTTCAACATTGCTTACTTACAGTATTTATACAGGGTGATCATAAGATCATGTGTTCACATAAGGATAAATAAAAAAACGAGAATAAATTGCATGGTTTCCAATGTACATTTGTCCCATTTCTTTATTTGATTTTTTTTTCTAAAAAGAAAATATTAAAAATGAGACAAATCGTCATTAATAACGATGCAATGTAGTCTCGTTTCTTTAATTGTGCTTTTTTCTTCAATGACAAGAAATAACTGAACAAATTGCTATTGGAACTGTAATTTCTCGTGGTACGAAAAATAAACGAGACAAATCCCTATAAGAAGTAATGAAATTTAGTCTCGTTTATTTTGTAAACTTACTTTTGGAACGTCCAATTAAAATTTAATAGGAATTGAAAGATATTTAAAGGGGCGTTCAAATAATATGTTTCCCTGTAATAAAAAAACCGCATGGAGTTGTCCAACAACTAAAATCCAACATTAGCTTATAAGTTATAACTTTATAAAGTGAAATTGAAATGATTAAACGTAAATCACAATTATAAGCCGACGCATACATTACAAAAGTGTTTAAGAAATGAAATTTTTCTAAGTAAAATCGCATCCATTTGCTAAAAAGCCGCCCTTTTATTACCAAAAAATAAAAAAAAAATTAAAAGAAAAACAGGAAATGTGAACCTTGTTTTCTATGAATGAGCAAAAAAAAAAATTTTTAATTAAAGGTAATTTACCTTAAGGAGCGGTAGATTCACAAAAGTCTTTAAGAAAATCATAAATAAATATAAATTTAAATAAATAAAAAGGTCACTATGTTACCAAACATTAAAGTTTTAGTTTTTTGTAAATTAAAAATGTAAAATGAATAAAAAATTTATTAAGTTTTAGGCTTTTAAATTAATTAGCATCACAATTATTGCTAATTGCTTTAATACCTGCTATTTGTAAGACATTTAAATTAAAGACATTATTTTATGGAATTTTATCTTTGAGAATTTCCTGTTTAAAAAAATCAAATAAATAAACGAGACAAATTCTTATTGTGAGCAATACATTTTATTCCCGTTTCTTTAATGGGAATATTTTGTCCAATAAAGAAACGAAAAAAATGTTTATGGTTAGTAATGCAAATTATTCCCGTTTCTTTATTGCCGACATGTACAGTATATGTGAACATTTATTTTATGATCACATTGTAGAGAGAAAAGTGACAATAAAGAAACGAGACTATATTCCATTGGCTTCAATGGCAATTTGTCCCGTTTTTTTGTTGTTTAAAGAAAACAAAATTCCTGAGACTAAATTTCATTAGTTCCAATGGCTATTTTTCTTGTTTCTTTCTTGCAATACAAGTAAAAGTTTAAATAAAAAAATGAGACTAGATTTCATCAGTTTAAATGGCAATTTGTTCCGTTTTTTTGTTGTTTAAAGAAAACAAAATTCCTGAGACTAAATCTCATTAATTCCAATGGCTATTTTTCCCGTTTCTTTCTTGCAAGAGTAAACAAAAATGGCAATAAAGAATTGAGACTAAATCTCATCAGTTCCAACGAAGATTTGTCTCGTTTCTTCATAGTCATGAAAAAAAAGTGGCAACAAATAAACGAGACTAAATCT
>JAAFCF010006653.1:22312-44488 GCA_013389785.1 Helicorthomorpha holstii | reverse complement strand
TCATAGTCATGAAAAAAAAGTGGCAACAAATAAACGAGACTAAATCTTATGATTTCCAATGGCGATTTGTCTCATTATTTTTCTTGCACGGGAGAAAAAACGTATAATTAATTATTAACTTTTACATAAAAATAACCGCATTCGGTTATTCAATAACAAAAACTTAAAAAAAAAAACTTGCATTTTTAGGTTATTGTTACACTTTTTTCTTTTCCACTTTATTTTTATTTATTTATAATTTTCTTTTTTTATAATTCATGGTATCTTTTGAAGTGGTGAATCTTTTTCTTTTTTTCTTTGGCGCGTCGCACCTGGCGTTATAGCGCATGCGCCGTCTAAACAAATCTTAACTTGTAAGAAAACTAATAAGAAAAAAAAAGTACAGTAATAGCTAAAAAGGATTCAACTGGGTTGAAATGAGAAGATGGGACTTTGCAAAGTGTTGGTTGGGAGGAAAGTAGGTGGGGTGGGTGAATGGGTGGTGAGGTAGGTGGGTGGGTGTTGTACATTTTTAAATAAAGTCAGTCATGTGTAACCGTAATTTGAAAGAAAATAGTAAAGTAGGGTGCAGCAAAGTAAGGATATGCAAGCAACAGCTTAGGAATTGAAAAATTATCAAACGAAAAAGCTATTGTACATCTGTTGTTGATTGAACTTGTGAAAGGGAATGAAGAAGGCTGGTTGTAGAGGGGTGTGAGGGTGGGTGGGACCCTTGTGTAAAGGAGGACCCTGGTTTTACTGGTCTGGTCTTCACCTTTGCTACTTTTTTTAACGCTAAGCACTCATTATAAACATAAAAAAAATAAATCATTTGAAAGTTGAGGTGACCCAAGTGGGTGGCAGGGACACGGGACTAAGGAAGGGGGGTGGGTTTGGGTTGGGTTGGAACTTGGGAGGCACGTGGATGTGAAGAAATGCCTGAAGGGGCTTTTTTTTTCTTTGGCCCTTGAAGAAAAATGATAGTTGAGGGGTGAAAACTGAAAATTAAAAAACGGAAGTTTCATTTTACATTTGTAGTCAATTGCATGTTGGCAGTGCCCTTATAATTTTGGGACTTGACACAGGCGGTCACCAAGTGGCTGCACCTTCTTCAAGGATTTTTTTTACATCTTTAAACGCCCCAAACGTTTTAGGTTCATTTTTGAATTCAACATGTGGGTATACAAATGGTTTATTGATTAGAAAATGATTTATTGATTTTAAATCATTTTTTCTTCTAAGGAATGTTTCACAGTTTATTGAAATTTACAACTAAGTTACATTAAGCTATTGAAACTGATGGGATTTAGTCTCGTTTATTTTTTTGACAATTGTTTTTACCAAGGCAATAAAGAAACGAGACAAATGGCCATTGCAACTTATGATATTTAGTCTCGTTTCTTTTTTGACACTTGTTTTTGCATGACAATAAAGAAACGAGACAAATTGCCATTGAAACTGGTGAGATATTATCTCGTTTATTTTTTGATACTTGTTTTTAGCATGGCAATAAAGATGTTATTTAGTCTCATTTATTTTTTTGATAATTGTTTTTACTATGTCAAAAAAGAAACGAGACAAATTGCCATTGAAACAGGTGAGATTTTATCTCGTTTCTTTTTTTTTTTTGTCATTTTTTTACACATAGCAAGAAAGAAACGAGACAAATCGTCATTGGAACTAATGACTTTTAGTCTCGATTATTTCTTCTCACTTAAAAAACACTTAAATCTAATAATAACTAAAATCACCCGGTACATGTAGTTATGTACACAATTAACTGTTATGACGTCATTTTATAACGCACATACTTTTTCCTCGTTTTATATTTTGACCCGCGAAGAGAAAAGTATGTGACCCATTACTGTACCACCAGTTTATGTTTTTTTCTTTTCTTCTTCACAACTTAACTTATTTCCTTCAAGTAATTTCTTTAAGATGCCTTTGAGTTGGGGGCGACCTGATCAATCGCGTGAGGATTTTGTGGCACATTATACGCTACATTATTGTTATTTCCATCCTCTCCCCCCTCCTTACCCCCTTTTACCCCTCCAAACCACCCAATTTAAAAGTCCAAAACACCCCTTTTGTTCAATGTTCATCCTATAATTACCAATGTGATACATTATGGCAATGCATTTGTCAGGTCAAAAACATGTTTCATACAAAATCTCTTTTGTTTTTAACGTTTAAGAAAAGTGTTTTTCTTTTCCTTTTTTAAGTTATTTCACTTCAGTCTTTCTTTTTGGTCTCTTAAGATGCTAAATTTAATATTAATTTAGTGGAGTTGTTGATAAAACATCCGTGTTTGCTATTTTGTGTTTAATCAAAATCTTAACATACAACAGTGAATTTCTTTTTTATTTATTTTTTTTTCTTAATATAATTAAAAATGTGGTTTTTTTTTCTTAGTTTACTTTTATTTCAATGCAGGTTAAGCGTACACGCTCTATACTGTGCAATGTACAATGTATGTGTACTTGCTAACAGGTCAGCTGTTAACATTCACTTCCCTTTAAACCCGGTAAACAGGGTGATTTGAGACATTGGAACTTTGTTTTTTTATGCAGTTACAAACAATAAACGAGACTAAATATCATTAGTTGCAATGGCGATTTTTCTCATTTCTTTTTAGCCACGAAGACAAAAGCGCCAAAGAGTGACAAGACTAAATATCATGTGTTCCAATGGCTATTTTTCCCGTTTCTTTCTAGCCACTAAGAAAAGACTGAAAATAAAGAAATGAGACTAAATCTCATTTGTTCCAATAGCGAATTTTCTCGTTTCTGTCTTATAATTTGCTTAAGAAAATCAAAATGTGCTCCAACTGGGAAAATCACCCGGTGCATTTTTTAACATTTTTTAAAGCTTTTTCTTTTTTTAAATAAAAAAAAAAGTTGGTAAACGAGGAAAACGATTTAAAAAGAAAGAAAAAAAAAAACACATTATTGTCTGAAACGTTAATGAAATGAAAACACTTCAAGCTCAGTTAAGTTTAATGTTATTTCAGGATCTTCTTTTATTATACAGTATTACATTACATCGTACATGCAATTGACCCCCCTCCCCCCACTTCTCCCCATGAAATACAAAAAAATTGAAAAAAGTAAAAATGCAGTAATAAAAACTATAAGTTTAGATGACCACGGCCTTCTTTGCTATTTCAGAAATTAATGGCCATATTGTTTCATGGATCAAGTGTTTGTTTCATTTTTTGTATGCAACTGATGACGTCAAATCAAACACATTATAAGAAGTTGAGGAAATACTACAATAATTATTACACTCTATTATTTCCAATGATGCATTTTATAATGCCTGGCTAATTATATAATGTGTTCTAAAGTTCGAAAATTGCGTTGAGTGTTCTAAAAACAGTTTTAAGTGTTCTAAAACTACTTTAAATGTTCTAAAACAGCTGCGAGTGTTCTAAAACAGTGTTGAGTGTTCTAAAACAGTGTTGAGTGTTCTAAAACAGTTTTGAGTGTTCGTAAAACAGTTTTAAGTGTTTTAAAATTCCTTTGAGTGCTCTAAAATTTCTTTGAGTTTTCTAAAAACCATTTTGAGTGTTCTAAAATCGCTTAAAATGTTCTAAAACAGTTTTGAGTGTTCTAAAAATATTTTATATATCCTGAAACAGTTCCAAATGTACTAAAACCACTTTAAATGTCCTAAATATGATTAAGTTCGTATTAAAACCATGAAAACATTTTGAAATAATGCCAATTTACGCATGCGCATAACCGATTTTATACCATTCAAATTGCTTTTAGAACACTCGTAAATTTGTGCCTTAGTTAGTTAGTTACTGTTATATTTTCAGTTAAATTTTTAATCAACACATATTGGCATTCATGATTTCTTTTTAATCAAAAGTTACGTAAGCTCCGCCCACCCAAAATATTTTGATTGACAGTTGCAAAATGGAATCCGATGCCTCCGTTCATTTTTAATTTTTTCAATTTGATTGGCGCATCTCGGCTTATTTAACACATTTAAACGAAGCGTCAAGTTAAATTGTATCGAAGTGCATTAGTGGCAATGGAGTAATGGACTCGCCTGAATGCGTAAGCTTAGCTCTTTATTCTTCAAGCGCTGTATGCGAAATGAGGAGCAATAAAGGAGCGGCTTTGCACAAAATCAGTGGCGGTTGCTTATTTTGTTTTGGTCGCCAGTGGCGTTTCTGGTTGGATCAGGAGTAGGAGGAGGCTGTTTTTTCTTCTCTCTCTCTCCTCATTATAATAA
The DNA here is from genome assembly GCA_013389785.1 of Helicorthomorpha holstii. Lineage (NCBI taxonomy): Eukaryota > Metazoa > Arthropoda > Diplopoda > Polydesmida > Paradoxosomatidae > Helicorthomorpha > Helicorthomorpha holstii. The sequence goes on along the minus strand of JAAFCF010006653.1, from coordinate 40,264 downwards.
ACGTATGAGAAGAGCCATGCGTGGGTCGTCCATTTATTATTATAAATGTTAATAATAATTTTCAATATCATCTTAACCGAGCGATGTGTCTATGAAAGTGTTCGTGGTTTTACGTTTCCATCTTAACGGACTTTATAGTTATCAGTGTGTGGTGAAATCTCAAAGGAAAAATTTCCTCAATTTCTCAAAAGACATTAAAAAGTAATTAAAAAAGAAAAAAAGTTTGTTTTGACGAGACAGAGGCTGAAAAATAAAAAAAGAAGAGAAATCCCAAGGACAAGTCAGCCATTAAGTGTGTGGTGTGCAAGTGTTTAATGTGTTTGTTGTGTGTGAGGAATAATTATAATTACAAGTGGAAAATCAATAAGTTTTAATTAATTATTTCAATTGTCATTTTCTTCCCATCTATCCACCCACTTCCTCGGATTACGTCATCAAAAATACAAGACAAAAAGTTGATGAAGATTCAGCAATGTGTTTCATCGAATTTTGACCAAACAAAATCAAAGGGGTATTTTTTTTTTCTATTAAAGGGTAAGTTTTATTTAATTTATTTTTTAATGTGTTTATTGAGAGAGGGGAAAAAAATGTATTTTTATGATAATTTTTTTTTGAAGAAATTTCGCTGTCTTGTCTAATTTTTGAAGTTTTGAACTGCTGACATTTTGTGGTGATCGGTGAGGGCAATGTAAAAAGTAGCGAAACAGGAAGTTCTAACTTCAAAAACGTTCTTTTTTTTTATTCCTTTTTCTGAAATGTTTTTTTTTTTTGAGAGAGAAATTATGGACATCAAAACTTGATTTATCAACTAAAAATCATTTATTTTTAACAAGAAATTTTCAAATGAAAATGTCTTGAACTGTAAGATATTTTTCTATGAAGACTAAGAAAAAAAAATAAAATAAAAAAATGCGACGTTAGATGAATGGGAGGTTGAGGGGGTGGTGGATGGCATGGTATGGGGGGAGGGTGGAAGGGGGGGTCCCATTCAAGTTTAAGCATAGAGCAGGTTTTTTGGCACCCGGTTTTCAGGCACTCAAATATTTGTGTATTGAAATGTAAAGCATGAATGGCTGGGTTGCAATATTTTTTTTTCTTTCCTCCCACTTTCTCCTTCATCCCTCCCACCCTCTTTCGTTGGCTTTTTTAACCCCCCTCTCCTTCTTATCCTTATTCACCACATAGAATTTTGCTATTACAATTTCTTTTGATTATTCAATAGTGTTGGTGTCTATTGGAAATTTTTACCACATATCAAGTGCAATGCTTAGGAGTTTATGTCTGCTAAACAGTAAATCTAAACAAATATGGCTGACAAAATGGCTGCTGAATGTCGACCCCTTTCTTGTGTCTAAATTTCAGAATCTCACTTCTTGAATTTCACTCATTTATATGGAAAATATAATATGCAATTGAAATGCATACATTAATTGCTATTAAAGAGAAACTGCATATTACTAATCGATTATATTCGATTTTTATCGATATTCAGCTATCGAAAACTAAAAAAAATTTGAAATACAGTAACTGTATATTGTTAAAAATTTCATTACGAAATTGTTCGATTTAAATATTGTATTAAATTTTGGTTATTGGGTTAATCGATTTAAATTTGAATCGATAATCGATATCGAACTTGTTTATAAAAAGTTGTCCAATCAGATTTAAATAGAAAAATTATAATTTTTTAACATTGATAATGATATTTCTTACATAACTAAATCGATTATTTAAAAATCAATGTATCTCAACTTAATTTTGTAATGGCTATCGATATAATAATCGATTTTTAAAAGCTATTGTGTATAGAAAAAACCTGCTCAATCAAATTTCGCAATTATTAATATTAATCGATTAATCATAACTTTTACATGATTAAATTTTTAATATTCAAATTTCACGCATTTTAATGGAAATACTACATATCGATATAATCGATGTTCCACTATCAGTAATTAAAACAAGCTCTGCAATTAATAAAATTTTTGATCACATTTTTACGTAAATAAATTGATTATTTAAAATTCTATACTTCGAAAATCTAAATTAAATTTTCTAAAATATGACCGATATAATCGATGTTAAACTATCGGTGTTTTATAGTGTTGAATCGCCTCTCGTTTGATGTGCAGTTCCCCATAGAGTTCTGGAGGGAATTTGGAGACTTGGGAGGATTGGGGTTTGAAGCTGGGGTGAAATGTCTGAAAGTGGTGTAAGGGGTCAACAGGGAAAGTGGTGTTCAAAGTCAGGGGCGGGGCTACAAATAAAAGGAGTCAGAAACAAGTTTCTTTTACTATGCAAAACTTTTTTATTATTATTTCTTATGTATCTTAAGTGTGTATATGGGACTAAGCTTATGGGTAATGTGTGTGTAACTTATAAGAATGTGAGAAGACCGCTTTTTTTTGAGATTTCAATTCGATGTGGGTGTTTTTAAAGATTTTCGTCTTAAGATTGAATCGAGTTTAATTGATAAAAAAAATTCCAAAAAAAAGGATGTAGAAAATGAATTATACTTTTTTTTTCTTCATTGTTATTTTACTGTATATTTTTATTCGTGTTATAATTTCTTAATGGTTTTTTTTTTGAGTAAAAAAAGAGAGAAATTTTTAATGCTTTTTTTTTATTATTATTTTCAAATTTGTAAAATAAGAAAAACGGTTTCAGTCGGTTGCACTTACAATTACTTTCGTATTCACACACAATTATTACACATTATTACGTATAACAGTGAAACTTTTTTGTATATGACTTACTGTACTTTTATATACCAGGTGATTTTATAGATTGAAACCTCCTATGGAAAAGAAAAGAGATAAATCACCATTGGAACTCGTGAGTTTTAGTCTCATTTCTTTTTTTGACACAGGCTTTTCTCATGACAGTAAAGAAACGAGACAATTTATCATAGTAACTGATGTTATTTAGTCTCATTTCTTTATTAGCACTGTAAAAAGCTATGTTCCAATGTATAAAACCACCCGATATACAGCATAGAAACTGAATCAGTATAAAAGGGGAGAGATTTAAACGGTATAATATTATAAAAAGTCTGATGAATTGTAAAATTATTGTTAAGAGTTTTTTGAAACTTTGTGAAAACGTTTTTTTTCTTTCTTTTTTTCTTTTGATTTTCTTTTTCTTGTAAATTAACTCGGTTGCTTCTAATTCATAAACAATAATAGCATATTGAATTGCAATTGCTTTGTATTGTATTGTTTAATACAAAAGGATACAAAGTAATCACTTTTGCTCTAAATAACAACTTAGTGCAGTGTAGTGTGTGAAGTTTGTAACAGTATTAGACATGTACACAACATTTTCTTTTTTTGCGAAACATCAAATTTAAATAAAAACAACACGTTTTTAGTTTACAACTTTTTAACATTAGCACACTCGATATTGCTAAAATAATGAAATGTTCTAATTACCATGGTAACTAACTTTAAACTTAATTTTTTTTCTAAAATTCTATTCGAATTCTAGAATTTGATATTGTTTAAAGTTTAACTTCACGTGAGTTGGTAACTATGGTAACGGAACTTTATTTTTTCTACCATTTTATTCGTTGCTATGGAAACTAACCATCTTTTTGTAAAAGAGGGACATGCGAGTTTTTGCTTGTGTATTTTATTTGTAAGTTGATGCATAAATTGACTACTTTGATAATATGTTAATTATGATAAATAAAATGCATTTAATGACATTGAATCGATCGTTGACACTGATACTAAAATTTAACCTTTAACATGATGTTACACCTTCCCCTAAAGCTGAAAAAACCGAAGCAATCTCAACCCCCTTTTTTCATTACACTTTTAATTTGCTATCATATTCATTACCCCCATAATCCATGGCATGTTCCCGGGTGATTTTCGAAATTATAACACTTTTTTTCACTATGAGAAGAAATAATAAAAAAAATTCTATTGTAGCGGATGGAATGTACTCTCCTATATTTATTGGCTCCTTGTTTTTTGTTGGAAAATAAAAATAACGGGAGAAATCATCATTGGAACTGATGAGATTTAGTCTCGTTTCTTCATGTGAGTATTTTTGTCATGAAAAAAAGATAACTGAAGAAATTGGCATTGAAAATGTTATTAAATTTTGTTAAATCCAGTGTTCCAATTGATAAAATCACCCGATTTACTTGCTACATTTTACTGTTTTACATCATCACGATGTTAAAAAATATAAAATTATTATTCATCGTAATAAACAATCATCATAAACATCATAAAACATTTACGATAATATTATAACGTTGATACATTAATGTTTTATTATATTTTTATTGATATGTTGGTTTGAATATCAATCAAACTTTTTTTGGTTTAAAAAAAATTTGATCGCAATGGGAGGAGTGAACTTTCTCAGCCGATTGAATCCGTGCCTATCACGGCATGAAAATATGCCAGTTGCGTGCTTACTGCATCGTGACATTTTATGCTGGGATAGGTACGGACGCAGCCGGCAGAAAAAAATGCGTTTGATGGGACAAACTAAATCCCTGATTACAATGATAAACAAATTTGAAACTTAGACTGCAAAACAGTTTAACTTAAAACCACTTTTAGGGTTGTAATAATTTTTTTAAATTGAATATTGTTATTTAATTTATTTTTATTTTTTGGTTTGAATGTGTTATTAAATTTTGAGGTGTGAGTTGGAGTACCGGTATTGTTTACGGCCAGTTTGTCCCGATTTTTTAGTATGGGAATGAGGACGAGGACAAGTGTTTTTAATTTTTTTTTTTGTAAAATGAAAAACTCGCCACTCTTTTTTACAAAATTAATGGTATCAGCTGTTTGCAAGGCACAGATTTAAATTTTTTTTTATTTTGGTTTTATCTTCCCAACCCCCTAACTTCCCTCCTCTTTCACTTCTTCCCTTCTTTCTTAAGACGTCTTAAATTTAATATTAACTCTACTGGCCATTCAGCACTTAAAAAGATTAAACTAAGCAGACGAAGCAATTATAAGATTGAGTGATTTTCTTTAATTTTGTCAGTTAGAACTTGACAGACAATTAATCAAATTTAAATTGCCATCATTTTAATTTTTTAAGCTTTTTTTAGTATGTTTTTACAGTGTTGTCAGAAGCAGTGCTTTTTTGGCGCCAAGGGCAAACCTTTTTTAATGGCGCCACTTAACTGAAAAAGTTCATGTAAAAATAATATGTTAATAAAACGCTGGAACTGATTACTGTTATGCAATAATGCTATGAATTTAGTTCATATTTAATTGCAACTCTTTGGGGTCTGATGCTCAACCCCAGCAGAGATCATGGATATCATGGTCCCATCAGGGATCCTGGAATCTCTGGTAAGGGGGGTCTGAGAGATGGAGTCCTTCCAAAAATCAATTTTCGATGTGGTTTTGTATTTTAATTTTTTATCCTTGGGAATAAAGCCCAGATTTTTCTTCATACAGTATGTGCAATGTGTATGACATTTTGAAGGACGAAACCGATAATTTTGGGCAATTGACTCTGTAATTCGATCATTTCCATAGGATCAAAATATTTTAATTAAGTCAATTAGTGGTTTTAACATTGAATTGAAGCTCAGATTTTTTTAAGTGATGCGTATTATTTTGGCCTTGTAATAAAAGTGTAAATACATTAATGACTTAAAAGCGCATTTGCTAATTACAGTACTACAAATCGTAGTCATTAATTAATTACTTGGAGACTCATAAATTTTACTTGTTTTGTAATAAAATTGTTTTTCAGAGTTTTATGTTATAATTACCAAACATGTTCGGCTTTGCTCGGGTTATAATTACTTAATTCGAAATGTTTTATTTGAGTGTGATACATTTTTATTCATTTTTTTATTTTTTTATTTAATATCTTATTCTATTTTTTTTAACATTAGAATTTTTTTTTGATTTGCATTCTAAATCTTTTTATTTGCATTCAATTGGTTTTTTGCTTGAATTCGATATTTTTTGTTTTTCGAACTTTAAATCTATATTTTGTTTGAAATCGAATCCTAGTTTTAAATTTTTTTTTTGATTGAATTCGAATCCTAGTTTTAAATTTTTTTTTTGATTGAATTCGAATCCTAGTTTTAAATTTTTTTTTTGATTGAATTCGAATTTTTTGTTGTTGTTAAATTTAAATTTGATTTTTTTCTGTTTTGAATTCGAATATTTTTTTTTTGTTTTTAGAATTTGAAATTTATTTTTTGTTTGAATTTTTTTATTTAATTTGAGTTCTTGTTTTGCTTGAATTCGAATTCTAGTGTGAAAATGTTTTTTGTTATTAAATTCGAATTTGATTTTTTTTATGTTTGCATTCGAATATTTGGTTTTTTCGAACTCGAATTCTAATCTGAATTTTTTTTTGTTTGATTTTGCTGTATTTTTACTTAAACTTCAAAACTATGTTTGAATTCGCAATGTTTTTCCAGAGCTGTCAAATAATTTCAAAATAATTTTCTCTCATCTCTTCCACTGTTGTCAGATGGGCTGGGGAATTGCCCAGTGATAAAGTGAGTGCTGTACTGTAGACAAATGTTTTGTGTTTGTTTTTCTGGCAAAACTTTCGGAAGTAAAAGGAACCAAATAGGTTTTTTTAGTGAATTTTTTTTTTCTTAAAGAGGAGAATGAACTCATTGTAGTTTTCGACTGGCTTTTTATCCAAGTACACAGAAGAATATAAATACAAAAATGAAATTTTCGCGATGATGCTATTTATTTTTTTTTATAGTTATAGGAAGATGATTGTAACATCTGTTTGCTAAAGGGGGAGGGGGTTGAATTAGGGGGATGGGTGGGTGGGGATGGGGTGAAAAGTAGCAGATCTCGTTCAAGTTAGCCTCAACAAATTTAAATGCATACAACATTGTAGACCGAATTTTTTTTATTTACAGTTTTAATAAAATAATAATAAAAAAAAGAAATTGTTTTGTCAATACACAGCTGTGTTATCAATGATGACGAAACATCTCTTGCAATTTTATTATCTTCACGCTAAAGCAAATAGAAATAACCAAATAATTGCAGCATTGACAAATTTTCCTATGTCTGTGTCATGCAGGGTGATACACAACATTGTTACACCAATTTCATAGTACAGGATGTCTTTTTTTGCACTTCAAAAGTTTTTCATGAATTTTCAGCCAATCTGTGCAATTGATAATTAAGAATATTGGGAGTTTTTCTTAAAGACGTTGAGGTTTTTTTTTTATTAACAAAAATTGTCATTAAGGAACCAGGAATTAATTACATTGCTTACAATTGATATTTGTCTCGTTTCTTTAGTAACAAAAATTACCAGATAAGAAATGGGAATAAATTGCATGGTTTAGAATTGATATTTGTCTCGTTTCTTTATTTTGAAACATTATCAGTAAAGAAATGGGAATAAATTGCATTGCTTAGAATTGATATTTGTCTCAATTTTTTATTAGAGAGAAATTTTCCAGTAAAGAAACAAGAATAAATTTCATTCCTTCAAATTGCATTTTGTCTCATTTCTTTATTAGAAAATATACCAGTAAAGAAACGGGAATAAATTGCGTTGCTTACAATAGACATTTGTCTCGTTCCTTTATTTGAATTTAAATTACTAATAAAGAAACGGGAATTAATTGCATTGTTTACAATTGGTATTTGTCTCGTTTCTTTATTGACAAAAATTACCAATAAAAAATTGGGATCTCTCGTTACTTTAGATCTTTGATGTTAATTTTGGTTGATGAATTATGACTATTAATTAGGAATTTAGGAAGATTACAGACTAATATTTTATAATTTAAATTAAGTGTGAGTTTGTGCCATGCAATTCAAGGGACTTTTATTTTATGTTTTATAAAGCTTAGTTTATTTAAACTGATTAAACAATTTTAGGATGAGATAATTAGATATTTTTACTCTAAATCTAAAGTGAAAAATAGCTAAGTTTGTGCCATGACTTCTTATGACTTTATAAAATTAATCAATATTTTTTCCTTTGATAAAGTTTTCCTGGTGCAATTTTTTATTTACTAAAAGGAACGTATCCTGTGTTTATGACGTAAAAGTTACATAATTTCACAAACTGTTTGTGCTTTCTTCCCCCTTATAAATAATCACTTATAAAACTACAGTGCTGCCAAAAAAAAAAATCCATTTGCAACAATTATTTTACCTTGACTGAATGCAAACTAAAGGCGGCCATTTTTGTATTTCAACACTGAAACTGAATATCCCTGTCTTATTTAATAGCGTATAAAATCCGTTGTAGTTGGCAATTGAACAACATTTAATAATAATAATTTTGAGGTCGTAAAATGGACGGTTTTTCTGCACTGATGGCGCCATTGTGAAATTGTTATTGCAATTCCATTGTGTTTTTATATACTGAATAGCTAATTTTGTATTATGGCTTCGTTATAAATATATTTTTGTTTTGTTTAATTGATACTTTATGATATTCATTTCACTGCTGTCATTGTGAAAATAAAAAAAAATAATATATAAAAAATAAACTCATCAGTGCGGAAATCTCGACATTCAATAGCTAAATATTTGGTTGGTTGTTGTTTCAATTGTTTGGCAAATAACGGTAAAATCGCATTTTTTTTTTTTTGTGACTTTTTTTTATGTGTTTGGTTAATGACAGTTTAGGAATTTTTGTGTGTGTAATGTTTGTTTTTTTGAGGTTTGAAGGGATGAATTTCACTATAACTTACAGTGGACGAGTGTACAGTATGTAATTGTAATGTTATGAATGAAATTTCCGTTTGCAATTAACACAAGGAGCACACGTGTAGAATAGAATAATGTTATTTAGAAAAAGAAAGAAAAAGAAGCAGCAGCCTTGACGTGTGCGTGTTTGCTAATTGCGATAATCGCTGGCTGTTGCGACGATTTAGTATCAATGAAACTCAGGAACTTCTTAATTGCCCATTTCCTGTTTAACAGTTACTGGACTTCCGTTCAAACACTTACAATACAATTTGTAATGGTATTATTAATGGCGACTCCCTCACAAGAAATATTTCTTTTTGAAGGAGATTAATATACGCCACATTCACGCTAGATGGCGTTTCAGTGTTGGAATAAGACCCCATGATAAAAATACTACACTATCGAATTTTAATTTTAGAATGTTTGAATATTTAATTTTATGATGTTTGAGGTTTTTTTTATTTTAGAATGTTCGATTTTTTATTTTTAGAATGTTTGAACTTTTAGTTTTAGAATGTTTGAACTTTTAGTTTTAGAATGTTTGAACTTTTAGTTTTAGAATGTTAACATTTTGAAAATTATTTTTGAATATTTAAAAAATAAATGAAGTTCCAAATGGCTTCATTGATGAAGTGAAATCTCGAAGGTTTAGTTTTTGAATGTTTCGAGGTTTTAATTAAAATTTGAATGTTTAAATTTCGCAATTTCTCATGGCTATTTGATGCGCTATAACTTTAAAATTTTAATTATTGTTTTATTTAATATCTTAACATCTCCTTAAAAAAGCAATTAAATAATTGACTGTAATTATTCTTTATTCATTAAAACTTCCTAAAGTTTTATTCAATTTGAAACGATGGATAGTAAGTTAATAACAATTATCAATTTTCGGCTAATTTTTCTTCATTGAATCTAAAATTAATAATCTTGAATTAATAATTTTGCATACTTATTAAAAGTGTGAAATTACAGTTCTTATTTTTAAATAATAAACGGTAATATTTTAACAATTATTTCACGTTTAAAATAATAAAATGAAAGCGTTTAAAAAGTTTAAAGTAATAGCGTGACTGCCAGGAGAAATCTTAAAGATTTTATTTTTAAGAAACTACAGTATGATTATAATTTTCCACAATCGTTATTATAAACATATGTGGCGTGTTTTTTTTTAATGTTACATTTAATAATAAAATAAAATCCAAAGTGTATTTATGTGCCGTGTTATTATGTCAGCATTACTTTCCGGAAACACTAAACTAATGACTAGTTTTCAGTTTCGTGAAGTGTGATTGAGCTCAAATTAGTTTCGTCCTCAATTTCATACAACTTTTTTTTTCTCCATAATCAATCGCAATCAAACGGTGACTAATTGTGTCGTGAAAAATGACCGAATTTTGAGAGATGGGAGAGTTAAAAAATAAAAGGAAAAATAAAATTTATAATCAGGATATGGCAAATCCATATTTGAAACAATAGCAAACATTTTTATGGTATTACTCATGCTAAATTTCTAAAATAACCAAATTGTTGCATACAAGCGTGCGGTGTTTCCTCATTGAAAGGTTAAAAAATAAATTGGACGAAACCGCACGTATTTATGCAACAGGGCGCATTGTACTTTTAAGTGATTGACAGTGCATAGGGCGTTTAATTTTAGGGCAGACAATTTAAAATGCCCTTAGAACAAACTACTTGGCAATTGTTGAGGTCGGGTTCATCGTTCAGTGAGACAAAGCCCTAAACTTATCACAAACAAAAGTTTTTTAGTCAAAAGTTTTATAAATTTGAAGGCCAGACATTTACCGGGTGATTTGACCAATTTGTAACAAGTATTTTTAAAGTGCCAATAAAAAAAATAAGGTTAAGTGTAGTCATTCCCAGTGATTTCTTTATTTATTTTTGCTTGGGGGAAAATGACAATAAAGAAACGAGACAAATTCTTATTAGTTCCAATGACGATTTATCCCGTTTATTTCTGGTCGTGAGGAAAAAAGTGCTCCAATTTGGAAAATCACCTGTGGTGCTGTACTGTGTGTAAAATGTACATGTTATTTTTATGTTTTGAAGAAGAAGAAGAAGCTGTTGTGACTTGTCTGGTTTCATAAGACATAAGACATGCCATTAAGAAATCCATTAAGCTTAGCGGTTGTTATGCTCTTTGCTGCTTCTATGATAATAATACAGTATAATATTTTTGGGTACCACATTTAGTTTTAGCACCGCTTTCTGATAGTTGTTTACTGTTTTTTTAATGTGGGTGGATATAGGTAGGGCGAGGGGTGGTAGTGGTGATGGTGTTCCTTCTAAGTTACAGGAATTCCATTTAAGGTCAATTTGAGGCCGAAAATCTCATTTTAAGGTGTCACGACTATTCTTACTTTGTAATACGAGTTATACTAACCGTAATCAATTATTTGGGGGGGGGGGGGGGTATTTGTATATTGTGAAAGTTAAAAGTTGAAAGGGCAAATTTAGACAATTTTAATTATTACATTGTGCAATATGTGGATCTCAAAATAAGCCATGCATTCAGTTTTAACTATTTGTGAAAAATAAATTACAATGAGGAAAAAAATATTTAAAAATCTTATTCTGATGTCAACATAAATTCAACCTTGGAATGTTTGGATATTTGGAACGCAAAGTTTGAACGTGCATTCGATTGTTTTTGATTTTCGAACATTCTGTAGTTAAACCCAGTGCGACATAGAGTGTAGATTAAGAAATTAGAAAAAATGTAATAATTAGAATAAAAATATTAAAACTTAGAATAAATAAAAAAATATTTTAATTAGAACAACAATTTTGAAATTCAAAGAAAACAAAATTTAAATTATTTTTTTTTATTATAAAACATTAGAAACAATTAGAACAAAAACGTTTAGAAATTAGAAAAAATTGTTTTAGAATTAAAAAAATATATTTATTTTGTTTTTGTTATTTTTTTTCCTGTTCATTCTTTTAGTGATGTTTTCAAAATTTCTTGTCCTGTTTCTATTTTTACAATTTTGGGATCAATAACCATGTACGTCATCATTTTGCCACACGGAAATTACCATTATACATTTTGACTACATGCTTATTACATGTTAAAATTTACTTCATTTAATTTGCTGTTTTATCCTATAAAATAAGCGAAATTTTCTAAGACGATAATTTTTCTTTCTTTTTTTTACATATTTATACTTTTACAAGGGCATATCCGATAAAGCCATACTATTTAATAGTTATGCAAAACATTATTTTAGTGAGCTTTCTTATAAACAATATTGTTTGAAATATGCACATGTTCAAACAAATTTCAAATTGTTTTGGGTTGAGATGGACGACTCGACTCTAAACAGTAGAGTCAACCCCCCCTCTCGGTGACAACACCTTCTACGATTGGGTGTGACGTATGAGGGAAGGCGGAGTTTGTGACAGAATTTCCAAATTATATATAGTAGTAAGATTTAGTAATTTTAGTACCTAAGCTACTATAGAGTTGTTTAAAACGTGACTTGAAAAGCAGTTTTTGGTTGCAGGGTTTTTTTTTATCGAAATTTTATTTTTTAAACTTGATTTTTTTATTTGACATTTTTAGTCATTACTTAAAATTTATCAATTACTATAAAAATGCAAAGGCGAAACGAAAGTGCTAATATCAATGAAAATAAATTTAAAAAAAAAAGTTTTATTAAAAAATATTACAATACAATTTCTGGATTTTTTTTTGGTTTGTTAGAAATTGATATTAAAACCAGAAACACTAATGCAACTTCATCAAAACTACAACTTCATCAATTAATTTGGTTTCTTTTTATAAATTGCCATGTTTGAAAAGAAAAAGTTCAATAAAACTTTTATGGTTTTAATTTTTTTGTCTGTGAAATTCTGTTTAGTTGTAACTTGTAACTGTTTTTTTTTTTTTTTTTGATTTGATTTGCATGTCAAATTTTCTTTCAATTTTTTTTGTTGTATGTGATTTGTTAGTTCAAAAAATTTGTTTTTGAGAAAAAGTTTAGTAATCACCTGAGCCTTGGGCATTAACCAGTGTGAAAAGAAGGAAGAAAAGAAGATGACTTTGCATATTTTATTTTATTTATTTTACTTTGAAAAACTTTTCTGCAAAGGTACACCAAATAAACTTACTTTTTTTCTCTGTATTTTTTAGTGTTAATGTTAAGCTTAAACCTGAATGTGGTTTCTCTGTGGTTAATAACATTTTTTTAGACACACTATTTAAGTCATCTGAATTCTTTTAACTATTTTTTAAATCATGAAAACATCTTAAGACTTAAAAAAAAATGTTACAAGTAGATGAGCTTATACAGTATATAAACAGCAAAGTAAAACAACAGCCTAAACTTATTTTAATTTCATTTCAAACCAATTTCTTTACATTAAAAATTTTACCAACCCTAATAACCAAATTCCATTGTCAGTATGGCATTTGTACTTGACAAACCCATGTAATTTTGATGAATCAAAATTTTTATTGCAAGTAATTTATTTTATTAATAAATAATTCATTCCTTGTGTAAGGAAAAGCAATACAAATGTATAATAGTGTGTTATTGGTAAAACTGCAATTTGATTTTGATTATACCTTACAGTAAACTAACTAATTATTATACTGTAGTTTTTGTTTTTTTAATTTCTAGTTTGACATCTGCAGCACTGTGTACTAATTTGATTCAGATAATGGGTTAAGCCCTCAATACATAACAAATGTTTATTCTTGATGCAATACTGCATGATTCTGTATAATTATCCAAGGTTATTTACTTGTGATTTATACACTGCCTTTGAGCAAATTATATTATCCTGTTCTTGTTTAATTGTTTATACAGTGTAACAATGTATTTTTTCTGGCCAACTTATAAACAGATGGCCATGTCTGAAATCTCCCAAACCTAACCTAGACTAGAGTTTTTTGTCATAATTTCTTATTACCAAAATTAATATTATAGTGCAATTGTAACTTTTATTTTTTAGCTTTGTGAAAAAATAGAATTTTTTGTAATAAATGATTATAACAGTTCATTTTCACATGAAAATATAGGAAATGTTACATTATTTATTAATGTTAGAATTTATATGTGATTACCACTTCTTATTCATTGATTGATTTGAAGATGGTGACTGAAGAATAAGAATTGTATGTTGTCACCCATGAAATCAACGTACTGAGCATCTGAACTTCTGGATTGCATGGATATGGAATTAGATATTAATCTATATATTCAGGGGAAACAACACTCAATAATTAGACTTCTAAAAAAACCATTTCTTAATGGAGTGCAATTACTTCTATCCAGCTATTGTGAACCAAAATTACAGGTTCCACTGTTTATTTTTTATTCTATACACCATATAACACTGTTGTTGATCTCAGGGATTCATACTGATATGAAATAGCACAAGTTTTGAGTTAGATCCAACTCATGTAGCAGAAGTAATAAAAAATCAGGCTCAGATCATCTGGTCATTGGTCCATACTTATATAAATAGAACTATATAGCCAGTTACTGTATCAATAGTATATGGAACTTTTTGGAGCTTTGTGTTTAGGTTCTGCACAAAGTTTTTTTTGTAGTCTATCTGTATTTGCCCAATAAGTTGTAGAGAAAATAGCATTGAGGTTTTAGTATTCTGGTAGCTGGTATTCTAGGTTATTACTGGCCAACCTAGGTGATGAAGGGTAAACAATGATGTGAAGGAACAAGTTCAGGAAACTTTCCACTGTTTGATGCACTTCAAATTCAATGATGTAACCCTCTACTTTAACTAATAAGCAGCCACAGAAATGACAGAAAATAAAATTAATATTTTTGGTCAGCAGTTTTGCCAGTCTTGCTCTTGTTGGTTCTTGGTCTTATCAGTTCTCGCTCTTGTTGGTCATTGCTCTTGATGGTCCTTGCTCCCTGTTGTAGGTCCTTGCACTTGTTGGTCTTCAATTATTTTGGACAATGAATTTTTTTAATCTGCTTTTGTTAGTGATTTACAGCAAAAGCAGGCTTGCCAATAGTGATTTACAACAAAAATGTTTGTCCAAAATAATTGTGAATCAACAAAATATTTCAGACAAGCATTTTGTTGGTTTTATTATTTTTAACTGTCCACAAGTGTGAAAAGGTTGGAAACCACTGCTGCATAATGCTATTATAATAAAAATAACCTTTCAATTTCGTACTAAGGTGGCACTGGTAGAATTTTGTTTTGTCTATAAGAGTATTTTTCTTAACAAGCAGTTTCTCTGGTTCTTCTGTGAACGTTTATTGAATGTGACCTTATCATGGCATGAGAATTACACGGTAGCGCCACCTACTAAATTTTGGCTGTCCTTCCTTTAAGTTTTGATCCACCTCCTCAAAACCATTTTACTCCCCTTCCAAAAAAGAAAAAAAACAACAACTTCCCATAATTTCGCCACTGTTTTCTTTAGCATTTTTTTTAACCTAACGTTTTCATTTATCTCTTAAATACATTGCCTCGTTCAAGGTGAGAATGTTGTGAACGAAATGTATAATGTACAGGGAGACCTCATCTTGGAGAAATTACTCTAACATATTAATGACTGTGTGATAGTTGCAAGTTACAACTACAAAGTTTAAATAGTAATAAAATAATAGAATAATGAAATTGGTTTTGTTCAGAGATTTACAGTTAAGATTCATTTTGCTTAAAGACTTATCTTTCTATAAGATTTATTTTGCTATGGATTCATTTGGCTCAGAGATTTAATTCTATTTAGATTTATTTTTCTCACAGATGTAATATTCTCATATATATTTTTCTCACAGATTTATTGTGTTCTGAGATTTGGTTTTCTCAGAGATTTATTGTGTTCTGAGATTTAGTTTTCTCAGAGATTTATTGTTTTCTGAGATTTGGTTTTCTCACAGATTTATTGTGTTCTGAGATTTAGTTTTCTCACAGATTTATTGTGTTCTGAGATTTAGTTTTCTCAGAGATTTATGGTGTTCTGAGATTTATTGTCTTCTGAGATTTAGTTTTCTCAGAGATTTATTGTCTTCTGAGAATTATTTTTCTCAGAGATTTATTGTGTTCTATGATTTATTAGATATATCTATTTTGCTCATAGATTTATTTTACTCTGATATTCATTTTGGTTAAAGATTGATTTTTCTCAAGGGATTGATTTTTTTCCAAGAGATTGATTTTACTCAGATATTTTATTCTGTTTAGAGATTTATTTTGTTATGATACCTATTTTGCTCAGAGATTTATTTTACTTAGTGAGACTTATTTAACACAAAGATTTATTTGGCTAAAAGATTCATTTTTCAGAGAAACTTTTAGCACAATGATTTTAATTTTCATGAACTTATAATATAAATTTTAACTCCAAAATGGTTTCATTTATTTTCCTATAGATTTGCTTTCAAAGAGAATTTTCCATGGAGAAATTTGCGACCAACGGCATGTGAAGAGATGATCATATAACTTTATATCAGTGAGTTAACATCATATTTTTATGGATTTAGCAAATATCACTACTTAGTACCAGCTCTCTATACTATAACCTTATGATTACTCTTGACAAATAATAAGAAAATAAGTGCCACAAACTCTTTCTTACAACGTTTTGTTTCCTGAAGTTGTAATTTAATAAATCCAAACATTTTGGCACTCCCTGTATCCATCGAGGTAAAAAAAACTTCAGAAAGTTTAAAAAAAACAACGATAAGATTATAGAAAGAAAAATAAAAGTGGTTAAGTAATTCCCTATATCATATGTGCTTTTATTATCTTCAATGTTGTTGCCTTGGGTAAAACTAAAATCAACGACGATGGACGACCCGGACGACACCGCAAACACCTGGGCATTACAAAAAGTCGGCTTTGCTTTTCGCGGTTCATCACATCATCTTTTACTTTTTATTATTATTATTTTTTTTTACTTAAACTTGTTACCGGCTGAAAATAAGTTTCAACATAAGGTCTAGTTCAAAGAAAAAGTACATGTTATTAAACAGTAACTAGTTTTTTTTATACAGTGTAGATATCCCGGGTGATTTTCTTGATTGAAAAACTTTTTTTCATACTTTGCCAATAAATAGATGAGACGAAATCTCATTTGTTCGAATAGCAATTTTTCCCGTTTCTTTTTAGCCATGGTGAAAAAAGTGTAAATAAAGATCTGAGACTAAATCTAATTAGTTCCAATGGAGATTTTTCTCGTTTATTTTCTTATTATGTTGGTGAAGAGTGTTCCAAAGCATAAAATCACCCGATTATTGAAGTTGTTACCTAATTGACATTTCCCAATTGTTCAATGTTTAAAAAATTGAAAACTTGTTGTAATACAAAATGAACGTTTTTGGCTAAGCTGAGCTGTAAATTATGAATGATGAAGTTTTTTTTTTCTTCTACTTTTTTCTCAAGTTATTTCTTGTTAAAAGTGTCAAGACAAAATTTATGACTTTGGCCTTGGCAAAGCATTTTTCCAAGCAAGCCTTATAATGTTATGTTATGAATACCGGTATATTGTAAAAGGTCATATAGAATTATTGCTAATTGATTTTTTACTGCTTTTTTTTCTTTTTCAATGGCCATTATTATTGTTTGAAAATAAGGAGAATGTAGATGGGGGTTGAGGGGGAGTGTGGGAGAGAAGGAGGGAAAACCAAAACTGAATTTGTGATTGCACCTCATAAATTGACAGCCAAGTGAACTGAATAACATGTGGTGTTTTAGTTGTGTAAACATAATTTATTTGAGATTAGCGTTAACCTAATTTATCACTTGCTAATAGGAGAGTTACTGGCCTTCTTTTGTTTGCTTTGTTGTTTCAATATTAAACCACTTCCGGACAAACGAGGAAATTATTATCAGTAACTTTTTGAATATATATATTTTTTTCTATTTACATTTTTTTATACAGTACCGGTACAATAATATTTAGTGTTGCCATGTACAGTATAACTACCAGATGGTACCAGTCAGATGACATGCTTCCAACTGGTTTTCAATATTAAAATTTAGATTTATTAAATTTATATATTTTTTTAATTTTTTATAAAAATTGAATTTTGGTAATACTGGTGCTAACTTATACTTGAAAACTCAGGAAAAAGATCAATTTAGTTCCATCAATTGAAATTAGAATTTCAATATTTTCGAAATTTCAATATTTCAAAAGTTTCAATATTTAATTTTCGATATTTCAGAAACTTTGCTATTTTAGTTTCGATATTTCAGAAACTTTGCTATTTTAGTTTCGATATTTCAGAAATTTTGATATTTTAGTTTCCTTGTTTAATTT
>JAAFCF010006653.1:0-22212 GCA_013389785.1 Helicorthomorpha holstii | reverse complement strand
AAATTAAACAAGGAAACTAAAATATCAAAATTTCTGAAATATCGAAACTAAAATAGCAAAGTTTCTGAAATATCGAAACTAAAATAGCAAAGTTTCTGAAATATCGAAAATTAAATATTGAAACTTTTGAAATATTGAAATTTCGAAAATATTGAAATTCTAATTTCAATTGATGGAACTAAATTGATCTTTTTCCTGAGTTTTCAAGTATAAGTTAGCACCAGTATTACCAAAATTCAATTTTTATAAAAAATTAAAAAAATATATAAATTTAATAAATCTAAATTTTAATATTGAAAACCAGTTGGAAGCATGTCATCTGACTGGTACCATCTGGTAGTTATACTGTACATGGCAACACTAAATATTATTGTACCGGTACTGTATAAAAAAATGTAAATAGAAAAAAATATATATATTCAAAAAGTTACTGATAATAATTTCCTCGTTTGTCCGGAAGTGGTTTAATATTGAAACAACAAAGCAAACAAAAGAAGGCCAGTAACTCTCCTATTAGCAAGTGATAAATTAGGTTAACGCTAATCTCAAATAAATTATGTTTACACAACTAAAACACCACATGTTATTCAGTTCACTTGGCTGTCAATTTATGAGGTGCAATCACAAATTCAGTTTTGGTTTTCCCTCCATCTCTCCCACTCTCCCTACACCCCCAACCCTCATCTACATTCTCCTTATTTTCAAACAATAATAATGGCCATTGAAAAAGAAAAAAAGGCAGTAAAAAATCAATTAGCAATAATTCTATATGACCTTTTACAATATACCGGTATTCATAACATAACATTATAAGGTTTGCTTGGAAAAATGCTTTGCCAAGGCCAAAGTCATAAATTTTGTCTTGACACTTTTAACAAGAAATAACTTGAGAAAAAAGTAGAAGAAAAAAAAAACTTCATCATTCATAATTTACAGCTCAGCTTAGCCAAAAACGTTCATTTTGTATTACAACAAGTTTTCAATTTTTTAAACATTGAACAATTGGGAAATGTCAATTAGGTAACAACTTCAATAATCGGGTGATTTTATGCCTTGGAACACCCTTCACCAACACAATAAGAAAATAAACAAGAAAAATCTCCATTGGAACTAATTACATTTAGTCTCAGATCTTTATTTACACTTTTTTCACCATGGCTAAAAAGAAACGGGAAAAATTGCTATTCGAAAAAATGAGATTTCGTCTCATCTGTTTATTGGCAAAGTATGAAAAAAAGTTTTTCAATCAAGAAAATCACCCGGGATATCTACACTGTATAAAAAAAACTAGTTACTGTTTAATAACATGTATTTTTCTTTGAACTAGACCTTATGTTGAAACTTATTTTCAGCCGGTAGCAAGTTTAAGTAAAAAAAAAAAATAATAATAAAAAGTAAAAGATGATGTGATGAACCGTGAAAAGCAAAGCCGACTTTTTGTAATGCCCAGGTGTTTGCGGTGTCGTCCGGGTCGTCCATCGTCGTTGATTTTAGTTTTACCCAAGGCAACAACATTGAAGATAATAAAAGCACATATGATATAGGGAATTACTTAACCACTTTTATTTTTCTTTCTATAATCTTATCGTTGTTTTTTTTAACTTTTTGAAGTTTTTTTTTTTACCTCGATGGATACAGGGAGTACCAAAATGCTTGGATTTATTAACTTACAACTTCAGGAAACAAAACGTCGTAAGAAAGAGTTTGTGGCACTTATTTTCTTATTATTTGTCAAGAGTAATCATAATGTTATAGTATAGAGAGCTGGTACTAAGTAGTGGTATTTGCTAAATCCATAAAAATATGATGTTAACTCACTGATACAAAGTTATATGATCATCTCTTCAGATGCCATTGGTCGCAAATTTCTCCATGGAAAATTCTCTTTGAAAGCAAATCTATAGGAAAATAAATGAAACCATTTTGGAGTTAAAATTTATGTTATAAGTTCATGAAAATTAAAATCATTGTGCTAAACGTTTCTCTGAAAAATGAATCTTTTAGCCAAATAAATCTTTGTGTTAATTAAGTCTCACTAAGTAAAATAAATCTCTGAGTAAAATAAATCTCTAAGCAAAATAGGTATCATAACAAAATAAATCTCTAAACAGAATAAAATATCTGAGTAAAATCAATCTCTTGGAAAAAAATCAATCCCTTGAGAAAAATCAATCTTTAACCAAAATGAACTTCAGTGTAAAATAAATCTATGAGCAAAATAGATATATCAAAATAAATCACAGAACACAATAAATCTCTGAGAAAAATAAATCTCAGAAGACAATAAATCTCTTAGAAAAATAATTCTCAGAAGACAATAAATCTTTGGGAAAAATAATTCTCAGAAGACAATAAATCTCTGAGAAAACTAAATCTCAGAAAACAATAAATCTGTGAGAAAACTAAATCTCAGAACACAATAAATCTATGAGAAAAATATATGTCTATGAGAATATTAAATCTGTGAGAAAAATAAATCTAAATAGAATTAAATCTCTGAGCCAAATGAATCTATAGCAAAATAAATCTTATAGAAAGATAAATCTTTAAGCAAAATGAATCTTAACAGCAAATACTGTAAATCTCTGAACAAAACCAATTTCATTATTCTATTATATTATTACTATTTAAACTTTGTAGTTGTAACTTGCAACTATCACACAGTCATTAATATGTTAAGAGTAATTTCTCCAAGATGAGGTCTCCCTGTACATTATACATTTCGTTCACAACATTCTCACCTTGAACGAGGCAATGTATTTAAGAGAGATAAATGAAAACGTTAGGTTAAAAAAAATGCTAAAGAAAACAGTGGTGAAATTATGGGAAGTTGTTGTTTTTTTTCTTTTTTAGAAGGGGAGTAAAATGATTTTGAGGAGGTGGATTAAAACTTAAAGGAAGGACAGCCAAAATTTAGTAGGTGGCGCTACCGTGTAATTCTCATGCCATGATAAGGTCACATTCAATAAACGTTCACAGAAGAACCAGAGAAACTGCTTGTTAAGAAAAATACTCTTATAGACAAAACAAAATTCTACCAGTGCCACCTTAGTACGAAATTGAAAGGTTATTTTTATTATAATAGCATTATGCAGCAGTGGTTTCCAACCTTTTCACACTTGTAGACAGTTAAAAATAATAAAACCAACAAAATGCTTGTCCGAAATAAATATTTAATTGATTCACAATTATTTTGGACAAAACTTTTTGTTGTAAATCACTATTGGAAAGCCTGCTTTTGCTGTAAATCACTAACAAAAGCAGATTAAAAAAATTCGTTGTCCAAAATAATTGAAGACCAACAAGTGCAAGGACCTACAACAGGGAGCAAGGACCATCAAGAGCAATGACCAACAAGAGCGAGGACTGATAAGACCAAGAACCAACAAGAGCAAGACTGGCAAAACTGCTGACCAAAAATATTAATTTTATTTTCTGTCATTTCTGTGGCTGCTTATTAGTTAAAATAGAGGGTTACATCATTGAATTTTGAGGTTCCTGGCAATACATACTTTTACTGTGGACTAGTGGTTGAGAAACAATGTTCTACAGTATTAGTACAGATAAATTTAAAAAAAAACAATAAAATAAAAAATGAGAGAAGGGAGTGAAGGTGCTGGATGGGTGAAAGATAGATAAAAAGGTGAGTGGGAGTATGACCTTGTTGCTGACCGTGCGAAATGGTCAGAAAATCTACTCACATTATATTATTATAATGCAATTATCTTTGTATCATGTGCTGAATATAACATTTGTTTGTTTGTTAAGAGTTAAGAGGTAATCTCAGAAAGTACTGAACTGATTTTGAAAATTTTTTCAACCATTTGAAAGCTTGCACCTCTACAAACCAAGTAGGTCACACTTGCAGTACATTTGGGTGTCTACATTTAGTAATACTGCATTAGTGTAGTGCAATCACATTAACAGTGGAAAGTTTCCTGAACTTGTTCCTTCACATCATTGTTTACCCTTCATCACCTAGGTTGGCCAGTAATAACCTAGAATACCAGCTACCAGAATACTAAAACCTCAATGCTATTTTCTCTACAACTTATTGGGCAAATACAGAAAGACTACAAAAAAAACTTTGTGCAGAACCTAAACACAAAGCTCCAAAAAGTTCCATATACTATTGGTACAGTAACTGGCTATATAGTTCTATTTATATAGGTATGGACCAATGATCAGATGATCTGAGCCTGATTTTTTATTACTTCTGCTACATGAGTTGGATCTAACTCAAAACTTGTGCTATTTCATATCAGTATGAATCCCCGAGATCAACAACAGTGTTATATGGTGTATGGAATTAAAAATAAACAGTGGAACCTGTAATTTTGGTTCACAATAGCTGGATAGAAGTAATTGCACTCCATTAAGGAATGGTTTTTTAGAACACTAATTATTGGGTGTTGTTTCCCTTGAATATATAGATTAATATCTAATTCCTTAGCCATGCAATCCAGAAGTTCAGATGCCCAGTATATTGATTTCATGGATGACAATATACAATTCTTATTCTTCAGCCACCATCTTGAAATCAATCAATGAATAAAAAGTGGTTATCACATGTAATTCCTACACTAATAAATAATGTAACATTTCCTAGATTTTCATGTGAACATGAACTGTTATAATCACTCGTAACAAAAAAAAATTCTATTTTTTTACAAAGCTAAAAAGTAAAAGTTACAATTGCACTAAAATGTAATTTTGGTAATAAGAAATTATTTCAAAAAAGTCAATGAAGCCTAAGTTAGGTTTGGGAGATTTCAGACATGGCCATCTGTTTATATGTTGGCCAGAACAAATAGATTACACTGTATAAACAATTAAACAAGAACAGGATAATATAATTTGCTCAAAGGCAGTGTATAAATCACAAGTAAATAACCTTGGATAATTATACAGCATCATGCAGTATTGCATCAAGAATAAACATTTGTTATGTATTGAGGGCTTAACCCATTATCTGAATCAAATTAGTACACAGTACTGCAAATGTCAAACTAGAAATTAAAAAAACAAAAACTACAGTATAATAATTAGCTAGTTTACTGTAATGTATAATCAAAATCAAATTGCAGTTTTACCAATAACACACTATTATACATTTATATTGCTTTTCCTTACACAAGAAATGAATTATTTATTAATAAAATACTTGCTATAAAAATTTTGATTCATCAAAATTGCATGGGTTTGTCAAGTACAAATGCCATACTGACAATGGAATTTGGCTATTAGGGTTGGTATAAATTTTAATTTAAAGAAATTGGTTTGAAATTAAATTAAAATAAGTTTAGACTGTTGTTTTACTTTGCTGTGCTTTTCTTGTAGCTCATCTACTTGTAACATTTTTTTTTAAGTCTTAAGATGTTTTCATGATTTAAAAAATAGTTATAAGAATTCAGATGACTGTATGTTAAATAGTGTGTCTAAAAAATGTTATTAACCACAGAGAAACCACATTCAGGTTTAAGCTTAACATTAACACTAAAAGATACAGAGAAAAAAAGTAAGTTTATTTGGTGTACCTTTGCAGAAAAGTTTTTCAAAGTAAAATAAATAAAATAAAATATGCAAAGTCATCTTCTTTTCTTCCTTCTTTTCACACTGGTTAATGCCCAAGGCTCAGGTGATTACTAAACTTTTTCTCAAAAACAAATTTTTTGAACTAACAAATCACATACAACAAAAAAAATTGAAAGAAAATTTGACATGCAAATCAAATCAAAAAAAAAAAAAAAACAGTTACAAGTTACAACTAAACAGAATTTCACAGACAAAAAAATTAAAACCATAAAAGTTTTATTGAACTTTTTCTTTTCAAACTTGGCAATTTGTAAAAAGAAACCAAATTAATTGATGAAGTTGTAGTTTTGATGAAGTTGCATTAGTGTTTCTGGATTTAATATCAATTTCTAACAAACCAAAAAAAATCCAGAAATTGTATTGTAATATTTTTTAATAAAACTTTTTTTTTAATTTATTTTCATTGATATTAGCACTTTCGTTTCGCCTTTGCATTTTTATAGTAATTGATAAATTTTAAGTAATGACTAAAAATGTCAAATAAAAAAATCAAGTTTAAAAAATAAAATTTCGATAAAAAAAAACCTGCAACCAAAAACTGCTTTTCAAGTCACGTTTTAAACAACTCTATAGTAGCTTAGGTACTAAAATTACTAAATAAAAGTATAAATATGTAAAAAAAGAAAGAAAAATTATCGTCTTAGAAAATTTCGCTTATTTTATAGGATAAAACAGCAAATTAAATGAAGTAAATTTTAACATGTAATAAGCATGTAGTCAAAATGTATAATGGTAATTTCCGTGTGGCAAAATGATGACGTACATGGTTATTGATCCCAAAATTGTAAAAATAGAAACAGGACAAGAAATTTTGAAAACATCACTAAAAGAATGAACAGGAAAAAAAATAACAAAAACAAAATAAATATATTTTTTTAATTCTAAAACAATTTTTTCTAATTTCTAAACGTTTTTTGTTCTAATTGTTTCTAATGTTCTAATAATAAAAAAAATAATTTAAATTTTGTTTTCTTTGAATTTCAAAATTTGTTGTTCTAATTTAAATATTTTTATTCTAATTATTACATTTTTTCTAATTTCTTAATCTACACTCTATGTCGCACTGGATGTAACTACAGAATGTTCGAAAATCAAAAACAATCGAATGCACGTTCAAACTTTGCGTTCCAAATATCCAAACATTCCAAGGTTGAATTTATTTTGACATCAAAATAAGATTTTTAAATATTTTTTTCCTCATTGTAATTTATTTTTCACAAATAGTTAAAACTGAATGCGTAGCTTATTTTGAGATCCACATATTGCACAATGTAATAATTAAAATTGTCTAAATTTGCCCTTTCAACTTTTAACTTTCACAATATACAAATACCCCCCCCCCCCCCCAAATAATTGATTACGGTTAGTATAACTCGTATTACAAAGTAAGAATAGTCGTGACACCTTAAAATGAGATTTTCGGCCTCAAATTGACCTTAAATGGAATTCCTGTAACTTAGAAGGAACACCACCATCACCACTACAACCCCTCGCCCTACCTATATCCACCCATCCACCCACATTAAAAAAACAGTAAACAACTATCAGAAAGCGGTGCTAAAACTAAATGTGGTACCCAAAAATATTATACTGTATTATTATCATAGAAGCAGCAAAGAGCATAACAACCGCTAAGCTTAATGGATTTCTTAATGGCATGTCTTATGTCTTATGAAACCAGACAAGTCACAACAGCTTCTTCTTCTTCAAAACATAAAAATAACATGTACATTTTACACACAGTACAGCACCACAGGTGATTTTCCAAATTGGAGCACTTTTTTCCTCACGACCAGAAATAAACGGGATAAATCGTCATTGGAACTAATAAGAATTTGTCTCGTTTCTTTATTGTCATTTTCCCCCAAGCAAAAATAAATAAAGAAATCACTGGGAATGACTACACTTAACCTTATTTTTTTTATTGGCACTTTAAAAATACTTGTTACAAATTGGTCAAATCACCCGGTAAATGTCTGGCCTTCAAATTTATAAAACTTTTGACTAAAAAACTTTTGTTTGTGATAAGTTTAGGGCTTTGTCTCACTGAACGATGAACCCGACCTCAACAATTGCCAAGTAGTTTGTTCTAAGGGCATTTTAAATTGTCTGCCCTAAAATTAAACGCCCTATGCACTGTCAATCACTTAAAAGTACAATGCGCCCTGTTGCATAAATACGTGCGGTTTCGTCCAATTTATTTTTTAACCTTTCAATGAGGAAACACCGCACGCTTGTATGCAACAATTTGGTTATTTTAGAAATTTAGCATGAGTAATACCATAAAAATGTTTGCTATTGTTTCAAATATGGATTTGCCATATCCTGATTATAAATTTTATTTTTCCTTTTATTTTTTAACTCTCCCATCTCTCAAAATTCGGTCATTTTTCACGACACAATTAGTCACCGTTTGATTGCGATTGATTATGGAGAAAAAAAAAGTTGTATGAAATTGAGGACGAAACTAATTTGAGCTCAATCACACTTCACGAAACTGAAAACTAGTCATTAGTTTAGTGTTTCCGGAAAGTAATGCTGACATAATAACACGGCACATAAATACACTTTGGATTTTATTTTATTATTAAATGTAACATTAAAAAAAAACACGCCACATATGTTTATAATAACGATTGTGGAAAATTATAATCATACTGTAGTTTCTTAAAAATAAAATCTTTAAGATTTCTCCTGGCAGTCACGCTATTACTTTAAACTTTTTAAACGCTTTCATTTTATTATTTTAAACGTGAAATAATTGTTAAAATATTACCGTTTATTATTTAAAAATAAGAACTGTAATTTCACACTTTTAATAAGTATGCAAAATTATTAATTCAAGATTATTAATTTTAGATTCAATGAAGAAAAATTAGCCGAAAATTGATAATTGTTATTAACTTACTATCCATCGTTTCAAATTGAATAAAACTTTAGGAAGTTTTAATGAATAAAGAATAATTACAGTCAATTATTTAATTGCTTTTTTAAGGAGATGTTAAGATATTAAATAAAACAATAATTAAAATTTTAAAGTTATAGCGCATCAAATAGCCATGAGAAATTGCGAAATTTAAACATTCAAATTTTAATTAAAACCTCGAAACATTCAAAAACTAAACCTTCGAGATTTCACTTCATCAATGAAGCCATTTGGAACTTCATTTATTTTTTAAATATTCAAAAATAATTTTCAAAATGTTAACATTCTAAAACTAAAAGTTCAAACATTCTAAAACTAAAAGTTCAAACATTCTAAAACTAAAAGTTCAAACATTCTAAAAATAAAAGTTCAAACATTCTAAAAATAAAAGTTCAAACATTCTAAAAATAAAAAATCAAACATTCTAAAAATAAAAAATCAAACATTCTAAAATAAAAAAACCTCAAACATCATAAAATTAAATATTCAAACATTCTAAAATTAAAATTCGATAGTTTAGTATTTTTATCATGGGGTCTTATTCCAACACTGAAACGCCATCTAGCGTGAATGTGGCGTATATTAATCTCCTTCAAAAAGAAATATTTCTTGTGAGGAGTCGCCATTAATAATACCATTACAAATTGTATTGTAAGTGTTTGAACGGAAGTCCAGTAACTGTTAAACAGGAAATGGGCAATTAAGAAGTTCCTGAGTTTCATTGATACTAAATCGTCGCAACAGCCAGCGATTATCGCAATTAGCAAACACGCACACGTCAAGGCTGCTGCTGCTTCTTTTTCTTTCTTTTTCTAAATAACAATATTCTATTCCACCACGTGTGCTCCTTGTGTTAATTGCAAACGGAAATTTCATTCATAACATTACAATTACATACTGTACACTCGTCCACTGTAAGTTATAGTGAAATTCATCCCTTCAAACCTCAAAAAACAAACATTACACACACAAAAATTCCTAAACTGTCATTAACCAAACACATAAAAAAAATTCACAGAAAAAAAATATGCGATTTTACCGTTATTTGCCAAACAATTGAAACAACAACCAACCAAATATTTAGCTATTGAATGTCGAGATTTCCGCACTGATGAGTTTATTTTTTTATATATTATATTTTTTTATTTTCACAATGACAGCAGTGAAATGAATACTATAAAGTATCAATTAAACAAAACAAAAATAAAATATATTTATAACGAAGCCATAATATAAAATTAGCTATTCAGTATACAATATATAAAAACACAATGGAATTGCAATAACAATTTCACAATGGCGCCATCAGTGCAGAAAAACCGTCCATTTTACGACCTAAAAATTATTATTATTAAATGTTGTTCAATTGCCAACTACAACGGATTTTATACGCTATTAAATAAGACAGGGATATTCAGTTTCAGTGTTGAAATACAAAAATGGCCGCCTTTAGTTTGCATTCAGTCAAGGTAAAATAATTGTTGCAAATGGATTTTTTTTTTTGGCAGCACTGTCATTTTATAAGTGATTATTTATAAGGGGGAAGAAAGCACAAACAGTTTGTGAAATTATGTAACTTCTACGTCATAAACACAGGATACGTTCATTTTAGTAAATAAAAAATTGCACCAGGAAAACTTTGTCAAAGGAAAAAATATTGCTTAATTTTATAAAGTCATAAGAAGTCATGGCACAAACTTAGCTATTTTACACTTTAGATTTAGAGTAAAAAACTCTTAATTATCCCATCTTAAAATTGATTAATAAGTTTAAATAAACTAAGCTTTATAAAAATAAAAGTCCCTTGAATTGCATGGCACAAACTCACACTTAATTTAAATTATAAAATATTAGTCTGTAATCTTCCTAAATTCCTAATTAATAGTCATAATTCATCAACCAAAATTAACATCAAAGCTCTAAAGTAACGAGAAATCCCAATTTTTTATTGGTAATTTTTGTCAATAAAGAAACGAGACAAATACCAATTGTAAACAATGCAATTAATTCCCGTTTCTTTATTAGTAATTTAAATTCAAATAAAGGAACGAGACAAATGTCTATTGTAAGCAACGCAATTTATTCCCGTTTCTTTACTGGTATATTTTCTAATAAAGAAATGAGACAAAATGCAATTTGAAGGAATGAAATTTATTCCTGTTTCTTTACTGGAAAATTTCTCTCTAATAAAAAATTGAGACAAATATCAATTCTAAGCAATGCAATTTATTCCCGTTTCTTTATTGGCAATTTTAGTTTATATAAAAACGAGACAAATATCAATTGTAAGCAATGGAATTAATTTCTGGTTCCTTAATGACCATTTTTGTTAATAAAAAAAACATTTTTTACTCAAGAAATCTCAACGACTTTAAGAAAAACTCCCAATATTAATTATCAAATGCACAGATTGGCTGAAAATTCATGAAAAACTTTTAAAGTGCAAAAAAAGACATCCTGTACTATGAAATTGGTGTAATAATGTTGTGTATCACCCTGCATGACACAGACATAGGAAAATTTGTCAATGCTGCAATTATTTGGTTATTTCTATTTGCTTTAGCGTGAAGATAATAAAATTGCAAGAGATGTTTCGTCATCATTGATAACACAGCTGTGTATTGACAAAACCATTTCTCTTTTTTTATTATTATTTTATTGAAACTGTAAATAAAAAAATTCGGTCTACAATGTTGTATGCATTTAAATTTGTTGAGGCTAACTTGAACGAGATCTGCTACTTTTCACCCCATCCCCACCCACCCCCTAATTCAACCCCCTCCCCCTTTAGCAAACAGATGTTACAATCATCTTCCTATAACTATAAAAAAAATAAATAGCATCATCGCGAAAATTTCATTTTTGTATTTATATTCTTCTGTGTACTTGGATAAAAAGCCAGTCGAAAACTACAATGAGTTCATTCTCCTCTTTAAGAAAAAAAAAATTCACTAAAAAAACCTATTTGGTTCCTTTTACTTCCGAAAGTTTTGCCAGAAAAACAAACACAAAACATTTGTCTACAGTACAGCACTCACTTTATCACTGGGCAATTCCCCAGCCCATCTGACAACAGTGGAAGAGATGAGAGAAAATTATTTTGAAATTATTTGACAGCTCTGGAAAATCATTGCAAATTCAAACAAAATAGTTTTGAAGTTTAAGTAAAAAGACAGCAAAATTGAATGAAAAAATTCAGATTAGAATTCGAGTTCGAACAAACCAGATATTCGACCTCAAACAGAAATCGAAATTAGAATTAGAATTTAACAACAAAAAAAGTTTCAAACTGGAAATCGAATTCAATAAAAAAAAAATCAAACAAAAAATAAATTTCCAATTTTAAAACCAAGAAAATATTCGAATTCAAACAGAAAAAAATCAAATTTAAATTGAACAACAACAAGAAATTCAAACTAGAATTCGAATTCAATCCAAAAAAAAATTAAAACTAGGATTCGATTTCAAACAAAAAATAGATTTCAAGTTCGAAAAACAAAAAATATCGAATTCAAGCAAGAAACCAATTGAATGCAAATAAAAAGATTTAGAATGCAAATTTAAAAAATTCGAATGTTGAAAAAAATAGAATAAGATAATAAATAAAATGAATACAAATACATCACACTCAAATAAAACATTTCGAATTAAGTAATTATAACCCGGGCAAAGCCGAACATGTTTGGTAATTATAACATAAAAATCCGAAAAACAATTTTATTACAAAACAAGTGAAATTTATGAGTCTACAAGTAATTAATTAATGACTACGATTCGTAGTACTGTAATTAGCAAATGCGCTTTTAAGTCATTAATGTATTTACACTTTTATTACAAGGCCAAAATAATACGCATCACTTAAAAAAATCTGAGCTTCAATTCAATGTTAAAACCACTAATTAACTTAATTAAAATATTTTGATCCTATGGAAATGATCGAATTACAGAGTCAATTGCCCAAAATTATCGGTTTCGTCCTTCAAAATGTCATACACATTGCACATACTGTATGAAGAAAAATCTGGGCTTTATTCCCAAGGATAAAAAATTAAAATACAAAACCACATCGAAAATTGATTTTTGGAAGGACTCCATCTCTCAGACCCCCCTTACCAGAGATTCCAGGATCCCTGATGGGACCATGATATCCATGATCTCTGCTGGGGTTGAGCATCAGACCCCAAAGAGTTGCAATTAAATATGAACTAAATTCATAGCATTATTGCATAACAGTAATCAGTTCCAGCGTTTTATTAACATATTATTTTTACATGAACTTTTTCAGTTAAGTGGCGCCATTAAAAAAGGTTTGCCCTTGGCGCCAAAAAAGCACTGCTTCTGACAACACTGCAAAAACATACTAAAAAAAGCTTAAAAAATTAAAATGATGGCAATTTAAATTTGATTAATTGTCTGTCAAGTTCTAGCTGACAAAATTAAAGAAAATCACTCAATCTTATAATTGCTTCGTCTGCTTAGTTTAATCTTTTTAAGTGCTGAATGGCCAGTAGAGTTAATATTAAATTTAAGACGTCTTAAGAAAGAAGGGAAGAAGTGAAGGAGGAGGGGAGTTAGGGGGGTTGAGAAGATAAAACCAAAATAAAAAAAAATTTAAATCTGTGCCTTGCAAACAGCTGATACCATTAATTTTGTAAAAAAAGAGTGGCGAGTTTTTCATTTTACAAAAAAAAAATTAAAAACACTTGTCCTCGTCCTCATTCCCATACTAAAAAATCGGGACAAACTGGCCGTAAACAATACCGGTACTCCAACTCACACCTCAAAATTTAATAACACATTCAAACCAAAAAATAAAAATAAATTAAATAACAATATTCAATTTAAAAAAATTATTACAACCCTAAAAGTGGTTTTAAGTTAAACTGTTTTGCAGTCTAAGTTTCAAATTTGTTTATCATTGTAATCAGGGATTTAGTTTGTCCCATCAAACGCATTTTTTTCTGCCGGCTGCGTCCGTACCTATCCCGGCATAAAATGTCACGATGCAGTAAGCACGCAGCTGGCATATTTTCATGCCGTGATAGGCACGGATTCAATCGGCTGAGAAAGTTCACTCCTCCCATTGCGATCAAATTTTTTTTAAACCAAAAAAAGTTTGATTGATATTCAAACCAACATATCAATAAAAATATAATAAAACATTAATGTATCGACGTTATAATATTATCGTGAATGTTTTATGATGTTTATGATGATTGTTTATTACGATGAATAATAATTTTATATTTTTTAACATCGTGATGATGTAAAACAGTAAAATGTAGCAAGTAAATCGGGTGATTTTATCAATTGGAACACTGGATTTAACAAAATTTAATCACATTTTTAATGCCAATTTCTTCAGTTATCTTTTTTTCATGACAAAAATACTCACATGAAGAAACGAGACTAAATCTCATCAGTTCCAATGATGATTTCTCCCGTTATTTTTATTTTCCAACAAAAAACAAGGAGCCAATAAATATAGGAGAGTACATTCCATCCGTTACAATGGATTTTTTTTCTTTTATTTCTTATCATAGTGAAAAAAAGTGTTATAATTTCGAAAATCACCCGGGAACATGCCATGGATTATGGGGGTAATGAATATGATAGCAAATTAAAAGTGTAATGAAAAAAGGGGGTTGAGATTGCTTCGGTTTTTTCAGCTTTAGGGGAAGGTGTAACATCATGTTAAAGGTTAAATTTTAGTATCAGTGTCAACGATCGATTCAATGTCATTAAATGCATTTTATTTATCATAATTAACATATTATCAAAGTAGTCAATTTATGCATCAACTTCCAAATAAAATACACAAGCAAAAACTCACATGTCCTTCTTTTACAAAAAAAAAGATGGTTAGTTTCCATAGCAACGAATAAAATGGTAGAAAAAATAAAGTTCAGTTACCATAGTTACCAACTCACGTGAAGTTAAACTTTAAACAATATCAAATTCTAGAATTCGAATAGAATTTTAGAAAAAAAATTAAGTTTAAATTTAGTTACCATGGTAATTAGAACATTTCATTATTTTAGCAACATCGAGTGTGGTAATGTTAAAAAGTTGTAAACTAAAAACGTGTTGTTTTTATTTAAATTTAATGTTTCGCAAAAAAAGAAAATGTTGTGTACAGGTCTAATACTGTTACAAACTTCACACACTACACTGCACTAAGTTGTTATTTAGAGCAAAAGTGATTACTTTGTATCCTTTTGTATTAAACAATACAATACAAAGCAATTGCAATTCAATATGCTATTATTGTTTATGAATTAGAAGCAACCGAGTTAATTTACAAGAAAAAGAAAATCAAAAGAAAAAAAGAAAGAAAAAAAAACGTTTTCACAAAGTTTCAAAAAACTCTTAACAATAATTTTACAATTCATCCGACTTTTTATAATATTATACCGTTTAAATCTCTCCCCTTTTATACTGATTCAGTTTCTATGCTGTATATCGGGTGATTTTATACATTGGAACATAGCTTTTTACAGTGCCAATAAAGAAATGAGACTAAATAACATCAGTTCCAACGGCGATTTGTCTCGTTTCTTTACTGTCATGAGAAAAGCCTGTGGCAAAAAAAGAAATGAGACTAAAACTCACGAGTTCCAATGGTGATTTGTCTCTTTTCTTTTCCATAGGAGGTTTCAATCTATAAAATCACCTGGTATGTAAAAGTACAGTAACTCATATACAAAAAAGTTTCACTGTTATACGTAATAATGTGTAATAATTGTGTGTGAATACGAAAGTAATTGTAAGTGCAACCGACTGAAACCGTTTTTCTTATTTTACAAATTTGAAAATAATAATAATAAAAAAAAGCATTAAAAGTTTCTCTCTTTTTTTACTTAAAAAAAAAAACCATTAAGAAATTATAACACGAATAAAAATATACAGTAAAATAACAATGAAGAAAAAAAAAAGAAAAATTCTTTTTTTCATTCTTTTTTTCTTTTTTTTTTGAATTTTTTTTATCAATTAAACTCGATTCAATCTTAAGACGAAAATCTTTAAAAACACCCACATCGAATTGAAATCTCAAAAAAAAGCGGTCTTCTCACATTCTTATAAGTTACACACACATTACCCATAAGCTTAGTCCCATATACACACTTAAGATACATAAGAAATAATAATAAAAAAGTTTTGCATAGTAAAAGAAACTTGTTTCTGACTCCTTTTATTTCTAACCCCGCCCCTTACTTTGAACACCACTTTCCCTGTTGACCCCTTACACCACTTTCAGACATTTCACCCCAGCTTCAAACCCCAATCCTCCCAAGTCTCCAAATTCCCTCCAGAACTCTATGGGGAACTGCACATCAAACGAGAGGCGATTCAACACTATAAAACACCGATAGTTTAACATCGATTATATCGGTCATATTTTAGAAAATTTAGTTTAGATTTTCGAAGTATAGAATTTTAAATAATCAATTTATTTACGTAAAAATGTGATCAAAAATTTTATTAATTGCAGAGCTTGTTTTAATTATTGATAGTGGAACATCGATTATATCGATATGTAGTATTTGCGTTAAAAATGCGTGAAATTTGAATATTAAAAATTTAATCAAGTAAAAGTTATGATTAATCGATTAATATTAATAATTGTGAAATTTGATTGAGCAGGTTTTTTCTATACACAATAGCTTTTAGAAATCGATTATTATATCGATAACCATTACAAAATTAAGTTGAGATGCATTGATTTTTAAATAATCGATTAAGTTATGTTAGAAATATCATTATCAATGTTAAAAAATTATAATTTTTCTATTTAAATCTGATTGGACAACTTTTTATAAACAAGTTCGATATCGATTATCGATTCAAATTTAAATCGATTAACCCAATAACCAAAATTTAATACAATATTTAAATCGAACAATATCGTAATGAAAATTTTAACAATATGCAGTTACAGTATTTCAATTTTTTTTTAGTTTTTGATAGCTGAATATCGATAAAAATCGAATATAATCGATTAATAATGCA
Source organism: Helicorthomorpha holstii (assembly GCA_013389785.1). Classification (NCBI taxonomy): domain Eukaryota; kingdom Metazoa; phylum Arthropoda; class Diplopoda; order Polydesmida; family Paradoxosomatidae; genus Helicorthomorpha; species Helicorthomorpha holstii. The sequence continues at coordinate 5,681 of JAAFCF010006653.1, read as the reverse complement.
GTTTCTCCTTAATAGCAATTAATGTATCCATTTCAATTGCATATTATATTTTCCATATAAATGAGTGAAATTCAAGAAGTGAGATTCTGAAATTTAGACACAAGAAAGGGGTCGACATTCAGCAGCCATTTTGTCAGCCATATTTGTTTAGATTTACTGTTTAGCAGGCATAAACTCCTAAGCATTGCACTTGATATGTGGTAAAAATTTCCAATAGACACCAACACTATTGAATAATCAAAAGAAATTGTAATAGCAAAATTCTATGTGGTGAATAAGGATAAGAAGGAGGAAAAGGGGGGGGGGGGAAAAAAAGGCAAAGAAAGAGGGTGGGAGGGATGAAAAAGAAAGTGGGAGGAAAGAAAAAAAAAATATTGCAACCCAGCCATTCATGCTTTACATTTCAATACACAAATATTTGAGTGCCTGAAAACCGGGTGCCAAAAAACCTGCTCTATGCTTAAACTTGAATGGGACCCCCCCTTCCACCCTCCCCCCATACCATGCCATCCACCACCCCCTCAACCTCCCATTCATCTAACGTCGCATTTTTTTATTTTATTTTATTTCTTAGTCTTCATAGAAAAATATCTTACAGTTCAAGACATTTTCATTTGAAAATTTCTTGTTAAAAATAAATGATTTTTAGTTGATAGATCAAGTTTTGATGTCCATAATTTCTCTCAAGAAAAAAAAAACATTTCAGAAAAAGGAATAAAAAAAAAAGAACGTTTTTTGAAGTTAGAACTTCCTGTTTCGCTACTTTTTACATTGCCCTCACCGATCACCACAAAATGTCAGCAGTTCAAAACTTCAAAAATTAGACAAGACAGCGAAATTTCTTCAAAAAAAAATTATCATAAAAATACATTTTTTTCCCCTCTCTCAATAAACACATTAAAAAATAAATTAAATAAAACTTACCCTTTAATAGAAAAAAAAACACCCCTTTGATTTTGTTGGTCAAAATTCGATGAAACACATTGCTGAATCTTCATCAACTTTTTGTCTTGTATTTTTGATGACGTAATCCGAGGAAGTGGGTGGATAGATGGGAAGAAAATGACAATTGAAATAATTAATTAAAACTTATTGATTTTCCACTTGTAATTATAATTATTCCTCACACACAACAAACACATTAAACACTTGCACACCACACACTTAATGGCTGACTTGTCCTTGGGATTTCTCTTCTTTTTTTATTTTTCAGCCTCTGTCTCGTCAAAACAAACTTTTTTTCTTTTTTAATTACTTTTTAATGTCTTTTGAGAAATTGAGGAAATTTTTCCTTTGAGATTTCACCACACACTGATAACTATAAAGTCCGTTAAGATGGAAACGTAAAACCACGAACACTTTCATAGACACATCGCTCGGTTAAGATGATATTGAAAATTATTATTAACATTTATAATAATAAATGGACGACCCACGCATGGCTCTTCTCATACGTTTATTATAATGAGGAGAGAGAGAGAAGAAAAAACAGCCTCCTCCTACTCCTGATCCAACCAGAAACGCCACTGGCGACCAAAACAAAATAAGCAACCGCCACTGATTTTGTGCAAAGCCGCTCCTTTATTGCTCCTCATTTCGCATACAGCGCTTGAAGAATAAAGAGCTAAGCTTACGCATTCAGGCGAGTCCATTACTCCATTGCCACTAATGCACTTCGATACAATTTAACTTGACGCTTCGTTTAAATGTGTTAAATAAGCCGAGATGCGCCAATCAAATTGAAAAAATTAAAAATGAACGGAGGCATCGGATTCCATTTTGCAACTGTCAATCAAAATATTTTGGGTGGGCGGAGCTTACGTAACTTTTGATTAAAAAGAAATCATGAATGCCAATATGTGTTGATTAAAAATTTAACTGAAAATATAACAGTAACTAACTAACTAAGGCACAAATTTACGAGTGTTCTAAAAGCAATTTGAATGGTATAAAATCGGTTATGCGCATGCGTAAATTGGCATTATTTCAAAATGTTTTCATGGTTTTAATACGAACTTAATCATATTTAGGACATTTAAAGTGGTTTTAGTACATTTGGAACTGTTTCAGGATATATAAAATATTTTTAGAACACTCAAAACTGTTTTAGAACATTTTAAGCGATTTTAGAACACTCAAAATGGTTTTTAGAAAACTCAAAGAAATTTTAGAGCACTCAAAGGAATTTTAAAACACTTAAAACTGTTTTACGAACACTCAAAACTGTTTTAGAACACTCAACACTGTTTTAGAACACTCAACACTGTTTTAGAACACTCGCAGCTGTTTTAGAACATTTAAAGTAGTTTTAGAACACTTAAAACTGTTTTTAGAACACTCAACGCAATTTTCGAACTTTAGAACACATTATATAATTAGCCAGGCATTATAAAATGCATCATTGGAAATAATAGAGTGTAATAATTATTGTAGTATTTCCTCAACTTCTTATAATGTGTTTGATTTGACGTCATCAGTTGCATACAAAAAATGAAACAAACACTTGATCCATGAAACAATATGGCCATTAATTTCTGAAATAGCAAAGAAGGCCGTGGTCATCTAAACTTATAGTTTTTATTACTGCATTTTTACTTTTTTCAATTTTTTTGTATTTCATGGGGAGAAGTGGGGGGAGGGGGGTCAATTGCATGTACGATGTAATGTAATACTGTATAATAAAAGAAGATCCTGAAATAACATTAAACTTAACTGAGCTTGAAGTGTTTTCATTTCATTAACGTTTCAGACAATAATGTGTTTTTTTTTTTCTTTCTTTTTAAATCGTTTTCCTCGTTTACCAACTTTTTTTTTTATTTAAAAAAAGAAAAAGCTTTAAAAAATGTTAAAAAATGCACCGGGTGATTTTCCCAGTTGGAGCACATTTTGATTTTCTTAAGCAAATTATAAGACAGAAACGAGAAAATTCGCTATTGGAACAAATGAGATTTAGTCTCATTTCTTTATTTTCAGTCTTTTCTTAGTGGCTAGAAAGAAACGGGAAAAATAGCCATTGGAACACATGATATTTAGTCTTGTCACTCTTTGGCGCTTTTGTCTTCGTGGCTAAAAAGAAATGAGAAAAATCGCCATTGCAACTAATGATATTTAGTCTCGTTTATTGTTTGTAACTGCATAAAAAAACAAAGTTCCAATGTCTCAAATCACCCTGTTTACCGGGTTTAAAGGGAAGTGAATGTTAACAGCTGACCTGTTAGCAAGTACACATACATTGTACATTGCACAGTATAGAGCGTGTACGCTTAACCTGCATTGAAATAAAAGTAAACTAAGAAAAAAAAACCACATTTTTAATTATATTAAGAAAAAAAAATAAATAAAAAAGAAATTCACTGTTGTATGTTAAGATTTTGATTAAACACAAAATAGCAAACACGGATGTTTTATCAACAACTCCACTAAATTAATATTAAATTTAGCATCTTAAGAGACCAAAAAGAAAGACTGAAGTGAAATAACTTAAAAAAGGAAAAGAAAAACACTTTTCTTAAACGTTAAAAACAAAAGAGATTTTGTATGAAACATGTTTTTGACCTGACAAATGCATTGCCATAATGTATCACATTGGTAATTATAGGATGAACATTGAACAAAAGGGGTGTTTTGGACTTTTAAATTGGGTGGTTTGGAGGGGTAAAAGGGGGTAAGGAGGGGGGAGAGGATGGAAATAACAATAATGTAGCGTATAATGTGCCACAAAATCCTCACGCGATTGATCAGGTCGCCCCCAACTCAAAGGCATCTTAAAGAAATTACTTGAAGGAAATAAGTTAAGTTGTGAAGAAGAAAAGAAAAAAACATAAACTGGTGGTACAGTAATGGGTCACATACTTTTCTCTTCGCGGGTCAAAATATAAAACGAGGAAAAAGTATGTGCGTTATAAAATGACGTCATAACAGTTAATTGTGTACATAACTACATGTACCGGGTGATTTTAGTTATTATTAGATTTAAGTGTTTTTTAAGTGAGAAGAAATAATCGAGACTAAAAGTCATTAGTTCCAATGACGATTTGTCTCGTTTCTTTCTTGCTATGTGTAAAAAAATGACAAAAAAAAAAAAAGAAACGAGATAAAATCTCACCTGTTTCAATGGCAATTTGTCTCGTTTCTTTTTTGACATAGTAAAAACAATTATCAAAAAAATAAATGAGACTAAATAACATCTTTATTGCCATGCTAAAAACAAGTATCAAAAAATAAACGAGATAATATCTCACCAGTTTCAATGGCAATTTGTCTCGTTTCTTTATTGTCATGCAAAAACAAGTGTCAAAAAAGAAACGAGACTAAATATCATAAGTTGCAATGGCCATTTGTCTCGTTTCTTTATTGCCTTGGTAAAAACAATTGTCAAAAAAATAAACGAGACTAAATCCCATCAGTTTCAATAGCTTAATGTAACTTAGTTGTAAATTTCAATAAACTGTGAAACATTCCTTAGAAGAAAAAATGATTTAAAATCAATAAATCATTTTCTAATCAATAAACCATTTGTATACCCACATGTTGAATTCAAAAATGAACCTAAAACGTTTGGGGCGTTTAAAGATGTAAAAAAAATCCTTGAAGAAGGTGCAGCCACTTGGTGACCGCCTGTGTCAAGTCCCAAAATTATAAGGGCACTGCCAACATGCAATTGACTACAAATGTAAAATGAAACTTCCGTTTTTTAATTTTCAGTTTTCACCCCTCAACTATCATTTTTCTTCAAGGGCCAAAGAAAAAAAAAGCCCCTTCAGGCATTTCTTCACATCCACGTGCCTCCCAAGTTCCAACCCAACCCAAACCCACCCCCCTTCCTTAGTCCCGTGTCCCTGCCACCCACTTGGGTCACCTCAACTTTCAAATGATTTATTTTTTTTATGTTTATAATGAGTGCTTAGCGTTAAAAAAAGTAGCAAAGGTGAAGACCAGACCAGTAAAACCAGGGTCCTCCTTTACACAAGGGTCCCACCCACCCTCACACCCCTCTACAACCAGCCTTCTTCATTCCCTTTCACAAGTTCAATCAACAACAGATGTACAATAGCTTTTTCGTTTGATAATTTTTCAATTCCTAAGCTGTTGCTTGCATATCCTTACTTTGCTGCACCCTACTTTACTATTTTCTTTCAAATTACGGTTACACATGACTGACTTTATTTAAAAATGTACAACACCCACCCACCTACCTCACCACCCATTCACCCACCCCACCTACTTTCCTCCCAACCAACACTTTGCAAAGTCCCATCTTCTCATTTCAACCCAGTTGAATCCTTTTTAGCTATTACTGTACTTTTTTTTTCTTATTAGTTTTCTTACAAGTTAAGATTTGTTTAGACGGCGCATGCGCTATAACGCCAGGTGCGACGCGCCAAAGAAAAAAAGAAAAAGATTCACCACTTCAAAAGATACCATGAATTATAAAAAAAGAAAATTATAAATAAATAAAAATAAAGTGGAAAAGAAAAAAGTGTAACAATAACCTAAAAATGCAAGTTTTTTTTTTTAAGTTTTTGTTATTGAATAACCGAATGCGGTTATTTTTATGTAAAAGTTAATAATTAATTATACGTTTTTTCTCCCGTGCAAGAAAAATAATGAGACAAATCGCCATTGGAAATCATAAGATTTAGTCTCGTTTATTTGTTGCCACTTTTTTTTCATGACTATGA
>JAAFCF010006650.1:0-16254 GCA_013389785.1 Helicorthomorpha holstii | reverse complement strand
AGGCGAATTATCCCAGTTCCCCAATTTGTCACAGACAGACTGTCAGGAAGATGATGTTTTAACCTACGTTCAACATTTAAATGCCCTCTATTCCGATTTTGAAACTAGGTTTGAGGATGTTTTGAGTATGGAAATACCACCATGGAAAATCAATCCATATGGTGTCATTGATGAAACAGATGTTGCACTACAAGAGGAACTGATTGGAATAAGCACTAACGAAGAACTTAAAGTACAGTTTAGAAATGGATATCAGCAATTCTGGCTTCAAAAAAACATACCTGTGACTTATCCCGTATTATGGATTATTGCAAGAAAGTTTTTAATTGCTTTTCCATCTTCATATCTAGTGGAAAGGGGTTTCAGCACAGTTGCCAATATTTTAACAAAAAAAGAAACAGACTCGATATTGTTAACCGGGGAGATTTAAGATTAAACCTAACAAAATTGGCGCCAAATGTTGATAATCTAATATTAAAGCATCAGGCTCATCCATCCCACTAAAATCATTTAGTTATTGCTTAGTTTTAGGTAAAAAAAAGTAAATTTGAATTTGTTTATTTTAATTTGAATTTAATTAAGAAATGTATTAAACTTAACATGTGTTTGAATGTATTTTGTTGATTGAAGTGTATCATGTTAATTGAAGTTGATGAAAATTTGGCAAAGGGTCTACGAAAAACCAAAAAACTTGCCAAGGGGTCGATGGGCCAAAAAGTTTTGGGAACCACTGGTTTAGACAAATCAAATTAAGTATTAACAGCTGCCTATTTACAACGGCCAGTAACCTATATCCTTATAAATGTTACTTTGAAAATTTGTTAAATTTTGATGACGAGTTAATAAAAAGTAAAGGACTATTGCAGGGTTTTATACCTGATGCAAATGGGGTTAATGACGTTTACGCACCAAACGCTGATGGCTGTACGACCGCTACCAAAAATTTAAACGCCAATATAGCTTTATCAAAAAATTACAACATGGTTGTTCCATTACATTTGGATCTATCACGCTGCGGAATATTAATGCCTAATCTTATTCAAACACGTCTTAAATTAACACGTAGTAAACCTGAATTTTATTTAAATTACGATCCAGTCAAAGGAGGTTACCAATTTAAAATTGACGACATAGTGTTGCTATATAACAAATACAGGCCGGATAATGCAATTTTATATCAATATGCTAAACTATTGGAACGTCCAATGCCATTTGGACAATTTTCTTTTGCGTTTCCTGACATTCATGTGAGATCGCATTCCATCGCCAAGGATTCTCTGTCCTTTGTACTCAACGACCCTTTTAACGGTAAAGTGCCAAACAGTTTTGTCTGTGCTTTTGTAACCCATGAAGCTTTAAACGGTACTCCTGACAAAAACCCTTTTAATTTTCATCATTGTAGTTTAAAAGATCTGACGGCAACCGTAGACAGTAGAATAACACAATGCGGAATTAAAATCGTTGACTTTGCTAATGATGATTTTATGGAAGGATACATGTCGATTTTAAATAATGTAGATGCTGGTACAGCTTCTACACCTGCTCCCATTATTACACATCAAAATTATGCCAAAGGATATACTGTAATAGTGTTTGATTTTACCAATAATAATGCCGGTAGTGACTTGACGCAGCCCAATCAATCCGGTGTTTTAAAATTAAACGGGCACTTTATCGTTAAATTAGCTGAAAATATGCAAATGATATATTACGGCGTGTTTAGTCAAAAAATGTACATTAATCGTAATCGCCAGGTTAGTGTCGTCAACTCTAATGCTTAACGTAAGAAAAATATGGATAATTTTACTTTGGATAAATGTATGAACAAAATATGACTTACCACCAGCGGTAAAGGTTGCTTTTTAAGAGTACTTCCTGCTAACCATTTAAAGTGCATAAATAAACCATTTAAGGGTATGAGTATAATTTTAAATACAGATGAAGACAATAAAGGCTGTCAACATTGGGTTTGTTTCTATGTTAACGAACGTATGCAGGGAGAATTTTTTGACTTATTTGGCAACTCTCCATCATTTTATCACCTATATTGGCAACAATGGTTTGAAAAACACTTTCAAAAAAATATCTTAATTATCCTCATATATTACAGAGTCCCATTAGTTTTGCATGCGGGGCTCATTGTTTGTTTTATTTATTTAACCGATATAAAAAAATTTCTCCTACACATATTTTAAATCGTTTATATACTATGGATTTAAGTTTAAACGATGAAATGGTAACGAAAATGTTATATAAAAAATATGACCCTCATAACGTTAAATCAACAACATTGTTGACATTAAAACAAAGTTGTACATGCTTTAAAAACTGTTCATTTTGTAATAAATCAAAATAGTATACACATCAAAACTTTTTACTACGTCATTGTAACGTGAACAATATTATAGCTAAGTAATTTAATACGCGTGTTTCTTTTAACACTTTTACTTCTTTATCTACCTCTTCTTCCTCTCCTCCTGTATCACCCACTGTGCATTAACATTACAATAATAAAACGTGTTTTTAAAAATTAAGTGGTTTAGTAGTTATTCATCATGATGTTAATAGATTACTACAGTTTTCACATGTGTGTTATATAGGAGGTAGTTGGAGAGGAGGGTGAAGCAAGAAATAATTGAAAAACCTTTTAACCTTTTTTTGACACCTCTTAAATTAATCAATTTAAATTTACAGTTGTAGTAAACTATCAGATATAAGTAAATAAAAAGCACCCTATTACCCCCCTTAACTTTAAAAATTTTAGCAATAAAAAGCCACACACACTGCTTGTTTAATAATCATTTATTTTATAACTTTTAAAAGCGTAACAACTCTCTCTTAAGAAAAATATTTTTTAAAAAAGTTAAACAACAAAAATGAATGGTAAATATAATTATACGCCACAAAATGTGCCCAGATCTTCAATCCTACGGCCGATGTTGACTCAACAATTTGGCGACGGTGAAAACGGATGTTATACTACACTCGCTAATGAACTTTATCGATCCGTCAGCGATATGGAAGGTCAAATTGCTGGCTATAAAATTTTTGGATATAATCGAGGTTTAAAAGTCTATACCTATCAGCAACGAAAATTCCTGGAATTAAGAGCCTTGGAACGTGTTTTCAATTCAGCCACCAGTATGGGTGATGTTGTGCCTCGTCAAAGTGGTTGTGTACGGGTCTAAACTTTACCCAAGAAAGTTGGGTACAATTAAAACAGCTGATACCCTTGATCGACCAAGCTTTTGCCATGCTGGATCCTAATGAAAACAAAGGCGAACCACGTACAGCACAGGCCATGCAGTTTATATTTACTAACATTGTCAGCCAAAATGATGAAGAGGAGGAGGAAAATCTACCACTTTTAAAATCTCACCAGCCAACATAAACAGTTCGATATCAACCTTTAGATGCCATCACTACTACAAACGAAATTTTATCGGAAGCTGACACCGCAAGTCTGCCAGATGACGAGGATGATAAAGGTTATGGAATAGGGGCACCACCAACAAAAACAAATCATATTGATGATAATCGACAACAATCTTAAAAAAACTTCAACGGTAAGAAAAAAAGCGCCCCTCCTGTTGCTTGTGTAAAACCATATTCGGTAGAAAAAAAGTTAGTCACCACCAACATTGTGGACGGTAGCAGTGCCTCTACATTTTCTTCGTCGTCGGGAGGGTCATCATCGACTTCTAGAGGTGAAAATCGTAGTCATCGTTATACAGCCAGTATTCGTCATGTTACCAACAACAACAACAACAATCCGGAAGTCATCACTATCGATGATGATTAATTATTTAACTACTTTTTTCAGTTTTTAAAAATATCAAGCAATTAATAATGTCAATTAAATAATTATGTAAACAAATATTTTAAAAAATTTTTATATTTATTAAATATTATTATTCTTTTTCCTGTTTGGTAATTCAACCTTTAACAGTGGGGTTATGGAGCTTCCAAGCACTCGCCTGCGTCTCCACTCCTACATCAGTCATACCTATTATATTTTTTAATTATTCTTATTATTATTTTAAGTCAGCAGAGGCTCAACTGTTCCTCGACCATTTCCATCCTCTGGATGAGTCGAGAAAGAATGGATGAAAAAAACCCATCATCCATTCCACGTGTAGGCAGTGGTCGGGATTCGAACTCCGAATCGTCCGACTCCCAGTCCACGCTTTTACCAACTGGGCTATTCGACTGCCTTATTTATTAAATAAAAAATATGTTTTATTAAAAATGAAAAATTTTTGTTTTTTATTTTTTTGCATGTTGATATTATAAATAGAATGTGTAAAAGTCTAATTATACCATTTTACCATTTAGTCTAAGAGAAGGCAATTTAATTTTTTGAAAAAACATTATGTAAAAAATTAGCAAAAAAAACATGTATTACTTTTTAGATAAAAAATATGACGTAAAATTATTACATCCTTTTACTTGCATTATTGCAGGACCAACACGATGTGGTAAAATGGTATTTTTAACAAAATGTTTACATAAATCAAATGAAATGATTTCAACGCCTCTTGATAAACTCATTATATGCTATGGTAAATATCAACCTTTATACGATAATAAACAAGTTTGTGACAATTTTAAAAAAGTACAATTACACGAAGGTTTGTTGGACGAAATTCCTACGAATGATGATAAACAACTAAAAACTCTAATTATTATTGACGATTTGATGATCGAGTGTCAATCTAATAAATTTATTTCAGATATGTTTACAAAAGGAAGTCATCATGACAATATAAGTGTCAATCTTTTTAATCAAAATTTATTTCCTAGAGGTAACGAAAGTCGCACAGTTAGTCTGAATACAAAATATTTTTTTCTATTCAAAAGTTCACGTGACAGTAAACAATGTCGCCATTTTGGTCAACAGGTGGAAGGCATATCGGCCAAAGAATTTAAAGAAGCATATATAGAGGCCACACATCAGGGTTACACCTATTTATTTCTAGATTTCATGCCCAACACACCTACCTGTGTAAGGTATCTGAGTAAAATTTTACCTGGGGAAGAAAGTGTTGCCTATATAGGAGAAGCTCTCTATCAGGGGTTACTTAACGAAATAAAAGAAAATTAAACATCATCATGCTGCCTAACGTTTTAGAAAATATTTATACGCGCATTGGCATGGGAGGTAGCAGTTCATCCACCACTGATGTTGATAATGGTGAAATATCACCCGTTAACCTTGAAACACCGACAGGTAGTACAACCAGTACCAATAAATTTATGTCAAATAATAATAATGTACAACAAAAAGAACTACAAAAATTTAAAAAGTATTTAAAAAAATTGCACCACACTATTTGCCTTAGTTGTCACCTTGACATTGGAAATTTTATTTCTCGTTCAACTAATTAAATCAGTTCAAAGTGGCGGAGGACTTAATTAAGAAGAGGTTAATCATCTTAAAAAAACCATCCATTCCCTCGAATTAGTAAGAGAACAACATAATCAACCCTATCAATTTATAACCCCATACGCCCTACCCCTATTAAACGCAAACAATTATGGCTGCCCATTGTCGGCCACATGCAAGACATCACCTACAAACGAAGAGAAAAAAGAAGAAATTTTCTCAACGATGTCATCTAACCTCCCACTCTCTACACACACCGCCGCCGCCGTTGCCATCGGGGGGTGAGGGTTTCAACTTCGATGAAAGGTGGATCACAACACCCTCTCTTCCGCCTATCAGCACCCCTACAGGAATTAGAAATATTACGGCATCTCAAAAACCAACCTGAACAACAGGCCGCCTATTGTCAACGTTTATCACCTGCTGCCGTAGATAAAATGTCAGAATTTTGTCTTAATTATCGTAACAAATATATGGGTAAAAAAAAGGGTTTAAGTCGTTTACATAAATATGGCAAAATTATTCATCATTTATCAGAACCAAAGTTGTCACGTCCTCAGAAACGTCAACTAATGTCACAGAATGAAGGTTTCATAGGTCCCTTAATTGGTATTTTAGGTCCTGCCATCGCTAGTTTAGCCTCATCGCTTTTAACACGTTAATTAAAAAAAATGGTATGTAAAATGATGCTTGTGGATGTAGAGGATTACAAAAAATTAAGACAACATTTGCTGCAACCCTTAACAACTTCTGACAACATGCATAATAAAATACAGATACTTTATAAAACACAACTACAAATTTCTAAGCTTTTAGGAAAAAAATCCAAATTACCTTTACAACATCGCATGCGACAGTACCACAAACTAGTGGAAAAATTTAATCAAATACTCGAACAATTACGTCAAAACGAACATACTTTAACGTCAATAATACCTTCAACAACAGCAAGTGAAGAGCAAGCAGCACCACTTAACCCCACATTTAACACAACGCCAGAAAATGCGCATCCATCTCCGCCGCCAAATATTTACTCTACAACCCTACCATCCACTTCCGCAACAACATCAGCAACTTCTCGACAAAAAAAGAAAAAAAAGAAGAAATTCGTTGAAATCGTTCTTACACCCATACCTTTACCGTTATCACTGGACAGCTCTGTATCGTCGTTACCTTCAACATCACAACAATCCATCGCCGCTAAATCAGTATCACCACCCGCTACACATACACGTAGCAAAACTAAACTTAAACAACAACAACAAAAGAGAAAACAAAAAGGAGGAAGACGAGGTCTAAAACAACTTTTTGGACGACGAAAACCCTTTGTACCTACTAAAAAATGGCTAATTTATAGTAATTAAAAATAATATTTTTTGGGGGAATATAATTTTTTATTTTTAAAATGATAATGATGGGATACATGTTTTTTTATTAAATGTATAAAAATTGATAATAAAGAATTATATTTTTTCTTACATAAAGTGTGTTATTGAGTATTATTTTTAATACAAACAAATAAATCAATTATAATAATCATCGGATGCATGAAATAAAAATTTAGTACACAAATATATGGTAAGCGGATGATACATTAATTGTCAATTGTCGTCATTTCTTCTTCTTCATTTTTCCTGACTATTATCGTCTGCACTTTTTTTTATAAACTTTACTCCAAGGTTCATCATATGATGATTTCTCCGATATCGATGGCGACAAGGGAGGAGGAGGAGGAACATTTAAAGATGTAGTAACATTTTTACCGCCATCAACAGTTCCTGTCGTAGTATTACCACCGTCAGTTGACATATTTAGAGGAGCAGGTAACCATGAAAGCACCTCATCTTAGTTAACGGTTTAACTTTTAACCCATACGCTCTAATATTATCATTCGTTTCGTTACTGCTAAAAGTTGTTGAATAAAATTTACTCTTTTCAGCCACCAACTCCAACATTTGATCGATTAATACAAAAACTAATGATATTAACAACTGCTGTGCTTTGCCGATCGTAATATCAAAACGATGTGGACCCATCATAACGGACACTTTCTCTATCTACCGCTTCTAACTATTATTATTCAGCAAACAGCATATACAAAACGTTCACAAAAATAATTTTACAAGATCACTTGAGCAAATGCTTTTATACTTTTTCTTCATACTTTATTTTTTTGTCATATACCACACGTCATAGTAAAAACACGCCCCTCTTCTGTATATATTTTTCTTCTTTTTATTTGATATATTGTATTTAAACTTTTAAACCTTTCTTCCTCTTTTTCTCTCCTCTTCTCACGCATGTCACCAACACCCCCCTTTTATTTATATTAACATCCCATAAAAATTAAAATACCCTTATCCTATTTCGTTTTTCTTCTGTAGATATTTCAACAACACTTAGCTAACTGTCGTAAGGTTAAAAATATTTTTAACCTCACACATGTCAAAACGCTTTTAAACTTACCCCCTTTATATTTGTACATATTTGTCCGTCAAAACAATATCATGTTAACAATTAACTTTTTTCTTTTTTTAAAAAAAAGTAATTTCACTATTTTTTTAAATCTCTTCCCCTTTCTGTTTTTATCTTCTATAAACACTTTGCATCTACAAAACTATAAATTCAAAAATTGTTTACACCTTCACCTTATTTCAACAGATTTTGCGTGGTGTTAAACATCTTCCTCAGAAAAATATATGTTTATGAATACCTTTTTTTAAAAAAATGGCGTTAACGTTAGAATGGGCTCCGCTTAACGGTCAAGCATTTCCTCCAACCCGCTCAACTCAATATTTGGCCAGCTTAGATCTGTACTCCTCCGTAACCTGTCACATTCCCCCAGTGAAATTAGACAAATCAACCCAATTACCCGAAAATTGTTATGGACATATCGCCGATCGAAGCGGATTAGCGGCACAGAACGGTATCACGTATTAGGAGGCGTAATCGATCGTGATTACACCGGCGAAATCATCGTTATTCTAATAAATTTAAGAAAACTAAATTTTCTAATTAATCAAGGAGACAGTATCATCCAACTTATATGTGTTTATACATGCATCATACCGCACAACTATAATGCCCTTATTCTTCAAAGAAATACCTTTCTGGGTAAATGAGGATTGTCATCTAGAAACAACAACAACCAACGTGTACCCCCATCAAAGTTTTACAGCAAAAAGAAATCGTCAAACCTGATCAAAATATGAAATTGGTAGGAAGACTTAACAACAACAAAAAAAGAAAATCTAACAACAAAAACAACAAAAAATCCACCAAAATTGAACATAATAAAAAGTTGATAATGTTGATGAACCTCTTGATTTATCACCCACTCAGACATCTGCTGAAAATGAGAACAAAAATGTCGACATAATTGAGCTACCAAATCTACAAGAACTAAGTAACTTCATTCAAGAAACACAATATTACACAACTCTTGTAACGACGGTAACGACGTATAACGTCTAAAAAGTAATTTTATAATAAAATCACGATTCAACGAAAGCCAATGAAATATTCCGTATTTTAGAATACTTTTTGTCAACTCTTTTGATAACGAAAAGAACGACACATTATACACATAAATCTGCTTATCCACAACAATTAAACGACTCATAAACATCAGCGACAATTACTTGCAACACGTTCAACTTTTCATTAACAATGTAAATATTATCAATATTATTATAACGCACAAACAATCTTACATCCGACGTAATACCATAAAAACAACGGTAAGAGATACCGATTTGCGCTTTATAACTAATACAATCCTCTACCGTATCGTAAACATACAAACGCGTCAATTGTCTTCTCATTTTTGCACCAATAGGGCATACCATAATATAAATTTTTAAACCCAATACACTCATTTGGGTATTATAACGTAGCCGTGAAATTTAAATTTTGGAATTAAACGCGCAAAAGTTATATCTTTTGTTCCACCTGTTATCGAATCAATCATCAAAGCCTTTGTAAACGTGTCTTCATAACTTTGTATTATAAAAACACTTCTGCCCACCAAACAGGCATTAACTTTTCCACATTGAAACTGGTAAAGTTGCTTCAACTCATGCTTCTTAAAATCGATACGATAAAATACCACAAAACGACTTTCCAAATAGTTAGGATCATAATAATCCAATTCATGTATCTCACGAGTTACCAAAATTACATCTTCTCCCCATGACAATCCACGCACATACAAAATACAGTGCTCCTTCACCTTCGATTTATCGAACGTTATATAATTCCCCAACTGGGTCAAAGTGTCGTATTCAATCAACGAAATACACTTCTTATTACGATCATAACATCCCACATAAATTTTATGCAAACTATCCGCACATAATAATCTGTTAGGACTTACAGGAAGCCCTCGAGATACATAGTTTCGACATGCATAATCCTTGAGTTACATATACAAATTTTAACGTTAAGGCGCTCTGAAAATTGGTTTTTGGCACTGAAAGCACTCAATAACAAACTGAATGCACACAAACAATGTGAAGGAATTATTGTTGAAAACAAATTCTTGATTATTTAATAACTTATTTTAATATCATTTTAGTATAATTTACTGATATAATGATGTTTTCAACTTAGTATATGGTTACTTAACCACTTTTTTCAGCATAAATAAAGGATTCCTCGGACTTGCATAAAATTCGAGTTGCATAAAGGGTACTGGAACGAACCAGTTATGTATCTCGAGGGCCTCCTGTATATCCAAATTATTAAAATCATACGTTATTAACTTTAACCAAGCCATCTCTGCAAGTGTACTAAACAATTTTAGTTTCTAAAACTGTTTAACTATTGACACACATGCATTGTTTTAAAAAATAATCTCTCAAAAAGAAAAATCCCATGAATCATTATTTTCCCCCTCTTTCATTTTTTATTCATATTACATAAATCACTTAACGCATTCCTCTCTTCAACTCAAACAAAACACTTAACTTTATTGACATTTTTTTGTATTACATAAATAATACTTAAAACACATGTATGCCATTATAACTGTAACTAATCGAGGCGGAGCCTGATCGGATTAATATCGACAAACACGTAGCGGGTATGTTTACGCTATGCATGCGCTACCCATTTAACACACAACAGCTGGGAGCGCATATGTACAGGGTTGCCTCATACAATGTAACACAAAAAGAAATTATGACATCACTACGAGAGTTTAACATGGGGCATTTGTAACAGTAGGCTCTGCCCACTTTTCCACTTAGCCATGCCCACCACCCAATCCTGCTCTCTGATTGGTCAGATTCAAATTTCGCGCCCAAAAGCTCAACGCTGATTGGCCCGGCTTAGGATGTACCCTAACTACTATTGATGTTTCCACTGTGTGTTGCATGTGCTCAAAACCAGCAGGAAGAGTGTAATCATGATAATGAGGCAAGAGAAATGCATGGTACATGGACAACTATTGAGGTAGATGAAGCAGTAAAACGTCATTACAGAGTGATCAAAATGTTTGAAGTGTGGCACTATAAAGAAACTATTAAAGGTCTATCTGCTAAATATGTTAACACTCTTTTAAAAATTAAACAAGAGTCATCAGGATGGCCTGTTTGGGTCAAGTCGGAGCAAGACAGACACCAGTATATTAACCTCTTATGATCCAAATTATGTTCCAGCAAAGAAAAAAATTATTAAATGACTTATTTACATTATTTTCATGTCTTTATTCAATAAAAATGTTTTTTTTTTTAATTATTTTTTATTTAATGATTTTGAGGTACAGTGCCAAAATTACTCACCGGGCATCCATCATTAACTTTTTCTAATGGTAGTACCTATAGTAAAATATACAATGCCTATATAAACATGAATATTTTAGTAGTTAAGTATTGTGGAATGTTTTAAATCATATTCTATTAATAACTAAGCATAAATTCACTTTGAATTTTTTACAAAATAACATGAGATTGAGATTTGCATGTAGGAATTTGCATAAGTTTTTTTATTGAGTTGCTTCCCCATAAAATTAATGTACATCTGTTCAATCTGTGGTCATGTACGTTCTAAATAGTGTTTTATTTCTTTGTATCATCTTTTAAAATTTACTTTTAAACATTTTGGCAGTCACTATTGTCACTTTCAAGTGAAATATCTTTTGATTTAGGCTTGAAATCCAATACTTTTGGTCCAAAAATGGTTATTTATCCTTATTTCATCAATATAAATATTATTTTATTGAAAAAGCTACCTAAATTTCATGAAAATAAAATCTACAATGTTATTTTACACTAACACATTCAGGTGTTTTTTTAGCACTGGTGTCCCAGTGATGCCAAATTTACTCATACTAATTATGGATTACTACAAAGAAATCCATCATGCAATTTTGATCTATATATATTAAATGGTTAGTTTAGACCATTAGTTACATGTTATGTATTTTTTCAAAACAGTAAACTCCCTTGAAACTCCAGAAAAAAATCTAAAACGTCTCAATTTTTGTGACATGCAATTCACTACCAAATGCCAAATTCACCCCAACCATTTAGTTATTGGTAGTGCTAATAGATGGCATTAATGAATACCATAATAAGTCTATGGGTGTGTAGAAAAGGCACAACTGGGAAAATATCAAAATTTGTATTTCAAACGCCTATGTTAAACAGAGTTTGGGTAGGCTTCCAAATTTACACATTGGGTCATAAGAGGTTAAAGATTATGAAAGTGTAGAAAGTATAAAACTGGAAAATGTGGAGAAAAACCCTGGTAAAAGAGCTATAGCTAAATTTATGCTAAATTCATTGTGGGGCAAGTTTGCACAACAAGAAAATCTGCCGACAACAACTTAAATAGCAGACTATAGAGACCTGGTTGAACTGTTGAGTAATGATGGTGCAAAGTATTATGATCCTAATGAGCCCAACAGTCTTGGAGGTATTGACCGGTTCAGACGTCATATAGGACATCCAAATAATGCAAAGTTCAAAGCATGGGCAGCTAGGCAATATGCCTATACACAACACAGACGTGTAGTGCGGCACTTTCCTAGAAACAAAACAGAGGCTGTAGGCATTGATGACTTGTGGCAGGCAGATCTGATGGACATGCAAGCTGTGCAAAAGTATAATGACGGCTACAGGTACATTTTGACTGTAATTGATGTGTTTTCAAAGTATGCCTGGGCCAAACCTACACGTACCAAAAGTGCAAAGGATGTTGCTGCAGCTTTGGAATATGTGATTGAGGAGAATGGTGGGCAAAAACCTGATAAACTGTGCACTGATCAAGGCAAAGAGTTTGTAAATTCCAAGGTTGACAGACTTGTTAAAAAGTACAATATACATTTTTACACATCATTCAGTGATGTTAAAGCGGCGGTTGTGGATTGTTTTAATTGCACACTTAGAGAGCGTCTCTGTATAAATGCCTCAGCTATCAACAGCTACAGATATTTGGACACACTTAATCGTCATATGAATTCGTACAACCACACTTCACATAATTCAATTGGAATTGCACTTGCTGCAGTAAACTCTGAAAATGAAGCTAAAGTGTATACCAAACTATTTGGACAAACATCAGCTCAAAATACCAAAATTAAAAGTTGGGGATAAAGTACGTTTGGCAAATGTAAAGCAAACATTTGAAAAAGGTGCAGAACCCAACTGGACAGAAGAAATATTTGTGATTCATCATGTGTATGACAGCCATCCTTATCCTGTGTATAAGGTGAAAGATCTTGCTGGTGAACAGATTGAGGGGACATTTTATGAAGCAGAGTTACAAAAAATTTTAACACCAGCCGATGATGATGATAATACACTTTATAAAATAGAAAAAATTCTTGAAACAAAATATGTTAATAAAAGGAAAATGCATTTAGTAAAATGGCTAGGTTATCCTGCGCACATGAATAGTTGGGTAAATGCTGCTGAAATAAAAGATGTTGTTTAACATTGTTCATCATATTTTGATGTTAAATAAAAGTTGCTGGTTTTAAATAAAATGTGTGATTTATTTTTTTGTTTTTAATTAAGTAATGGAAAGTGTGTGGGGATTTGGGAGGGGTGGGGTGCTTCACATTCTGAACTCGTTGGCCGGCACTAGTGCCAGCCATCGATTTAGAATCCTGAATCAAGCGCGTAAAGGGGAATCCGCGGGGGGGCGCATGAAGGGGTCCTTGGAATGGCGAGCGAGGGGGGTCCGCAGCAGGGCACTTGAGGGGGTCCTCGGAGGGACGCACAAGGGGGGTCTGCGGAAGGGCGCGTGAGAGGGCGCGTGAGGGGAGAGCTGCGAAAGGAGCACGCGCAAAAAGCTTGGCGACGGCAAGGCGCGACAAACCCTCTCACTTTTTGCGCGGCCCACAGCCACACCCCTTTCTATTTCTTTAATTTGTCAAAATAATAATAATAAATAGCATACAAACAATAGAAAAGGTCAGGATTGCTGCTGTAAACTGTCATTCTGTTAGCAAACTACTTTTCAACAACAAAAACTACCACAACAAGAGCTGTTATGCACACAACCGTTAAGTTGACAAATAATAGTAACAAACCAAAATAAAAAATGGAAAGTGAAAATGGTTTATATGTTTACTTAATATCCAATTTTTCATATGGATATTACCCCAATAACTCGCAGTCGCAGTTTACAGTGCATTTGAAAGATGACATCAATTTAAAATCAATGGATTGGGAGGTAAGTTTGGTAGATATCATATATCATCCAACTTGGAAAAATGTCACCAAAACCTGTGACACATTGAGTTACACTATAAATGTACCTTCAGCAAACCTGCCAGCAGGTACAGTAGCACAACTAACAGCACATTTGAAAGAAGATGCTGACTACAGTTTACTACCATTTGCAAATCTAATGATGGTGCCATGAAATTAATATGTACTAATCTAAAAATAAAACATGGGATGTATGACAATGTGGTAACTTTACTAAAAGAAAGTAACACCACAGTAAATGAAGATGTAAAACCACTCATTAAAATCTGTAGTGATGGTCTCCTAAATATTGAAAAACCTGCACAAATGGCTGTTACTGTTGCTCCTAAAAATCTCATTCATTTTTCATATGATCCGATACACAAACGGATACACATTGATGAAATTTTCAGCGGTGCTTTGGAGTGTTTTATGAATGCTAAGAGCCCCTTAATGCAAATGTTGGGATTCGATGAAGATGAATCACGAAATGAGTGTGCATTAGCATCATCAAATGCAACAGGAAAAAGATGGTGTGCTCCATACCCACCAGAAATATGGGAGCCAGCCATGTATGTGCATACAGACATTATAGAGCATCAATTTGTAGGTGACCAAAAGGTGACACTGTTGCAGATAGTTCCTATAAATAGGGCTGGTGGAAGCGTCAACAATCATTATCTCTACATCAAGCCACAGTATGTACCTGTCAGCAGACAGAGCTTTCAAACCATAAAAGTAGAATTACGCACACATTACAGCAGTTTATTTCCATTTGAAAGAGGTGTCACCAGTCTTAAACTTCACTTTAGACCTCAAAACAAACACTTTTATTAGAGAAAGAGAGAGAGAGATTGTCAACACTGTGTTGTTTAAAAACAATGGCGAGAGCTGAATATAATCCACCATCAAACATGTGCTATTACAACAAGCAAAATGGTGGGGGTGATCCATACTACTCTGGAGTACGATTTCAAAGAGGACGAGGTTTAGGGAGCTTTTTTTCAAATGTATTTCGTTGGCTGACACCAGCATTACATTCCACTGGTAAAGAATTAGGAAGAGCTGGAATGAACATTTTGACGGATGTTTTGGATGGACGTCAGTTAAAAGAAGCAGGCAGATAACATTTCTCAAATGCTGGCAATGTATTAGTAAATAGAGCTGCAAGATCCATCAACAAAACATTCAGTGGTGGTGGTGGTAGTACAACTCCAATGCAGGGACTACCTGTAGGGTTGTTACCTGGAGCAATGAAACAACTAACTGATGCGCAATTTAGAGGAGTGAACATACCTTCTCAAAAGCGGAAGCTTCCAACATCATATCATAAGCCACCAAATAAAAAGGCAATAAAAGTCAAAAAGTAGCTCACTAGAGAAGATATATTTAGACCTGTAAGACATATGGTCAAGCAAAAGCGTTATCATCGTGCTGCCAATTAATAATAATAATAATAAATAACAATTAAACACAACAACAACAAAAGTGCTGCACATTGCTGAATCTAGATTGATGCTTTTTAAAGAGGATGGAGATTATCAGAATGACATCATTGACTGTATTGAGGTGGATATGCAACTGTCTACTGAACCTACTGAGGACACCATCAATTTTGTAATTCCACCTGATATGGAATATTTTGCGGATTTCCAAGACCTAAAATTACACATAAAAGGGAGAGTGGTGAAACATGATGGCACCCTTTTAACAGATGCTGATGTGGTGACTCCTACCAATTGTTTTGGATCAGCACTGTTTAGGCCAGTGATTCCCAAAGTGGTCTATATCGACCCCCTGGGGTCGATATAGACCTGCAAGGGGTCTACATCAACGTAAAAAAATTTGGGGGTCCATGAAGTCAAAATGGGGGTCCACGGTAGTAAATCTCGTATTAACATATTGTGATTTTAATTTTGGCATTCTGTAAAAAAATAATCAATATATTTTGATAGTACTTACTGTATAATAAGTAACACAATACACAATTTTATTAAACATACTAATTTAAATTATTATAGTTGCTAAAATAAATATTCATACCAAACTGTAGTAGTGTTTTGACTGTGTTTATTACGTAACAGCTTATAACTGCATACGCGCAGTAAAAAGTCTCGTCTCGTCTCAAAGCTTTGCAAACAGGCACTGACTTGTTCAAATCGTCAGTCT
>JAAFCF010006642.1:15507-30878 GCA_013389785.1 Helicorthomorpha holstii | reverse complement strand
TTCCATAGACTTCAGTGTTAAATTTGTTCCATAGACTTCAGTGTTAAATTTGTTCCATAGACTTCAGTGTTAAATTTGTTCCATAGACTTCAGTGTTAAATATTTTTCTTAATATTTTCAAGGCAAATTAAAAGTCCATAGCAACGCATTAAATTTCCATAGCAACAATTTTTTTCGAACGTCGTTAAACTTGATAGTCTCTTGAGTGTTCTATTTTTTTAATGACATCACTAACATCAAATCAGTCCATTTAATTTAATTTATTAATTTAAAAGTATCGAACGGCTGATTAGTTTAAACTATTCCATTATTTTTTTTATTATTATTGGTTAATGTGTGTTGTGACGCAATGTGTGGTGAAGCCATAACAATAATAGTGGTAGTGTTATAGGGTTATAATGGTGGGGGAGGGGGGTAGGTGGGGGGGGAGGAAGAAGGGCTTATATCAATTGGAATGTAAAGAGGGGTGTTAGGTTTTGTGTGATGGCGGATTGAATATATTTTATTGAGTAGAAATTGAATAGTGAGTGAGTGAGTGAGTGGGTGAGGGTGATTGTTGTACAGCGCATGCGCATGCGCATTCAGCAATTGAAAGGTTTAAAAAGCATTGAAAACTTTAAAAAGGATTTTTTTTTATTATTATTATTTTCTTCTTTCTCTGTGAATAAAAATTGTTTTGTAAAGGGCCTTTTTTGATGATATGAAAAGGCCTTTAGATGAATAACAAAAGGGACGTGTATAATAATGATGATAATAATAAAATTAATATAATATAAAAAAGAAAAAAAAAAAGCGGAAAAAGAAAAGCATTTCACAGTTGCGCAGTTGACTATTGCGCATGTGACGTCAAGAAAAAGCAAAGCAAAAAAAAAAAAACATTTTTAACAATTTCACTTGGAATTTCAGAGGCCATTTGAATGGGGAATGCGTTGCCAGAAGGACCATTTTGCCAATTTAAAGAATATTCTTATTTGAGACTTCTTGAACAACATGGCTGCTGCTGCTGATGACGTTGTTGTTGGTGTTGATGGTGGAACACGGAGGTGACGTAATAAATGGGTAAGAAAACTCTCTCTCTGTCTCGCTTTTACTTTACTTCCGCTTTTTGTCTTTACACACACTTACGCGCGCGCGTGATTTACTACATCTTTGCAACATCAAAATCTTCCCCAACAAGACGTAATTAATGACGTCAGGAAAAAAATAACACGTGTAAACCGGAAGCTCCACCCATTTCAACTTCCGGATGATGACGTCGTTAAAAGTGAGGAGGATCCGGGGATTAATGACGTAGAGATTAATGATGTTCTTTTTTTTTTTTTAAGTTCTATTTTTGCAACCAGAAAAGAATATTTAGAATGCAAAAAAGTTAAATTAAAAAGAATTCGTTGACGACATTTAATTCGGCGACGTCATTTGTTCTTTTATTGTGTTTTTCATAACGAAAATTAAAATTTAGAATGCAAAAAAAAATTAAAATTAAAAAAGAATTCTTCGTTGACGGTGTTTGTTCTTTTTTTTTTTTTTTTTTTTGAATTTTTCATAACAAAAATTAAAATTTAGAATGCAAAAAATAAATAAAAATAATTCATTGACGTTATTTATTTTGACGACGTCATTTGTTTTTTTTTTTCTAGTTTTCATTCCAAAATTTTGAAGGCAAAAATCATAAAAATTCATTGACGTCATTTGTTCTTTTTTTTCTGCTCTCTTTTTTCGAGTTTTTCATAACAAAAATTTAGAATGAAAAAAAAAAATTTTTTGTCGTCATTTATTTTGGCGACGTAAATTGTTCCCTTTTTTTTTTTTTTTTTTGAGTATTTCATAGCAAAAATTTAGAACGTTAATGACGCAATGAACAAATGTAGAATGTTAATTGGAAGTAATTTTGCGACGTTTAATTATTATTTAGTTCTCTTTGATTTATTTTGGCTGTTTTTCATGCCCAATTACGTCATTAGTATTATTATGATTATTATTATTACGACGTCATTAGATTTATTATTATTGTTCTACGCTCGCGTGTGTAATTGTAATTGCTGCGTTTTATCAGCGCGTTTATTGGACGTCAAGTGAATTTTTTTAATGTCGATTTGGCGTCAAATTAATTGGATATAATTACGTTTTATTAATTGGATTTTTACTGTGTTTTTATGGCGTTTTGATGACGTCAATTTAGAAAATTCAACGTATTTGTAATGCAATATTATAGTTAAGTAACAAAATAGCTTCTTTGGACGATATGACGTCATTTAAGCTTAGTGTAGGCGCAATAATTGCTTGGCGTAAATTTGCGACGTAAAATGGAGGGAAATAATGTCTCAACTGACACCCTGTAAATTCACAATTGGAAATATATGCATTACAGGGTGTCACTGTTACAAATTTCAAAAAAACAAAACAAAACATGGTTTTAATGATTAATTAGCTAAACTAATTAATTAAACGATGTTAATTTTACATTAAGATCTGAAAAGTAACTTATTTAGTTATTATTATAAATTTACTTAGTTTTTATGTAGTTTTTAAGTTAAAAAATTAATGTTATGTTCTAACTGACACCCTGTAAAACTCGCATTGAGAATACACGTGATACAGGGTGTCACTGCTAGTCAATTGAAAAAGAAAAACAAAATGTAATTAAAATTCATTTATAGTTACCAATTAAGAAAACTAGACAATTTAATATATTTATTGTTATTATAAATCAAAATTAAAATATTTTAATTAATTTAATAAATTTTAAACGAAACCAAAACAAAAAAACATTTAATATTGAGTTCTAACTAACAAACACCCTGTAATCTATTCCATTGAAAACACATGCAATACAGGGTGTCACTATTGGTCAATTTTAAAAACAAGCTTTTAACTAAAACTTAGGTTTTTTAATTAATAATTATGAAATTAATTGACTATTTAGTATACAATTTCGGTTATTAGAAATCTATCAACATTTTTTACTAATTTCTTAAACTTTAGTTTAAAAAAAAAAACAACAAAAAAACTAATTTTCGGTTCTAACTAACACCCTGTAATTCATCCCATTGAAAATCAATGCAATACAGGGTGTCTCTCATATACAATTTTAAACACATTTCAAAATTAAAAAAAGTTGTACAGTGCAATTCGTGTAAATGTAAAAGCATTTTTGCATTGTTGTTTTCTCCACACACAGTGGGGGAGGAGAGTGTAGGAGGGGGTGGGAGGGTTAATGTCCCCATGTTTAAAATGGGAGGAGCTTAAAAGAGTTGTTTTTATTCATCTGAAAATATTTGTGCGATTGACACAATTGGCAGCCATTACGACGATGATGAGGCACAAAAATAATAATAATAAAAAAAAAAATAAAAAAAAAAACTTTGAGGCCCTTAAAACTTTGAAAACCCAAAGAATGAGAAACACACTTTTTTTTACTTTTTCCCCTCCTCATCTCACCTTAAACTCACCCACCCACCCACCCTCCACCCCCCTGAAACTTAAAAAGAAGAAGAAAAAAAACATAAAATTGATTAATGGAATTTTTCTTCTTCTTCTTCTTCCATCGATCGATTGTAAGATGTTGTGTGATTGATGGTCCTTTGTGTAAGCGTACGGGCCCTAAAGGTGCAGTGAAGATTAAAGGGCCTCTTTGTGTTGTTGAGAAGCTGTGAGTCTTAATTTAGCTTCCTTTTTTTTTTATTTGAAAGGTGTGAAAGGGCACAGCGTGAGGTCCTTTAAGGTGAAGGTGAGCAAAGCGAGCAAAGGGCACTGAATATTTAGCGCACCTGGTGTTAAGCTTTTGCTCCGCCCATTTGTCACCTGGTAGCAAAAAAAATAAAATAAAAATAAAATAAACCCCCATTAACATTTATGTCAAAAAAAAAATAAATTTAAAGTGTCCTTTTCCTCTTCTTCCCTCTCCATGAGGACCCTTTTGAATTGAAAAGTATGTGATAGGGGCCGTTATGACCTTTGAACTGAGGACAAAAAAAAAAAAAAAAAAAGCTGCTGGATTTACGTGACCAACAAACAAGGGTTTCTTCTTCTTCGTCTTTCTCATCAATATTTATCAGTGACGTCATCTGGTGACAGAGAAAAAATAAAAAATGTTGTTTATGTGATGAGCAAACATGATGGCGGTTTTGACCTATTAAACATGGCGGATTTATTGCTGTGTTTACATTACGTTTATTGATTCGAATTACGTTTTAAATTTTGTGTTTGCCAAAAACATTCGAATTATATATGACGTCACAAATTAGGTATTTAAAATTTTAGTTGCGTTTTTAGAATAAAAAATGTTTTCCAATCTTTTAAAACAAAAAAAAAAAAAAAAAGAAAAATAGAACATTAAAATCACGTGATTTTACCTAAATGCAGTAGTTTGTTTTAGAATAAAAGTGACCATAAAAAGAGTTACTTTACATCACGTGATTTAAAAGTATATTCATCTTTTCTTTTTTTTCTTTTTAGAATGAAAATAATAACAATAAACTTTAAAACACGTGATGTCACTAAAGTAATATTTTTTAGAACGAAAATGACCCATCGAAATTTTCACGTAATTCCAATCAAATCACGTGGTTTTTAAAATAAGAACAAATATTTTAAATCACGTGATTTTACCAAAATATTTTATAGAATAAAAATGAATTTCATTCGAATTTTTGAAGTCGAATTTACATTACCGTACTTCACACGTGATTTAAAATTTTGATCATCGTTGTTTTAGAATAAAAACAATAACAAGAAACTGTAAATCACGTGACGTCACTAAAATAATATTTTTATAATAAAAAAGACCCATCGAACTTTTCACATAAAATCACATGATTTTTAAAATTCATATTTTAAAAAAATGTTAGAATCACGTGATTTCACCTAAATACAGTACTTTTTTTTTAGATTAAAAATATTAATTCGAATATTTGACGTCATTTACGTTACTTCACACAGTGATTTAAAAATTTGAGCATCGTTTATTGGAATAAAAACAATAACAAACTGTAAATCACGTGACTTTACTTACAGTAAATGACATTTTTTTTTTCGAACGAAAATGACCCATTGAAATTTTCACACAAAATCACGTGATTTTTTTTAAAATATGAAAACAAAAATTATTAATAGTTTTAGAACGAATTATTATTTTATTATTTTTTGTGTGTGTGCTCTGAAATGACGTTTTGAAATTGAAACCTTGTCGAACGTTTGCTTAATGACGTAATTGGTGTGTGTGTGTGTGTGTGTGTGCGTATGCCCTTTGCCATTGGAGATGAGCGAATAAATATTTGCTCGTAATTTGATCCACGAGTGTTGAGTGTCGCGCAATTGTATCGCAATGGGCGATGTCGCGAGGCCCTTTCGCCATATTTACTTTGATCATATATAGACTCTGTGTGTTCAATATAAAAAAATACATATTATATATATGAACAAGGTCACAAAACACACACACACAAAAGGTCTTTTACCATTTCACTAACACAAACCTCTTCTTCATCTTTTCAATTTCAATTCTAAAAAATAAATAAATAAAAAAGAAACTTTATTTTTAACAAAAGAAAGAAAAATAATAATAATAAAAAGAAAAGGGCCTTTTGTTCAATTGTTAGTTGCATATACTGTACTCAAAAAAAAAGGTCCTTGAGTTTATTAAAAAGGTCCAACCACTTCATTAAATAAACCTTTTTAAAAAGAAAGAAAAAGAAAAAAAAAAAAGTTTTCATTTTCATTGGTTTGGTTTGGGGCCTTTTTTCTGTTTTGGGAAACTTTTAATAATTTCGTTTAGGCCTTTTTGTTATGATGAAAAGGGCCCTTTGGGGGGATTTTAAGAGATGCCAAACGGAAAAATTAAATAAAAATTTACATTTTTTAGCTGCCAATTTGATTTTAATTGAATTTTTGAGACCACGCCCACTTCACTCTCTGCTGCCTCAAATGCACTTCCGTTTTAAGTGAAAGTGGGTGAAAGTGAGGAGAGAGCAACAGAGAGACGAAGTAGAAGTAGAAGAAGAAAACGGCGGGGAAAAAAAAATTGCACTTCCGTTTTGTGACCTTTTGTCATTTTTCAAGGGAATTTTAATTAGTAGAAATGGATTTGAGGGAAAAGTGGGAGGAGGAGGTGAAGGAATAGGGAGATTGGGAAAAGGGCCTTTGCACCATCTACCCCCCAACCCACCCCTTCTACTCCTCCCTTTTTCCAATATATAGGACTAACAGCACTTCCGTTTTACTCCATTTCCTTTTTTCCTTCCCGAAGGTTCCGGCTAAATTCACACTACATAACTTTTTTTTCTATTTTTTTATTTTTTTTAATTTTCTTTCTCAAAATAAAAAAAAATTAAATAAATAAAAAATAAAAAAAAAATAGTAAACTTTTTGTGGTCCTTTGGAAACGTCTACGAATTAAGGGACCAAATTAGCCGTCAATCTATTCCATGCCATTTACTTTAAAGTGGCTATTTTAGATTTAGTCAGTTTCAAACTAATTTAGTAGTTTTGAACTATTTTAGAAATTTTCAGAGTGTCAGAGTTTATCAATTAAGTAAAAAATAGATTAATTAATGTAAACTAACCGGAAGTTGTAATAAGGAATGTGTAGTGCATCTTAAAAACTGAGTTTTGGCTATTTAGATTTAAAACAATGTCCTAATTTAGTGTCCCAATTCATTTTGAGATAAATTTTGTCCAATTTTTGCTCATTTTTTGTATTAAAAATTAGTTATTAATTTATTTTAACCGGAAGTTGAAATAAAACGTACAGTATGTCTAGGCCATTTTTTTTTGGGTTATTTAGACATAAAATAGTGACTTAATTTGGCTGTTTTATGTTCTTTTTATAAGAAAACTGACTAATCTTGTCATTTCTTTTAATAGTAACTAACAATTAAATCAAAATAAACCGGAAGTTGTATTAGGGAATGCGTAAAAGAACTCAAATACTAAGTTTTGGCTATTTAGATTTTAAGTTAGTGACCTAATTTAGTTCATTTATGTTCGTTTTTGTGCTAAAACATTATTAAAACCAATATTTTTGAAAACCAATAATTCTTCAAAAGTAGCCGGAAGTTGTAATAAAACATCAGTTATGGACATTAGGCACTATTTCCTACTTTTTGGCTTTTTAGATTTAAGTTAATGTCCTAATTTGGCTATTTGATGTATTTGCTTTTGTACGAAAACTGACTAATTGATTAAAAAGTAACCGGAAGTTGTAATAGCGCACGTGTAAAAGATTTTAAAAAGTATTTTGGTTTTTGGCTATTTAGGTTTTTAAGTTGGTAACCTAATTTGACTATTTTATATTTGATTTTATAAGAAAACTGACTTAATTTTGCTTTTAAATTGAGTAATATCCAACAATAAACTAAAATTAACCGGAAGTTGTAATAGCGCATGTGCAAAGGACTTAAAAACATTGCATTTTGGTTATTTAGATTTTAAGTTGGTGACCTAATTTGGCTATTTTAAGCTATAAAATTGATCAGTTTTGCCTTTTTCTTAAGGAAAAAGAATTAAAAATTAACCGGAAGTTGAACATGCGCAGAAAGACCTAAATGTTATGTGACAAAAATTTGTTTAATTCTAAATTTTTTTTTAAAAAAAAAAAAATAAGAAAAAGAAATAAATATTTAGCGCGCAATATTTTTAACGCGCGTAAAACGGCAGATGATTAAAAGGCCTCTGTGTTTAGTGTTGAGAGGAGAAAACTAAATGAAAGGACACTTTGCAACTACACTTAAAGTGCCCTAAATCACAGAGAGAGAAAAACAGATATAAAAGCAATAGCGTC
Source organism: Helicorthomorpha holstii (assembly GCA_013389785.1). Classification (NCBI taxonomy): domain Eukaryota; kingdom Metazoa; phylum Arthropoda; class Diplopoda; order Polydesmida; family Paradoxosomatidae; genus Helicorthomorpha; species Helicorthomorpha holstii. Next base: position 23,101 of record JAAFCF010006642.1, on the reverse strand, counting down.
GTTGTCGTCGTTCGTCGTCGTGTTAATAGATTTGTGTGTGTGCGATGTTTTCCGCTGTGATCATCTTCTCCGCCATATTGTTTCCGGTCTGTTGCATCCACACGTGACAGATGCGATTACCATTCTAATCTCGCTTAATGACGTCACAAGGGGAATTTTTTTTTAATTGAAATCATCGGTGCATTCTTATCTGCTTTTTTTTTTTTTTTCTTCTTTTTCTTCTCTCATTCGATTCAATAGAACGCAAAATCAAAAAAAAACATGGCGGTCTAGTCTTTCCCGCCCTTTCCATCATCACAACTAAAAGCCCTGGTGGTGGAGGGAAAGAGAAGAGATTGAGTGCACGTGACAGTAACACGTGACAATCGGCAAATTAAATCAGCTTGATGACGTCACTTGTGTAGTTTTCGTTCTCTTCTTTTTCTATTTATTTAAAAAAAAAAGAAGAAACGATAATTGATTTGGCTTTTCAAGATGGCGGTGATGGTTGTGTTTGTTGGCTAATGAAAGGGCCTGGGACCTTTTCCATGTCTCTTGGGACATTTTTACTTTTTTTTTTTTTTTAAAAAAAAATGGGATTTTTATCTCGATGGTGACGTTGATGCAAAGGGGCGATTTCAACGACGTCATTAGCAGCGACACGTCAAACGGAAAATAAATCGTTCACTTCCGGTTTTCTTTTCAATTCGTTTTAGCAGACGATTTTTTTTTTTTTTTGGTTGTTAAACTTATTTTTACGTTTTTGGAAGAGAGAGAGAGAGATTTTTATGTGTGTTGTGGATTTGTTTGTCATCTGATATGACGTCACTGATTGACTCTTTTGGATGAAAACAAATTGAAGATTCTAATTAGTTGGCGTTCTTAAATTAGCAATGCAAAAGTGGATGTCATTTGGGAGATCTAAAATGGCGGACAAATTATTCTTTTTATTTTTATTTATTTGTGTTAATTTGGAATTTTCTGGTTTTTGAAGGGCAAAATGGCAGATATAATTGTTCTATTTTTTAAATTTACTTAAATTGAATTTGTTTTTAATTGTAGAATTACAAAATGACGAACAAATTGTTCTTTTTTCTTTTTCATTATTTAAATTAACATTTTTTTTTGGTTTTCAGCAAAAACTGTTCTAATTTTTTATATTATTTGAATTCGAATTTATTTTTAGTTTTTGAAGTGCAAAATGGCGATGAAAATGTTTTTTTTTTTAATATTTATTTCCATTTGGAATTATTTCATTTTTGTAGAACAAATTGGAAGAAAAAAAATGTTCTATTTTTTAATTATTTCAATTTTAATTTGTTTTTAGTTTGTGAAATACAAAATAATAAATAAATTGTTCTATTTTTAATATTTTCTTCGAATTGAATTTTATTTCTCTTCGTAGAACAAAATGGCAAAAAAAAAAAAATTGTTCTATTTTTTGAGATTTTCTAGTTTTTGAATTACAAAATGGCAGTTTCTCATCAGCAAATTGGAATAAAATTTCGCCTGTAATAATTTTTTTCTTCATAGAAAATGAAACCAAAATGGCCGTTTTTAATTTTACAAAAAGAATTTTTTTTTTTCAGTTTTAGAACACTGAAACAGATTTCAGAACTTTCATAGAACCTAAGTTATAAATGACTTTTACCTCAAAAAAAAAAAAAAGCCGCTTCCATTTTACTTTCCCCAGCAGCACAACTTCCGGTTTATTTTCCCAATTAAATCGCCATTTGCTAACTAAAAGCCAATCTTCTATAGATTTATAGAAGGGGGAAAAAAGGTGGGCGCATGCGTGAATTGTAATTAAGGTTTTGTGTAAAGGTGTGTTTACATCACTTAATGTCCCCTCTGGCGGCCATTTTGTCCATGATTTTTTTTTCTTTTTCTTCTTTTTTTCTGTCTTCTCCCACAAACAGCATTACATTATATAGGCGTTGTTTACGAGTTGTTTGCGTGTTTACAAGCCATCATTTACGCCATTTTGTTTCCTCCTGAGGGGAGATCATATGTTGAGGGGTGGTCACACACATGTCAGCCATCTTTATTTCTGCGGTATAATTGATTAACTGATGGCGCTGCTGCTGCTGCTGTTGCTCTCTGATCATCATAATTATTCGCACATGCAAAAAAATAATAATAAAAAATAATTGAGTGGATTATGTTTTGATGTTTTGGAGGGAAAGAAAGCAAAAAAAAAAAAATCAAAATGGCTTCCATAACATTATTATTATTATTTGCATAATTTCAAATCTAATTACGATTAATTATCTCCTCTTAGTGGTAATAAAAAGCGCCAAATGACGACATTAACATGCCACACACGCATAAACATTGTAATTGTAATTGTGAGTGTGAGAAAGCGCCACTCAATTATAATGGCGCGGTCATATTAATAAAATGGCGGGAAAAAAAAAAAAAACAAAGTTATTTTTTAATTATTTTTTATTATCTTTTTATTTTTTCCAATGTGTAAATTTTTATGTGAATCCCTGTAATTTGATGCTTATGCATGCAGGCAATTAGAATGCCGTTTCCATAGCAACATATTGAAATGCATTGCGTACAGGGTGCGTTTATTCTGCTGTTTGCAAGTTTAGTCATTAATTTGTGTATGTTAATTAGATTTTTTGTGTTTAAAAAAAAATGGCGGGAAAAATTGTAAATTGGAATTAAAATGTTCCATAGAAAATATTCAGTGATCGGTTATGTGAAATGGAATTGAGTTTTAGTACAGTTTTTATTGTAATTATAAAGGTAGAATTTCTTAATTAAGAAAATTAATGCAACAGACTGGCACACCCTGTAAATGTTGTATTGGAAATACATGTAGTACAGGGTGTCCGCGTTGCTTTATTTATTTTTGTTTTTTTTTTTTTTTTTTTTTTGCTGAAAGAAATAAGTTTATTAATTTTTAGTTTAATTATTAATTATTTAAATACAGGATAATTAATTTAGGCTAATTTTATTGACTTTTTATTTTTATTTAGACTTTTTTTTTAAAAAAAAATTTGTAATAATTAATGAAAAATTAGTGTATCATACTGGGACACCTTGTAAACGTTCCATTAGAAATACATGCGATACAGGGTGTCTGCGTTGCTTAATTAAATTTTTTAAAAAATTGTTTGCTGAAAATAATAAATTTATTAACTTTAGCTTAATTACTGATAAAATTAAATAAAATTTAACATAATTTATGTTAACTATGTTTTTTAATTGAAATTTTAATACAGTAATTAAAAAAAAATACAAAAAAAAAAATTGATGTTGATCCCTGTAATTAATTGTAATAGCATTAAGTCAATTAGAACGCGTTTCCATAGCAACGCCATTCATTAGAATTAAGTACAGGGTGCAACTAAAACATTTTTATAAATATAAAAATTTACTTTTAAGAAAAAAATAAAAATTGCTGCATTTTGAATTATGAGATTTGGGTTGGGGAGTGTGGTGGGGGTGTGATGAGGTGTTGTGGTGTGTGTTGGAGGTGGGTAAAGGGAGGGAGGGAGGGGGGTGAGAAAAGGTCCATATGTTTTTTAACAAAAGAGGGAGACACACAAATGTATGAGAAGTAAGTTAATAGACAGTTATTAGATGATGATGACGACGATGGGTGATGTTGGTTGTTGTGGGTGGATGGTGGGTTGGGAGGTTCGAGGGTGGAGGGTGAGAAGGAAAAGGGTGAGAGAGAGAATGTGTCGGGTGTTGTTTTCACCACTAGAGGTCGCAGGTAATTGAATTATTTTTCCCTTATCAGCTTTTATAGCCAAAATCAATTTTCACTCTCAGCCATTGCACTGAGTGATGGGAGGAAACAGAACACAGAGAGAGAGAACGTAAAAGAGAAATATGGCCGACGTCAAAATGGCCGCCACGGGCAATTTATCAAAAACTACGGTGGCTCTCTCTCTCTCTTCATATATTGTAAAGAAGAAGAAAATTGCATTTGGATTTTTTTTTTTTTTCGTTTTTATTTAAGAGATTTGATTAGGTTTGATTGAGTTATCATGGGCAAAAAATGAGCCCAATTGTGTTTTCAAGGGTTTTTTTTTCATAAACATTGATTTTTATATGTTCTATACTACAGTACTGTGCTGTCTGTACTGATGAGACCTAAAATGGTGGATGGGAAAGTGAGCGAAATGACTGCTGCTGTTGTAAATGTTGTTTAATTTTCTGGAGAAATTCAATTTGTAATGAATGAATGGGACTTCTAATTGCAGCAAATTGCAGCATTGGGTCCTTTTCCATAATCAATGGGGTTCAGAAAATGTTTAGTGTAGGGAGGAGGAGGAGAAGGGATTGGGGCCTTGTACAGTGCGTATAGTAAGGGGCCACAGCCAAAACGGGCTGTTTAGTTTTGGTGGATCAGGTTTTTATGCATCAATTTTTATAAAGAACATTCGATTATTTACACAGAAAATGACGTTTGAATATTTGCGAAGAAATTACATTCGAGAAATCGCTTAAAAAATAGAAAAATAGCATTCGATTTTTTTACACAAAATTGACATTCGAATTCTTACACAAAATTGACATTCGAAATTCCACACAAAATTATCATTCGATTTTTTTTTTACTCAAAATGGACATTCGAAATTTTACACAAAATTATCATTCGATTATTTTTACTCAGAATTGACATTCGATTATTTTTACTCAGGATTGACATTCGAAATTTTACACAAAATATCATTCGAATTTTTTACATAAAATTATCATTTGATTTTTTAATCAAATTATCATTCGAAATTTCACTCAAAATTGATATTTGATTTTTTTCTCAAAATTGACATTCTAAATTTGAAAAATGAAGTCAATTTAACACACAAAAAATTTGAAATGTATCATCAATTAAAAACTAAAACTTGGCATAAATTCTGCTGTGTTAGTCACGTGGGAGCTTGAAAACGCCCATGGAATTTTGAAAACCCTGTCTCGTGTGACCTTATCAAGCAAATGTGGTGTCCGGATTTTGTGACGTTAATCTGAATAACAAAACTAGGCCTCCCACATCGCATCTTCCTCGTCTACATCGATATGCAAACGATGGACATCACTTCCGGTTTGTCATTTCATCTCATATCCTGCTCGCAAAATATTTCAAAAAAAAAAAAAAAAAATATTCATCTTCAACGACGACGCCATTTTGGGGGGATTTTTATCATTATTTATTTATTCAGAAAATTTTTCAATTTTTTTTACTTTGTTGATTGTGTGTGTGTGTGGGCGGTGCTTAAATATTTTTGATGACGTCATCGTTTGAAGAAGAAAAATAATTTTTATTATTATTATTTTTGACAGGTGTTTGTGTAAATAGTTTTAATGGACACACAGGGGCAGAAGTGAGGGGTGAGGGGAGAGGAAATTTAAAGGTGCTTTATGGTTGTGGGTGGGTGAGGTGATGGTGGGAGGGGGGGGGAGGGATGGGTAAAGAAGAAACTTTTATGGGGACTTTTTACAATGTCAGTTTGGCGGTTGTAAAAGAACTTTAAATTGGATTTTGTGACGTTTTTTTTTTCTCTCTAATTTTTGTCCTTCGAAATACATGGGGTTTCAATTTTAGCGTTTACAGGCCGATTTTAACTGGAATAACTGATCAATAATCAATCATAAATTGTAACATTTGGTTTCAGAGATGTTCTAGCAGTTTTCATAGATTGATTCAAATTATTTTTGATTTTTAGCAAAATTTATCTGTTTGTTTGATTGGAAATACATGTGGGTGATGTGGTTTAGCTTATCGAACGGTTATAACTGATCAATAATTAATCATAAAATCGTAAAGTTTTAGTTGATGAGGTTTTTGCATCCATTTTTCAAAAAATAAACATTCGATTATTTACATCGAAAATGACATTCGAATACAGTATTTGTAAAGAAATATCATTCTAAAAATTGCATAAAAATACGTGAAATAGCATTCTATTTTTTTTTACACAAAATTGACATTCGAAATTTCACCCAACCAACGTTCGATTTTATTATTCAAAATTTACATCCGAAATTTTACACAAAAATAACATTCGATTTGTTTACGAAAAATTTCGCATTCGAAATTTTACACCAAATTAACATTCGATTTTTTTTTACAAAAAATTAACAACTGAAATAACTGATCAATAATCAATCATAAAATGTAAAATTTGGTCATTTACTGTTTCGAATCGATGTAGAAGGCATTCGTTCTATCAATTTAGTTTATAAAATGTATTTTTTAAATTTTTTCCATTGAAAATTTAATTAATTCACAATTTCAGCAATTTAGTTGCTATAGTAACTGCAAAAATCGAACACTCATTAATTCATAATTTGTAAAATTCTGCATTCCCGCTATTCCAACTGTATATTAACATTTCATTCCAATTATTTTAACTTTTCAAACAGATTTTACGTTTTTTCACCAATTCGTTAACACAGAAAATCAATAAGTTTACATTTTTTTAGCCATTTTACGTAAATAATCAATAAACACCCAATCATAATTTGTAACATTCAATCCTTCACTCATTGCAGCTGCCATTTCTGTATAAATTCCATCTACTTCCGTTTTAAAAGTGAAAATAGTCATAAAATCGACGGTTTGGCTCAATTTTTACAACTATTACTTATGTTAATTAACTCTTTTAGTGTCCGTCATTAACATTTAAAGCATTTTTTTTTCTCTCCCTCCCTCAAACAAGGTAAATGGATTTACAAGCCAAAAAATTTTCAGAAAAAAAATTAAAAGTTTTATTTTAATTGTTTTATAATTGTTTAATGAGGAAATAATATTTAATGGGCTTTTGCTTTGCTTTGCTTGTGTTTTATTGGCGGGCAATTGAAGTCTATCACTAGGGTCCCCTCACCCCTGTCCTCCACCTCGTCCTCCTCCTCCTCCTATTAACATCATCCCTGTGGGCTGTTTGACGAATGGCCCATAAAGACTCAAATGTCTTAAATGGCCAGTGGGCGCCATTTTGAGCACTTTCTCAAGTTACGTGTGTGTACTTTGGCTTCTTCAATTTGCACTTTTTTTTACGAGGGAGATTGAAGGGTGTTGGATATTTTTATGAGGGGTGTAAACACTCCTCCCCACACCTCCTTACAACAACTTCTTCTCCTTATAATTTGTTGCTGTTGTAAATCAAAGCCTCGTTTTAACTTTGTTGTTTTTTTTTCTTCTTCTTCTTCTGTCTTAGAGGAAGGGGGAGTTAAAGTTAGTTGTAGGGAGGAGAGAAAAGATGGTTTTAAGACACTCAAAGTGCTCGACTTTCACATACAGTACAGTACAGGGTGTCATCTATTTCATAACCCCCCCTTCCCCTTCTCTCACTTAGCACCCCTCTGTGTGGGCCCCCCTGTTGCTGCTTGGAAGAGCCCAATGCACTTCAACATTTCAATAATTTTAATGATGCTGATTTTCCACCATTTTTCTTGCTGTTTTCTTTATTTTTTTAGTATTTTTTTTTGGTCCATAAATTCTTAAAATATATGTAGTATGTAGTTTAGTGTGTTATTGAAGAATGTGACGTAACTGAGGACAAAAATGGCAGTTACGGAATTTTTTTTTTTTTTTTTGGGATTTTTTTGTTTGAAGTGGCTACTTTGAAGCGTCGTAGTTTTGTTCGTA
>JAAFCF010006642.1:0-15407 GCA_013389785.1 Helicorthomorpha holstii | reverse complement strand
TACGAACAAAACTACGACGCTTCAAAGTAGCCACTTCAAACAAAAAAATCCCAAAAAAAAAAAAAAAAATTCCGTAACTGCCATTTTTGTCCTCAGTTACGTCACATTCTTCAATAACACACTAAACTACATACTACATATATTTTAAGAATTTATGGACCAAAAAAAAATACTAAAAAAATAAAGAAAACAGCAAGAAAAATGGTGGAAAATCAGCATCATTAAAATTATTGAAATGTTGAAGTGCATTGGGCTCTTCCAAGCAGCAACAGGGGGGCCTACACAGAGGGGTGCTAAGTGAGAGAAGGGGAAGGGGGGGTTATGAAATAGATGACACCCTGTACTGTACTGTATGTGAAAGTCGAGCACTTTGAGTGTCTTAAAACCATCTTTTCTCTCCTCCCTACAACTAACTTTAACTCCCCCTTCCTCTAAGACAGAAGAAGAAGAAGAAAAAAAAACAACAAAGTTAAAACGAGGCTTTGATTTACAACAGCAACAAATTATAAGGAGAAGAAGTTGTTGTAAGGAGGTGTGGGGAGGAGTGTTTACACCCCTCATAAAAATATCCAACACCCTTCAATCTCCCTCGTAAAAAAAAGTGCAAATTGAAGAAGCCAAAGTACACACACGTAACTTGAGAAAGTGCTCAAAATGGCGCCCACTGGCCATTTAAGACATTTGAGCTTTGAGTCTTTATGGGCCATTCGTCAAACAGCCCACAGGGATGATGTTAATAGGAGGAGGAGGAGGAGGAGGACGAGGTGGAGGGCAGGGGTGAGGGGACCCTAGTGATAGACTTCAATTGCCCGCCAATAAAACACAAGCAAAGCAAAGCAAAAGCCCATTAAATATTATTTCCTCATTAAACAATTATAAAACAATTAAAATAAAACTTTTAATTTTTTTTCTGAAAATTTTTTGGCTTGTAAATCCATTTACCTTGTTTGAGGGAGGGAGAGAAAAAAAAAATGCTTTAAATGTTAATGACGGACACTAAAAGAGTTAATTAACATAAGTAATAGTTGTAAAAATTGAGCCAAACCGTCGATTTTATGACTATTTTCACTTTTAAAACGGAAGTAGATGGAATTTATACAGAAATGGCAGCTGCAATGAGTGAAGGATTGAATGTTACAAATTATGATTGGGTGTTTATTGATTATTTACGTAAAATGGCTAAAAAAATGTAAACTTATTGATTTTCTGTGTTAACGAATTGGTGAAAAAACGTAAAATCTGTTTGAAAAGTTAAAATAATTGGAATGAAATGTTAATATACAGTTGGAATAGCGGGAATGCAGAATTTTACAAATTATGAATTAATGAGTGTTCGATTTTTGCAGTTACTATAGCAACTAAATTGCTGAAATTGTGAATTAATTAAATTTTCAATGGAAAAAATTTAAAAAATACATTTTATAAACTAAATTGATAGAACGAATGCCTTCTACATCGATTCGAAACAGTAAATGACCAAATTTTACATTTTATGATTGATTATTGATCAGTTATTTCAGTTGTTAATTTTTTGTAAAAAAAAATCGAATGTTAATTTGGTGTAAAATTTCGAATGCGAAATTTTTCGTAAACAAATCGAATGTTATTTTTGTGTAAAATTTCGGATGTAAATTTTGAATAATAAAATCGAACGTTGGTTGGGTGAAATTTCGAATGTCAATTTTGTGTAAAAAAAAATAGAATGCTATTTCACGTATTTTTATGCAATTTTTAGAATGATATTTCTTTACAAATACTGTATTCGAATGTCATTTTCGATGTAAATAATCGAATGTTTATTTTTTGAAAAATGGATGCAAAAACCTCATCAACTAAAACTTTACGATTTTATGATTAATTATTGATCAGTTATAACCGTTCGATAAGCTAAACCACATCACCCACATGTATTTCCAATCAAACAAACAGATAAATTTTGCTAAAAATCAAAAATAATTTGAATCAATCTATGAAAACTGCTAGAACATCTCTGAAACCAAATGTTACAATTTATGATTGATTATTGATCAGTTATTCCAGTTAAAATCGGCCTGTAAACGCTAAAATTGAAACCCCATGTATTTCGAAGGACAAAAATTAGAGAGAAAAAAAAAACGTCACAAAATCCAATTTAAAGTTCTTTTACAACCGCCAAACTGACATTGTAAAAAGTCCCCATAAAAGTTTCTTCTTTACCCATCCCTCCCCCCCCCTCCCACCATCACCTCACCCACCCACAACCATAAAGCACCTTTAAATTTCCTCTCCCCTCACCCCTCACTTCTGCCCCTGTGTGTCCATTAAAACTATTTACACAAACACCTGTCAAAAATAATAATAATAAAAATTATTTTTCTTCTTCAAACGATGACGTCATCAAAAATATTTAAGCACCGCCCACACACACACACACAATCAACAAAGTAAAAAAAATTGAAAAATTTTCTGAATAAATAAATAATGATAAAAATCCCCCCAAAATGGCGTCGTCGTTGAAGATGAATATTTTTTTTTTTTTTTTTTTGGAATATTTTGCGAGCAGGATATGAGATGAAATGACAAACCGGAAGTGATGTCCATCGTTTGCATATCGATGTAGACGAGGAAGATGCGATGTGGGAGGCCTAGTTTTGTTATTCAGATTAACGTCACAAAATCCGGACACCACATTTGCTTGATAAGGTCACACGAGACAGGGTTTTCAAAATTCCATGGGCGTTTTCAAGCTCCCACGTGACTAACACAGCAGAATTTATGCCAAGTTTTAGTTTTTAATTGATGATACATTTCAAATTTTTTGTGTGTTAAATTGACTTCATTTTTCAAATTTAGAATGTCAATTTTGAGAAAAAAATCAAATATCAATTTTGAGTGAAATTTCGAATGATAATTTGATTAAAAAATCAAATGATAATTTTATGTAAAAAATTCGAATGATATTTTGTGTAAAATTTCGAATGTCAATCCTGAGTAAAAATAATCGAATGTCAATTCTGAGTAAAAATAATCGAATGATAATTTTGTGTAAAATTTCGAATGTCCATTTTGAGTAAAAAAAAAATCGAATGATAATTTTGTGTGGAATTTCGAATGTCAATTTTGTGTAAGAATTCGAATGTCAATTTTGTGTAAAAAAATCGAATGCTATTTTTCTATTTTTTAAGCGATTTCTCGAATGTAATTTCTTCGCAAATATTCAAACGTCATTTTCTGTGTAAATAATCGAATGTTCTTTATAAAAATTGATGCATAAAAACCTGATCCACCAAAACTAAACAGCCCGTTTTGGCTGTGGCCCCTTACTATACGCACTGTACAAGGCCCCAATCCCTTCTCCTCCTCCTCCCTACACTAAACATTTTCTGAACCCCATTGATTATGGAAAAGGACCCAATGCTGCAATTTGCTGCAATTAGAAGTCCCATTCATTCATTACAAATTGAATTTCTCCAGAAAATTAAACAACATTTACAACAGCAGCAGTCATTTCGCTCACTTTCCCATCCACCATTTTAGGTCTCATCAGTACAGACAGCACAGTACTGTAGTATAGAACATATAAAAATCAATGTTTATGAAAAAAAAACCCTTGAAAACACAATTGGGCTCATTTTTTGCCCATGATAACTCAATCAAACCTAATCAAATCTCTTAAATAAAAACGAAAAAAAAAAAAATCCAAATGCAATTTTCTTCTTCTTTACAATATATGAAGAGAGAGAGAGCCACCGTAGTTTTTGATAAATTGCCCGTGGCGGCCATTTTGACGTCGGCCATATTTCTCTTTCGCGTTCTCTCTCTCTGTGTTCTGTTTCCTCCCATCACTCAGTTCAGTGGCTGAGAGTGAAAATTGATTTTGGCTATAAAAGCTGATAAGGGAAAAATAATTCAATTACCTGCGACCTCTAGTGGTGAAAACAACACCCGACACATTCTCTCTCTCACCCTTTTCCTTCTCACCCTCCACCCTCGAACCTCCCAACCCACCATCCACCCACAACAACCAACATCACCCATCGTCGTCATCATCATCTAATAACTGTCTATTAACTTACTTCTCATACATTTGTGTGTCTCCCTCTTTTGTTAAAAAACATATGGACCTTTTCTCACCCCCCTCCCTCCCTCCCTCCCTTTACCCACCCCCCAACACACACCACAACACCTCATCACACCCCCACCACACTCCCCAACCCAAATCTCATAATTCAAAATGCAGCAATTTTTATTTTTTTCTTAAAAGTAAATTTTTATATTAAAAAAAAATTGATTTAGTTGCACCCTGTACTTAATGCTAATGAATGGCGTTGCTATGGAAACGCGTTCTAATTGACTTAATGCTATTACAATTAATTACAGGGATCAACATCAATTTTTTTTTTTGTATTTTTTTTTTAATTACTGTATTAAAATTTCAAATAAAAAACATAGTTAACATAAATTATGTTAAATTTTATTTAATTTTATCAGTAATTAAGCTAAAGTTAATAAATTTATTATTTTCAGCAAACAAATTTTTAAAAAATTTAATTAAGCAACGCAGACACCCTGTATCGCATGTATTTCTAATGGAACGTCTACAGGGTGTCCCAGTATTTTACACTAATTTTTCATTAATTATTACAAATTGTTTTTAAAAAAAAAGTCTAAATAAAAAAAAAAAGTCAATAAAATTAGCCTAAATTAATTATCCTGTATTTAAATAATTAATAATTAAACTAAAAATTAATAAACTTATTTCTTTCAGCAAAAAAAAAAAAAAAAAAAAACAAACAAAAATAAATAAAGCAACGCGGACACCCTGTACTACATGTATTTCCAATACAACATTTACAGGGTGTGCCAGTCTGTTGCATTAATTTTCTTAATTAAGAAATTCTACCTTTATAATTACAATAAAAACTGTACTAAAACTCAATTCCATTTCACATAACCGATCACTGAATATTTTCTATGGAACATTTTAATTCCAATTTACAATTTTTCCCGCCATTTTTTTTTAAACACAAAAAATCTAATTAACATACACAAATTAATGACTAAACTTGCAAACAGCAGAATAAACGCACCCTGTACGCAATGCATTTCAATATGTTGCTATGGAAACGGCATTCTAATTGCCTGCATGCATAAGCATCAAATTACAGGGATTCACATAAAAATTTACACATTGGAAAAAATAAAAAGATAATAAAAAATAATTAAAAAATAACTTTGTTTTTTTTTTTTTTCCCGCCATTTTATTAATATGACCGCGCCATTATAATTGAGTGGCGCTTTCTCACACTCACAATTACAATTACAATGTTTATGCGTGTGTGGCATGTTAATGTCGTCATTTGGCGCTTTTTATTACCACTAAGAGGAGATAATTAATCGTAATTAGATTTGAAATTATGCAAATAATAATAATAATGTTATGGAAGCCATTTTGATTTTTTTTTTTTTTGCTTTCTTTCCCTCCAAAACATCAAAACATAATCCACTCAATTATTTTTTATTATTATTTTTTTGCATGTGCGAATAATTATGATGATCAGAGAGCAACAGCAGCAGCAGCAGCGCCATCAGTTAATCAATTATACCGCAGAAATAAAGATGGCTGACATGTGTGTGACCACCCCTCAACATATGATCTCCCCTCAGGAGGAAACAAAATGGCGTAAATGATGGCTTGTAAACACGCAAACAACTCGTAAACAACGCCTATATAATGTAATGCTGTTTGTGGGAGAAGACAGAAAAAAAGAAGAAAAAGAAAAAAAAATCATGGACAAAATGGCCGCCAGAGGGGACATTAAGTGATGTAAACACACCTTTACACAAAACCTTAATTACAATTCACGCATGCGCCCACCTTTTTTCCCCCTTCTATAAATCTATAGAAGATTGGCTTTTAGTTAGCAAATGGCGATTTAATTGGGAAAATAAACCGGAAGTTGTGCTGCTGGGGAAAGTAAAATGGAAGCGGCTTTTTTTTTTTTTTGAGGTAAAAGTCATTTATAACTTAGGTTCTATGAAAGTTCTGAAATCTGTTTCAGTGTTCTAAAACTGAAAAAAAAAAATTCTTTTTGTAAAATTAAAAACGGCCATTTTGGTTTCATTTTCTATGAAGAAAAAAATTATTACAGGCGAAATTTTATTCCAATTTGCTGATGAGAAACTGCCATTTTGTAATTCAAAAACTAGAAAATCTCAAAAAATAGAACAATTTTTTTTTTTTTTTTGCCATTTTGTTCTACGAAGAGAAATAAAATTCAATTCGAAGAAAATATTAAAAATAGAACAATTTATTTATTATTTTGTATTTCACAAACTAAAAACAAATTAAAATTGAAATAATTAAAAAATAGAACATTTTTTTTCTTCCAATTTGTTCTACAAAAATAAAATAATTCCAAATGGAAATAAATATTAAAAAAAAACATTTTCATCGCCATTTTGCACTTCAAAAACTAAAAATAAATTCGAATTCAAATAATATAAAAAATTAGAACAGTTTTTGCTGAAAACCAAAAAAAAATGTTAATTTAAATAATGAAAAAGAAAAAAGAACAATTTGTTCGTCATTTTGTAATTCTACAATTAAAAACAAATTCAATTTAAGTAAATTTAAAAAATAGAACAATTATATCTGCCATTTTGCCCTTCAAAAACCAGAAAATTCCAAATTAACACAAATAAATAAAAATAAAAAGAATAATTTGTCCGCCATTTTAGATCTCCCAAATGACATCCACTTTTGCATTGCTAATTTAAGAACGCCAACTAATTAGAATCTTCAATTTGTTTTCATCCAAAAGAGTCAATCAGTGACGTCATATCAGATGACAAACAAATCCACAACACACATAAAAATCTCTCTCTCTCTCTTCCAAAAACGTAAAAATAAGTTTAACAACCAAAAAAAAAAAAAAATCGTCTGCTAAAACGAATTGAAAAGAAAACCGGAAGTGAACGATTTATTTTCCGTTTGACGTGTCGCTGCTAATGACGTCGTTGAAATCGCCCCTTTGCATCAACGTCACCATCGAGATAAAAATCCCATTTTTTTTTAAAAAAAAAAAAAAAGTAAAAATGTCCCAAGAGACATGGAAAAGGTCCCAGGCCCTTTCATTAGCCAACAAACACAACCATCACCGCCATCTTGAAAAGCCAAATCAATTATCGTTTCTTCTTTTTTTTTTAAATAAATAGAAAAAGAAGAGAACGAAAACTACACAAGTGACGTCATCAAGCTGATTTAATTTGCCGATTGTCACGTGTTACTGTCACGTGCACTCAATCTCTTCTCTTTCCCTCCACCACCAGGGCTTTTAGTTGTGATGATGGAAAGGGCGGGAAAGACTAGACCGCCATGTTTTTTTTTGATTTTGCGTTCTATTGAATCGAATGAGAGAAGAAAAAGAAGAAAAAAAAAAAAAAAGCAGATAAGAATGCACCGATGATTTCAATTAAAAAAAAATTCCCCTTGTGACGTCATTAAGCGAGATTAGAATGGTAATCGCATCTGTCACGTGTGGATGCAACAGACCGGAAACAATATGGCGGAGAAGATGATCACAGCGGAAAACATCGCACACACACAAATCTATTAACACGACGACGAACGACGACAACGACGCTATTGCTTTTATATCTGTTTTTCTCTCTCTGTGATTTAGGGCACTTTAAGTGTAGTTGCAAAGTGTCCTTTCATTTAGTTTTCTCCTCTCAACACTAAACACAGAGGCCTTTTAATCATCTGCCGTTTTACGCGCGTTAAAAATATTGCGCGCTAAATATTTATTTCTTTTTCTTATTTTTTTTTTTTAAAAAAAAAATTTAGAATTAAACAAATTTTTGTCACATAACATTTAGGTCTTTCTGCGCATGTCTTAATTCAACTTCCGGTTAATTTTTAATTCTTTTTCCTTAAGAAAAAGGCAAAACTGATCAGTTTTATAGCTTAAAATAGCCAAATTAGGTCACCAACTTAAAATCTAAATAACCAAAATGCAATGTTTTTAAGTCCTTTGCACATGCGCTATTACAACTTCCGGTTAATTTTAGTTTATTGTTGGATATTACTCAATTTAAAAGCAAAATTAAGTCAGTTTTCTTATAAAATCAAATATAAAATAGTCAAATTAGGTTACCAACTTCAAAACCTAAATAGCCAAAAACCAAAATACTTTTTAAAATCTTTTACACGTGCGCTATTACAACTTCCGGTTACTTTTTAATCAATTAGTCAGTTTTCGTACAAAAGCAAATACATCAAATAGCCAAATTAGGACATTAACTTAAATCTAAAAAGCCAAAAAGTAGGAAATAGTGCCTAATGTCCATAACTGATGTTTTATTACAACTTCCGGCTACTTTTGAAGAATTATTGGTTTTCAAAAATATTGGTTTTAATAATGTTTTAGCACAAAAACGAACATAAATGAACTAAATTAGGTCACTAACTTAAAATCTAAATAGCCAAAACTTAGTATTTGAGTTCTTTTACGCATTCCCTAATACAACTTCCGGTTTATTTTGATTTAATTGTTAGTTACTATTAAAAGAAATGACAAGATTAGTCAGTTTTCTTATAAAAAGAACATAAAACAGCCAAATTAAGTCACTATTTTATGTCTAAATAACCCAAAAAAAAATGGCCTAGACATACTGTACGTTTTATTTCAACTTCCGGTTAAAATAAATTAATAACTAATTTTTAATACAAAAAATGAGCAAAAATTGGACAAAATTTATCTCAAAATGAATTGGGACACTAAATTAGGACATTGTTTTAAATCTAAATAGCCAAAACTCAGTTTTTAAGATGCACTACACATTCCTTATTACAACTTCCGGTTAGTTTACATTAATTAATCTATTTTTTACTTAATTGATAAACTCTGACACTCTGAAAATTTCTAAAATAGTTCAAAACTACTAAATTAGTTTGAAACTGACTAAATCTAAAATAGCCACTTTAAAGTAAATGGCATGGAATAGATTGACGGCTAATTTGGTCCCTTAATTCGTAGACGTTTCCAAAGGACCACAAAAAGTTTACTATTTTTTTTTTATTTTTTATTTATTTAATTTTTTTTTATTTTGAGAAAGAAAATTAAAAAAAATAAAAAAATAGAAAAAAAAGTTATGTAGTGTGAATTTAGCCGGAACCTTCGGGAAGGAAAAAAGGAAATGGAGTAAAACGGAAGTGCTGTTAGTCCTATATATTGGAAAAAGGGAGGAGTAGAAGGGGTGGGTTGGGGGGTAGATGGTGCAAAGGCCCTTTTCCCAATCTCCCTATTCCTTCACCTCCTCCTCCCACTTTTCCCTCAAATCCATTTCTACTAATTAAAATTCCCTTGAAAAATGACAAAAGGTCACAAAACGGAAGTGCAATTTTTTTTTCCCCGCCGTTTTCTTCTTCTACTTCTACTTCGTCTCTCTGTTGCTCTCTCCTCACTTTCACCCACTTTCACTTAAAACGGAAGTGCATTTGAGGCAGCAGAGAGTGAAGTGGGCGTGGTCTCAAAAATTCAATTAAAATCAAATTGGCAGCTAAAAAATGTAAATTTTTATTTAATTTTTCCGTTTGGCATCTCTTAAAATCCCCCCAAAGGGCCCTTTTCATCATAACAAAAAGGCCTAAACGAAATTATTAAAAGTTTCCCAAAACAGAAAAAAGGCCCCAAACCAAACCAATGAAAATGAAAACTTTTTTTTTTTTCTTTTTCTTTCTTTTTAAAAAGGTTTATTTAATGAAGTGGTTGGACCTTTTTAATAAACTCAAGGACCTTTTTTTTTGAGTACAGTATATGCAACTAACAATTGAACAAAAGGCCCTTTTCTTTTTATTATTATTATTTTTCTTTCTTTTGTTAAAAATAAAGTTTCTTTTTTATTTATTTATTTTTTAGAATTGAAATTGAAAAGATGAAGAAGAGGTTTGTGTTAGTGAAATGGTAAAAGACCTTTTGTGTGTGTGTGTTTTGTGACCTTGTTCATATATATAATATGTATTTTTTTATATTGAACACACAGAGTCTATATATGATCAAAGTAAATATGGCGAAAGGGCCTCGCGACATCGCCCATTGCGATACAATTGCGCGACACTCAACACTCGTGGATCAAATTACGAGCAAATATTTATTCGCTCATCTCCAATGGCAAAGGGCATACGCACACACACACACACACACACACACACACACACACACCAATTACGTCATTAAGCAAACGTTCGACAAGGTTTCAATTTCAAAACGTCATTTCAGAGCACACACACAAAAAATAATAAAATAATAATTCGTTCTAAAACTATTAATAATTTTTGTTTTCATATTTTAAAAAAAATCACGTGATTTTGTGTGAAAATTTCAATGGGTCATTTTCGTTCGAAAAAAAAAATGTCATTTACTGTAAGTAAAGTCACGTGATTTACAGTTTGTTATTGTTTTTATTCCAATAAACGATGCTCAAATTTTTAAATCACTGTGTGAAGTAACGTAAATGACGTCAAATATTCGAATTAATATTTTTAATCTAAAAAAAAGTACTGTATTTAGGTGAAATCACGTGATTCTAACATTTTTTTAAAATATGAATTTTAAAAATCATGTGATTTTATGTGAAAAGTTCGATGGGTCTTTTTTATTCTAAAAATATTATTTTAGTGACGTCACGTGATTTACAGTTTCTTGTTATTGTTTTTATTCTAAAACAACGATGATCAAAATTTTAAATCACGTGAGAAGTACGGTAATGTAAATTCGACTTCAAAAATTCGAATGAAATTCATTTTTATTCTATAAAATATTTTGGTAAAATCACGTGATTTAAAATATTTGTTCTTATTTTAAAAACCACGTGATTTGATTGGAATTACGTGAAAATTTCGATGGGTCATTTTCGTTCTAAAAAATATTACTTTAGTGACATCACGTGTTTTAAAGTTTATTGTTATTATTTTCATTCTAAAAAGAAAAAAAAAGAAAAGATGAATATACTTTTAAATCACGTGATGTAAAGTAACTCTTTTTATGGTCACTTTTATTCTAAAACAAACTACTGTATTTAGGTAAAATCACGTGATTTTAATGTTCTATTTTTTTTTTCTTTTTTTGTTTTAAAAGATTGGAAAACATTTTTTATTCTAAAAACGCAACTAAAATTTTAAATACCTAATTTGTGACGTCATATATAATTCGAATGTTTTTGGCAAACACAAAATTTAAAACGTAATTCGAATCAATAAACGTAATGTAAACACAGCAATAAATCCGCCATGTTTAATAGGTCAAAACCGCCATCATGTTTGCTCATCACATAAACAACATTTTTTATTTTTTCTCTGTCACCAGATGACGTCACTGATAAATATTGATGAGAAAGACGAAGAAGAAGAAACCCTTGTTTGTTGGTCACGTAAATCCAGCAGCTTTTTTTTTTTTTTTTTTTGTCCTCAGTTCAAAGGTCATAACGGCCCCTATCACATACTTTTCAATTCAAAAGGGTCCTCATGGAGAGGGAAGAAGAGGAAAAGGACACTTTAAATTTATTTTTTTTTTGACATAAATGTTAATGGGGGTTTATTTTATTTTTATTTTATTTTTTTTGCTACCAGGTGACAAATGGGCGGAGCAAAAGCTTAACACCAGGTGCGCTAAATATTCAGTGCCCTTTGCTCGCTTTGCTCACCTTCACCTTAAAGGACCTCACGCTGTGCCCTTTCACACCTTTCAAATAAAAAAAAAAGGAAGCTAAATTAAGACTCACAGCTTCTCAACAACACAAAGAGGCCCTTTAATCTTCATTGCACCTTTAGGGCCCGTACGCTTACACAAAGGACCATCAATCACACAACATCTTACAATCGATCGATGGAAGAAGAAGAAGAAGAAAAATTCCATTAATCAATTTTATGTTTTTTTTCTTCTTCTTTTTAAGTTTCAGGGGGGTGGAGGGTGGGTGGGTGGGTGAGTTTAAGGTGAGATGAGGAGGGGAAAAAGTAAAAAAAAGTGTGTTTCTCATTCTTTGGGTTTTCAAAGTTTTAAGGGCCTCAAAGTTTGTTTTTTTTTATTTTTTTTTTATTATTATTATTTTTGTGCCTCATCATCGTCGTAATGGCTGCCAATTGTGTCAATCGCACAAATATTTTCAGATGAATAAAAACAACTCTTTTAAGCTCCTCCCATTTTAAACATGGGGACATTAACCCTCCCACCCCCTCCTACACTCTCCTCCCCCACTGTGTGTGGAGAAAACAACAATGCAAAAATGCTTTTACATTTACACGAATTGCACTGTACAACTTTTTTTAATTTTGAAATGTTTTTAAAATTGTATATGAGAGACACCCTGTATTGCATTGATTTTCAATGGGATGAATTACAGGGTGTTAGTTAGAACCGAAAATTAGTTTTTTTGTTGTTTTTTTTTTAAACTAAAGTTTAAGAAATTAGTAAAAAATGTTGATAGATTTCTAATAACAGAAATTGTATACTAAATAGTCAATTAATTTCATAATTATTAATTAAAAAACCTAAGTTTTAGTTAAAAGCGTGTTTTTAAAATTGACCAACAGTGACACCCTGTATTGCATGTGTTTTCAATGGAATAGATTACAGGGTGTTAGTTAGAACTCAATAATAAATTTTTTTTTGTTTTGGTTTCGTTTAAAATTTATTAAATTAATTAAAATATTTTAATTTTGATTTATAATAACAATACATATATTAAATTGTCTAGTTTTCTTGATTGGTAACTATAAATGAATTTTAATTACATTTTGTTTTTCTTTTTCAATTGACTAGCAGTGACACCCTGTATCACGTGTATTCTCAATGCGAGTTTTACAGGGTGTCAGTTAGAACATAACATTAATTTTTTAACTTAAAAACTACATAAAAACTAAGTAAATTTATAATAATAACTAAATAAGTTACTTTTCAGATCTTAATGTAAAATTAACATCGTTTAATTAATTAGTTTAGCTAATTAATCATTAAAACCATGTTTTGTTTTGTTTTTTTGAAATTTGTAACAGTGACACCCTGTAATGCATATATTTCCAATTGTGAATTTACAGGGTGTCAGTTGAGACATTATTTCCCTCCATTTTACGTCGCAAATTTACGCCAAGCAATTATTGCGCCTACACTAAGCTTAAATGACGTCATATCGTCCAAAGAAGCTATTTTGTTACTTAACTATAATATTGCATTACAAATACGTTGAATTTTCTAAATTGACGTCATCAAAACGCCATAAAAACACAGTAAAAATCCAATTAATAAAACGTAATTGTATCCAATTAATTTGACGCCAAATCGACATTAAAAAAATTCACTTGACGTCCAATAAACGCGCTGATAAAACGCAGCAATTACAATTACACACGCGAGCGTAGAACAATAATAATAAATCTAATGACGTCGTAATAATAATAATCATAATAATACTAATGACGTAATTGGGCATGAAAAACAGCCAAAATAAATCAAAGAGAACTAAATAATAATTAAACGTCGCAAAATTACTTCCAATTAACATTCTACATTTGTTCATTGCGTCATTAACGTTCTAAATTTTTGCTATGAAATACTCAAAAAAAAAAAAAAAAAAGGGAACAATTTACGTCGCCAAAATAAATGACGACAAAAAATTTTTTTTTTTCATTCTAAATTTTTGTTATGAAAAACTCGAAAAAAGAGAGCAGAAAAAAAAGAACAAATGACGTCAATGAATTTTTATGATTTTTGCCTTCAAAATTTTGGAATGAAAACTAGAAAAAAAAAAACAAATGACGTCGTCAAAATAAATAACGTCAATGAATTATTTTTATTTATTTTTTGCATTCTAAATTTTAATTTTTGTTATGAAAAATTCAAAAAAAAAAAAAAAAAAAAGAACAAACACCGTCAACGAAGAATTCTTTTTTAATTTTAATTTTTTTTTGCATTCTAAATTTTAATTTTCGTTATGAAAAACACAATAAAAGAACAAATGACGTCGCCGAATTAAATGTCGTCAACGAATTCTTTTTAATTTAACTTTTTTGCATTCTAAATATTCTTTTCTGGTTGCAAAAATAGAACTTAAAAAAAAAAAAAAAGAACATCATTAATCTCTACGTCATTAATCCCCGGATCCTCCTCACTTTTAACGACGTCATCATCCGGAAGTTGAAATGGGTGGAGCTTCCGGTTTACACGTGTTATTTTTTTCCTGACGTCATTAATTACGTCTTGTTGGGGAAGATTTTGATGTTGCAAAGATTTAGTAAATCACGCGCGCGCGTAAGTGTGTGTAAAGACAAAAAGCGGAAGTAAAGTAAAAGCGAGACAGAGAGAGAGTTTTCTTACCCATTTATTACGTCACCTCCGTGTTCCACCATCAACACCAACAACAACGTCATCAGCAGCAGCAGCCATGTTGTTCAAGAAGTCTCAAATAAGAATATTCTTTAAATTGGCAAAATGGTCCTTCTGGCAACGCATTCCCCATTCAAATGGCCTCTGAAATTCCAAGTGAAATTGTTAAAAATGTTTTTTTTTTGCTTTGCTTTTTCTTGACGTCACATGCGCAATAGTCAACTGCGCAACTGTGAAATGCTTTTCTTTTTCCGCTTTTTTTTTTTCTTTTTTATATTATATTAATTTTATTATTATCATCATTATTATACACGTCCCTTTTGTTATTCATCTAAAGGCCTTTTCATATCATCAAAAAAGGCCCTTTACAAAACAATTTTTATTCACAGAGAAAGAAGAAAATAATAATAAAAAAAAAATCCTTTTTAAAGTTTTCAATGCTTTTTAAACCTTTCAATTGCTGAATGCGCATGCGCATGCGCTGTACAACAATCACCCTCACCCACTCACTCACTCACTCACTATTCAATTTCTACTCAATAAAATATATTCAATCCGCCATCACACAAAACCTAACACCCCTCTTTACATTCCAATTGATATAAGCCCTTCTTCCTCCCCCCCCACCTACCCCCCTCCCCCACCATTATAACCCTATAACACTACCACTATTATTGTTATGGCTTCACCACACATTGCGTCACAACACACATTAACCAATAATAATAAAAAAAATAATGGAATAGTTTAAACTAATCAGCCGTTCGATACTTTTAAATTAATAAATTAAATTAAATGGACTGATTTGATGTTAGTGATGTCATTAAAAAAAATAGAACACTCAAGAGACTATCAAGTTTAACGACGTTCGAAAAAAATTGTTGCTATGGAAATTTAATGCGTTGCTATGGACTTTTAATTTGCCTTGAAAATATTAAGAAAAATATTTAAGCATTGAAGTTTATGGAACAAATTTAACACTGAAGTCTATGGAACAAATTTAACACTGAAGTCTATGGAACAAATTTAACACTGAAGTCTATGGAA
>JAAFCF010006639.1:28174-55852 GCA_013389785.1 Helicorthomorpha holstii | reverse complement strand
TTTTGTTCGAAATGCAAGTTGATGATTTCTTTCTCAAATTTCATTTAGAATTTTTTTTAAAATGAAATTCGGTTGCCAAGGTCACCACTATGATTATTTTGGTTTTTTTTTTAATTATTTTTTTTTTTTCGAATTTAGAATGAATTTTTAAAAGAATCGATTTTGTCAATGTAAATGACTTTGAATGTGTTTATTTAAAAAGCCAAATATTCTAACTCATTTTAATGTGAATTTAATGTTGCATATCAACTACTGTAAACTTAAAACACACACCCACGTGCAGTTAAATAGCCATGGCAATCAAAAGCCATAAAAATCAAAGTGGCCATTGCAACTGCTGTACATTAACAAGGTCAAGACTTATAAACCACCGAATTTTATTCAATTTTTATGCTCAAATTAAACTTTTTTTATTTCAACTTAATTTAATTTTTTTGAAAAAAAAAAACCGTTAGAATGACATTAGCCATTGAAACGCACGCTTGAAAAATTTTTAGTCGCGCTTTAACGCCATTGGCTGGCTGATTGCGTTGCATGTCTTTCATTGACCTCCATGTTATGAGATTTCTTAAATCTTAATTGAGGACAAAATTAACAAATGGGAAAAGTCGATCAAATATTTAATTTATATGTTTATTAATTACTGAATTAATTAATTAATAATTCATAATTAAAAAATTTCAGTTTTTTTTCATCATTTTATTATTTTTTAGCTGAGAATTTAACCCATTAATCAAATTATAATAAAAATTTTAAAAGTTTGAACTTTTGTTATGGAAACCTCGATCGATCGATAAACTTAATCATTCGAACAATAATGATCTGTTGATTATAATAAACTAATCATGATTGGCTGTTTGTTGTATTTAATTAATTGAAGAAAGAAACTCATTACCAATGGCATTATTAGCATTAGTAATTATTAGTATTTTTTTTTTGTTTATTGGACATTAAAAAATTAAAAATGAGAGATGGATGTAACCCCCATTAACTGTTAATTAAAAAGGTCAGCGCCATCTACCATTTCTATTTTTATTTTATTTCTTATTTTTTTTTTTTTTTGGTTTTTATAGTTCCAACTTAAAATAGCAACAGTCATAAAAACCATTTCTTTTATTTTGTTATCGTGATTTTCCATCTGTTTTAATTGGATGACAAGCTGATATCACTAACTTAACTTCGATTGTACGTCCGGTAATTTTCATTCGCCTTCCAAAAGATTTTTATATCAAATTAATAAGAAGAAAAGAAATGATTAAGATTTATAATAGATCTTTAAGAGGACAAAGCCCCATCATTCATCAATTGAAATTGTCCCTAACATTCCACAGCCATTCCAACAGTCTCTCTAAATTATATATCTTTTTTTGCTGTTTAGATTTATAGAAGAAAACGTTCTATATTTGTGGGTGAAAACGTTCTTTTTGTAAGGAGAGAGAAAAAACGTTCTTTTTTTGGGGAGAAATAAAAAACGTTCTATATTTGTGGGAGAAAACGTTTTGTATTTTAGAAGAAAACGTTCTTTCTTTTTTTTTGAGGGGAGAAAAAAACCTCTTTTTTTTGGGGAGAGAAAAATCTATATTTTTGGAAGAAAACGTTATGTTTTTTGGGGAGAGAGAAAAAACGTTTTATATTTGTAGGAAAAAACGTTCTTTTTTTGGGGAGAAATAAAAAACGTTCTATATTTGTGGGGAGAAAAAACGTTCTTTTTTTTTTTTTTTTTTTTGAGAAAAATTGTTCTGTATTTTGGGAAAAAGTGTTCTGCATTTTGAGAGAAAACATTCTAAATTTCAAGTTTAGTAAATTTTCTTGAGAATAAAACCAAACAACCAAACTTCACGTGCATATTAACAAATACTTTTTCGAATGTCATTAATAAAATCCTAAAAAAACTGAAATATTTGAATGGTTTTTGAGACACGTGATGAGTCCAAACTGTTATTTTTTTTTATATCCATTGGTCTGCTCTCATTCGAATTTTAATCCGATTACTGTTAAATCAGTTCTAATTTTTAAAAGCTTATTTTTTTTTTTTCTTCTTTTTTTAAATTAAATTATTGCATTGGATTTTTATTGTCTCTTGGAAAAAAAAATTAAATTGTTTCCGCGTTTTCTAATTTTTAAAAACAATTTAATTGAAATTTTTGAAATCAACCAACACGGAAACAACTGTTATTACATAATCTGTTCCCATAATTTGAAAAGTTAAATATAAACAGTTACATTTATGACATTTTTTTTTATATTAAAAATACAAAAATTCACATTTTTATATTTAAAAAAAAATAAATAAAAAAAACCAGTGTTTTCGGTTCTGGCTGTTTAAATCAATGGAATGTTTATTATTATTATTATTTGGTAATTTTTATTAAGACAAAACGTTTCATTGTTTTGTGAATTTTTTTCCATTGAGCGTCACCCAAAAATAAAAAACCAAAAAATTCCTTTTATTTTATTTTTGTTTAATTTTTTTTTATTATCTTTTTAATACAATAAGTGGTGATCTGGCCTTTTATTATTTCTCCATAATTCATCATCATCATCATCACGTAATAATAATAATAATTTTGTTTAATAATAAGCCAGTGATGATAGTAATGGACGGCTGAGGCTTTTGTTTATTTCCTCAAAGGACCCTTTTGTCTCTCTTAAATTTCTTTTTTTTTTCTTTTAAAATGTCTCATCTTATATAATGTAAGAAGAAAGAAAGAAAGAGAGGAAGAAGTTATGAGAATGAAAAGAAGTGAAGTGAAGGGTTAGAGAGAGAATATTATAATATGCTGTAGTATAGATAGATGGTGGTGGTGGGTTACACACATTCAATCGGGGTCATAGGTTCTCTTCTAATGTTCTTCATTCACGTCCACGCAGCAGCAGCTTCTTCTTCTTCTTTAAGTTTCTTGTTGTCTTAGAAACCCAACCACCCATTTCTATTTTCTAATGCTACTGTGTTATTATTATTTCTATTCAAAATCAGCTTCTGTTTTTCATGCTGCACTTGGACTACATTACATTACATTACATATCTCCAACTTAGAACAAAATTAGTAGTAAAGCAATGTTCCATTCAAACGTTTTTCTAGTTTTTACAGTGTTATTTAGAATGCTTGGTAGTCTAAGATTTAAATTTGGAATGTTAGAAAGAAAATATACAGTAAGTTCAGTTGCTAAAAAACAAAACATTCTAGAACTCATAAATTTATTGGAAGTAAAATAAAATAATAAAAAAACACGTGAATTTAATTATTCGAATATTCTAAAACTCATAAATTTATTGGAAGTAAAAAAAATGAAACAAGCACGTGAATTTTGGTTGTCTTGGTGATATCAATTATTCGAACATCCTTAATATTTTCATAAAAAATTGTAATTGGGTTTTAAACATTTTTTTTTCTGAATTGGAATACTTTTCATTAAAAATCATTAAAAATTTCTTTATTTTTTGTTTGTTTGTGTATTAAAAGTGCATTCCAAATTGTAAGAGCAAAATCACCCTGTAAGAACGCATGTGCGACCTTAATAAGTTAAGACATTAAAGCTGAAAGAGGACAAATAAATAAATAAATGCTTACTCGAAATTACTTTCAGCTCATTTTTTTTATTCTGGGAAAATGTACGGGAAGTTTGTCTACTTTTTTTTTTATTTCTTCCTTATTTCAACCTTTGACATTGCCATTATTTAATAACAGTCTGTGCTTCTCTTACATCATCATAGTTTTTTTATTTGTTATTTGTTGTTGTTTGTAACCTACTATTCTTTCTCTCTCTGTGTGTGTGTGTGTGTGTATGTGTGTGTATTGGCAGTGACATACTGTACTATACTACAAATGCCACTGCCATTGCCATTGCCACTGCAACTACAAATGCAACTGCTGATGGAAATTTGATGTCAAACAATTTTTTTTGCTGTTGTTTATCCGTGTCATTCGTGGGAAACTTGTGGAGAAATAAAAAAAATGACTTATTAAGTGCTTCTAAATGTAAAGTACAGTAGGTGAAACACGCACACCAATATGTAAGGTCCCCTCCTCCTCCTCCTCCTCCTCCCCTCCCCACTTCCCATCACACTCCATTCTACATCTTTTTATTTTTATTTTTTAAAGTTTGAATGTTTGTGGTTTCAAATTTGAATTTTAGAATGTTTCTAGTCGTTTAAAAATTCTAATCAGATTTTTATTTGATTTCCATTATTTGCACGTGCACAATTTTAGTTGTGAGAATTTTAGAATGTTTTTAACTTGCTTTGTGAGGTTTTTTATATTTTATTGGGTTCTCAAAATGAGAGTCACGAAATTAATGTTGAATTTCAATATATCGATTCATTAATTCGATATTGAATTATCGAAATTGAAAGACACATTGTTAGCTTAAGAAGAAAACTTTTCAACTATATTATAATGTGCTATTATTTAAATAATGAGACAAATCATCATTGAAACCAATGTAACTCAGTCTCATCATTTAAAAAAACAAATAAACGAGACAAATCGTCATTGAAATCAATGTAATTCAGTCTCATCACTTAAAAAAAATAAAAAATGAGACAAATCGTCATTGAAATTACTGTTAATTAGTCTCATCATTTAAAAAAAATAAAGAAATGAGACAAATCGTCATTGAAGCCAATGTAACTCAGTCTCATTATTTAAATAAAATAAAGAAACGAGACAAAGTTTGAATGGCACAAAATGAAGCCAAAAGCCAGAAAATTAAGTTTGTAATGTTATTTAAGTGAAGAACTGTATTTACATTAGCGGTTCCTCTTATCATATCTGATTTATATTCAGTTATTTTGAATGGCTTCTCTGACTTTATGATTTTGAAATTGCCATTGGCTGTTTCGACCTTTTAATTAGCAACCGAATGTAATTAAAATAATTATTGATGTATTTTCTATTGTGATGAAAGTGGGTGGTTGTGACGTTGGATTTAGTTTGAATGAATGAAAGAATGATTGGTAACTTAATATCGATATAATTTATTTGTGTTTTTGCGAACTAGTTCAAGTTCGCAGCAATTAACTGGCGACCTCAACACAAACAATTGCTTTCAATTTAAAAAAATATTATAATAATAATAAGGTTCATGGAAAAAAATATTAATTTTCAACTTCATTATTTCAGCGAACGTGTTAAATTGCACGTGAGCATTCATTTAATTAGCTATTTCAAATAATTACTGTAGCTTGAGTTTTAATTTATACGATACGAATACGATTGGAACGTCACGTGAGTTAACGTTACCATATCAACTAAATAAAATAATTCACATTCTAAGTTAGAATTTAAAACTGATTGTTAAGAACAAAATAAAAATTAAAGCACGGGCCGTAGATACTTTTAAAAACATTCTAACGTTCGAATTAAAATAAAATAAATTTTTTCGAATGACTAAAATTCTTATTAGAATGTAGAATTAATTTATTTTTTTTTAAAATTTGTTTTTGTTAGAATTAAATTCATTGATTAACTGATTTAACATATTCAAAATTTTTGAATGATTTTTTTTTTAGTTAATTCTTCTTTATTTTCTTTTCGAATAAATTTGAATGAGCTACAATTTTCCAAAAGTATAATATTTTCTTTTTCTTTCACTTTCATCTTGAAATTCGCTTATTATTGTTATTTTTTTTTTGTTTATTATTTTTCATATATAAATAAAAGTATTTGTTGAAAATCGTTACTAATTTCCTTGACAAAAAAACACAGATTTTCTCTTTTGTGTTTACTTAAAACTTTTTACCTCTTTTTCTTTTCTTTTTCTTTTACTTAACTTAAAGTAGTTTTATTTGCAATTATTATTATTATTATTACTACGATTGTGTATGTGTATGTGTTTTTTTTCAGCATTTCATAATATTTTTTCTTTCTTTATTCCCTAAGATTCAATTGAAAATAATCTTCCGGGGGAGATTTTACGCTTTAAATTTTCTAAATTGTTAAGTGGTTGCAAGACCACACTTCTCCACTTTACTTTGTATAAAGATGGAGGGGCTTTAGAAGGGGGGTTTGGGTGGGTGAAGGTGAAGGTGAAAGGTGAGGAGATTTTTTTTTTTGTAAGTTTATTTTAGCTGTTGAGTCTCTAAAGTGTCTGTCGATGGAGTCTGTGACGTAATAATATCCACTTCAACGGTACAAATCTAAATTATTATGTGGTTTTACTTATTTCCGGAAGTAGCGATTTTTTTTTATTCCAGATTTTCTATTTTTTTTAAAGGTTTAACCATCAGTTTGTTCCATTATTAGAAAAAAAGATTCATGCAACACAAGTTGTATATCCAGGATGTTCGAATGACAACTATAAATTCACGTGCTTTTATTCTTTTTTTTTTTTTTTTTTTTTTTTACCAATTTCAGTTTTAGAATGTTCTTATAACTTGTATTCAGAATGTTCGAATGACAACTACAAAATCACATTATTTTATTTTTTTTCTGTTTTGTTAATTTCAGTTTTAGAATGTTTTGATAACTTACTTTATATTCAGGATGTTCGAATGACAACTACAAATTCACGTGCTTTTTATTTATTTATTTTTTTTTTATTAATTTAAGTTTTAGAATGTTCTGATAAATTGTATTCAGGATGTTCGAATGGCAACTACAAAATCACATGCTTTTCAATTTTTTTCTATTTTACCAATTTCAGTTTTAGAATCTTCTTTCTGATAACTTGTATTCCGAATGTTCGAATGACAATTACATATTCACGTGTTTTTCATTTTTTTCTGTTTTACCAATTTCAGTTTTAGAATGTTATAATAACATCAGTTTTAACGGTCAAACTGCACGTGAGACTAAACATTTTTTTTTTATTTTTAACTTTTAAACTGGAGTTTTAGAATGTTTTTAAAATTTTATTATAAATGTTGAAAAGAAGTGGTGATGATCCTTCAATATGGTGATTGTGTTGTGGAATATACACTACTAGATTTTGTTCTATATGTTGTAAATGATATCAAATTTAAATTAAAAAAGAATACATTTATTTAAATTTCTAGTTCTTTTTTAAGGTCAGACATTTGTTTAAATTTCGTATTGAATTGAAGTTTAATTGCAATCAGCAGGTTTATTTTCCTCGAAAACCCAAAAATCTTTTATTTTTATTTTTTATAAATAAATAAATAAAAATTCACAAGTTTTGCATTTTATTTTGCAATTAAAAGGAATTTTGTTGAACTTTTAGCCAAATATAACCCCAGCAAGTGTATGTGTGTGTGTGTGTGTGTGGTGATTATGTATAACGTTTTCCATTTTACTTTTTCTTTTATTCAAATTGCCTTTTTTTCTCTTAAAACTGTGAATTCATTTCAAATGAATACATGTTAATTATGCCAACAACAAATATTTGAAATCATTTTGGGTTTAGGTAACGTTAATTGTGACGTCAGTTCCTAGACAATGTGATTTTGGTACAAAAAAAGTCTTTTGGGTTTGAGAAAAGAAATAAGAAAAAGAAATAATAATTGAGTGAAGCGATGCGTGTGATTCAGTGTAACGTTTTGTGTGATTTGATGTGAGCGATGCCTTTTTTTCTCAGGGAAAATCAGTTGATGGGGAAAATGATTTATGAAATGTGTGAGATAATGACGTCAACGGTTGGGATTAATAACAAATCGGGTTTGTAGGGCGAATTCTTCTTTATTACGGTTTTAATATGCTGAGATACAGTATTTGAATGGGAAATGACGTACAAAGGCCAACAGTTTACTAAAACAGCAACAAAGTTTGATTGAAATCTTGCCATGTTAAGTTTTGACATTTCAAAATATCGAATTTTAAATGTTTGAAAATGGAATTTTAAAACTAAGAATTAAAATGGTAAGATTCTTTCTTAGACTGTGAATGTTTAATTTTTAATCTGTGTAAAAAAAAAGAAAACATTCCAAATTTTTAACTAAGTGAAAACATTGGAAATTTTTCATTAAGAGAAACATTCGAAATTTTTCAATGAGAGAAAACATTCGAAATTTTACATTAAAAGAAAACATTCGAATTTTTACAATTAGAGAAAACATTCCAATTTTTTTTTTTTAAATTTAATGGTAACATTCTAATATTTAAATCTCAGAATTCGATATTTTTTAATTGCACATTTTTAAAGCTCGAAATTTGCCACTAAGAACTAATAGTCTACTTTATTCTTATTTATTTTACAATTAAATGACGTCAGAAAACCATGAAAAAAAATGAGAGAAAAACAATTTTTATTTTATTTATCTTTTTTCTGTCATTGATTTGTGTGCAACCCTGTAATTTAAAGAAAAAAAGCCACGAAGAAGGCCAAAACCATAAAAAGTCTCCAGTCAATATTATTTTTAATTAGATTGCTTACTAATTAATTTTACATTTTGATTAAGACTGATTAATCTAGTTAACTGTTTTATAATGGTTAATTGATTATTGCAATTGAGTTATCAAACGCAATTAATTGTTAAAGCAAAATAATAATAATAATAATAAAATGTGTGTAGAAGCGTGATAAAGAGTCTGACGAGGTGGTTCATGTGGCTCATAGGAGGTTCACAGGTGGTTCAGGTGACTCAGGTGGTTCACTTAATGATGATATCGTTGAAGGGAGTGGAAGGGATGTTATTGTGTTTAGTGTGTGTGGCGTTACGAATTGCAGCGCCCTCTTACGTGAACACAAACGACTGTACAGTAATTGCTATTGGTTGAAAGCTGTGTGTGGTGGGCGTGGCGTTGAGAGGGAAGGAAAAATCTTGTGTTTGACTTTTGAAAGTGTTAAAGAAAACATTTTTCCATCATTTGATCGTCGGTCGCATCTGCAGACGGAAATACAATCATTACGTCGTCGTCAACGTCATCGTCATGTTGTTCTTGTGTTGTTAAGACATTCGAAAATTCAAATATTAAAACTTCACATTTTCTTAAGAAACACGAAAAAGAAAATTGTTGATGACGTCAGAGTGATCGCTGGACTGTTTTTTTTTGTTACTTAAAACGGTTTTTTTACCGGTTTTTTTTTTTTTAAACGAAAACTGTTTTGTGTATAAATTGTTTGTTTGTTTGTTTGTTGTAAAAAAGTGCAGTGAATTTATAAGAATAAGAAAAAATGTCTTCCAGTTGCATCTTTAGTCGAAGGTAAGATCATTCCTTTCTTCTTCTTAATTATTATTATTATTAAATGGGGAAGTTAAATGGGGAGGAAGTGGTAATTTGAGTCTTCACCTTAAAAGCATTCATTTTCCGGTTTGTCTTTTATGTTGTTTTGCATAAACTAAAAGTCAGTTTTGCATTTTGTACATGTTTTTTTATTATTATTGTAATATTGAGAAGAAAAAAAAGGGTTTTATGGAAGCTCATAAATCATCCACTAATTAAATTTATTTTTATTATTATTATTTTTTTTTTTTTGGGATTTAAAAAGAGTAATTTTATATTTATGATAAAAGGAAACAATTTTATTTGCCGGTTTAAATTGCTTTATTGTTTGCTGATAATTAATTAACCGGTTGGAAAGCTCATTTACGATTATTGGTCTTGTTTTATTTTATTACAAATCAATTCACAATTGTTGGTTTTATAGAATTAGGAAATTTAAATCAATACAAAAGCACATTCGAAATATTGTTCCGAATTTCTAATTGAAAAAGAAAAATCATTTTAACTTTTTAAATAAAAAAAAAATATTCTTTTAAAATAAAAAATTTTTTTAAATAAAAAATTCATTCAAATTGTTTAATAAAAGAATAATTCTAATTTTTCATTAAAAAAAATCATTCTAATTTTTCTATTAAAAAATCATTCTAAAATTTTGTTATTTTAAAATCATTTTAATGAAAATATAATACGAATTTTTAAATAGCATAAACATTCGAATTTTTTTTTATTAAAAAAATCGTTCGAATTTTAAAAGAAAATGTAATTCAATTTTTTTAATAAAATAAATTATTCGAATTTTTTAATAAAATAAATTATTCGAATTTTTTAATAAAAAAAATCATTCGAATTTTAAATAAAATAAATCATTCCAATTTTTAACGAAAATGTTATTGGAATTTGTTCCGAACAAAATCTTGCGAGTTTTTTTAATTAAAAGTTATTCGAAATTCAAATGAAAATATAATTTAAACTTTTAATAAAAAAATCATTAAATTTATTTTAAAAAAAAATTTATTCGAATTTTTAAATAAAAAAACTTTATTTGAATTTTTAAATAAAAAAAAAATCATTCGAATTTTTAAATAAAAAAAATCATTCGAATTTTAAAATGAAAATGTAATGTGAATTTTGAAATTGTAATTAGAACTTTTTTACAGTACGTTCTAAATTTTATCACTATTTTTGTATCTTTATTTAATAATTTAAATCTTTATTGCTCACCACTGTATTATTTTTTTTTTCATGATTTTTGATTGAATGATTAGCCATCTATTGTTGAATTGTATTGACCTTTAACCTGTTGCAAACGTGATACATTCTGTGGTGTTTATTTGGTGTTGTTATTTTATTAAATTTTGTTTGGACTGCAAACATTAAGAATATTTTCTTCTTATTGCTTTTGCTTGTTGTTGTTATTTAAAAGAAGAAAAAAAAAGCTGATGATGATGAAGTTGTTATTTATGTTATGAAAAATAAGGTGATCATGTGATCAGTGCATCGTGAGGAGAGGGTTAGGGTTAAACTTAGACTTACATTCAGAAAATATAGAAAGTGCTAACTTTGACCTCTGACTTATTTGTGTGACTACTTTTTTATTATTATTTTCTCTTTTGAACTTGTTAAAGCATT
Source organism: Helicorthomorpha holstii (assembly GCA_013389785.1). Classification (NCBI taxonomy): domain Eukaryota; kingdom Metazoa; phylum Arthropoda; class Diplopoda; order Polydesmida; family Paradoxosomatidae; genus Helicorthomorpha; species Helicorthomorpha holstii. Next base: position 45,101 of record JAAFCF010006639.1, on the reverse strand, counting down.
TGATGGTGTAACTAACAACTTAGTTTGATAAGAATGACAACAATGGAGTCTCCTTCTCAATATGAGTGGGTGGTAGAGGTGGTAGGGGTGGCAAAGGAGACGGTGGGAGGGGTGAGAGGGGAACATTTTCAAGGGGAGAAACCGATCAGGTCCTAACTTTAAGGAGATTATTATTATTTAATGTGATAGAAAAACATGGCGTGCGTTTTATATTGGATTTGAGATTTTAAGATTTAAGAATTAAGATTTGAGAATTTGGATTGAAAGTGATTATTACTAAGTGGGATGATGAGGTGATTGAGAGATGAGAGGAGACCATTGACTTAGTACCGACAGATTGTGTATGTGGGGGTTTAAATTGAAAAAAGTTAAACGAGGTGGAATTTTTGGTGAGGACAGCCTTGCCCCAGGCCGATCAAAAAGGAGCCATGGAGGTCACCTGCCTCGTTCACAATCTCACAGAGGGAATTTCTAATATTCAAAAACTTTTTTTTTTCTTGTTATTTTCTAATATTTAAATGGATGTTAACTTGGTTGCTTTTAATCGAAATATTTAATCGAAATTTAAGTTTGGTTTTTAAACGAAATAGACGAGACAAATCGTCATTGAAACGAATGGATTTTAGTCTCATTTTGATAATTGCACAGTTTTTCTTTACAAAACAAATTTTAATAATTTGTTTTAAAACGTTCGAAAAGTTAAATTGGTTTTAGTTGGATATTGCAGCACGTGAGCTAAAATCGTTACTTACTGTAGAATCATTTTCCAGGATTAAAATATGTTGAAAATTTTTAGATTGTTTTTTTTTTGTTTAACTTTTAGAATGTTTTTTTTTTTTGTTGTTTAATTTTTAGACTGTTTTTTTTTTGTTTAACTTTTAGAATGTTTTGTTGAAGTTTTAGAATTTTTTTTTAATTTTTAGAATGGTTTTTTTCTTAATTTTTAGTCTCATTTTGATAATTGCACTGTTTTTCATTAAAAAAACGAAATAAACGAGACGAATCGCCATTGAAACGAATGGATTTTAGTCTCATTTTGATAATTTTACAGTTTTTCTTTACAAAACGAAAATAAATGAGACAAATTGTCATTGAAACGAATGGATTTTAGTCTCACTTTGATAATGGCACTCCTGAAAGGTACCGTGGCACTCACTTTGGGAACCACGGGTGTAGAGAGTGGGAGGCGGATTAAGGGGGGTCGAGGGATTAAGGTTGGAGGTCATTTGAGAAGAGACCACCTTGAGTATTACATTTACTTTGCATTCTCCACATTTTCATCAATTAAATGTCGATTAAGTGTAAAAATTCCTTGATGGGACAGTGGTGGGGGGTGAGGCTCCCCCCTTCCTCAGTAAGGGGGGTGAGGTGATGTGAGGAACATGATTTTGTTGATGGCAAATTGTTGAAAAGTAATTAAGAAATTTTTTATTGACACATATCACAGTTTTTTAATTTTTTTTCTGTTGTTTTTCTGCCAATCATGATTATTATCGTCAGCCATTATCACACGTTAAAGTGACGTAAGAGAGTGAATTAGTAATTTGATTTTTAAATTTATGGAACTATAGTCACGTGTGTGTTTGCGCATCAATTCACACGTTTTACGTGGTTTTTCTTATTTTTTTTTTTTTAAATTTTTTATTAAAATATTTGAGTAATTGAACTTAATGATCTCAAAAACGCGGAAATTGTTTCTTATTAATTTTTGCATTAAAGTTGATTGTCGTTTTAATGTTTTATTTAACACACGATCATGTTAAACACATTTAAGTTCTATTTTTAAACTGTTTTTTTTTTCTTCTCTATTTTTAAACATTATGTAACTTAGTAGAAGAAAAAAATTTAAAAAATTAATAATTTGTTTCACTGGAGTGTTTGAAAGCATTCGAAAAGTTATTAAATATTGAAGCACGTGAACTAAAATTATTTACTGTAGAATTATTGCTTTAGAGTATTTTTTTTTTTAAATTTGAGCATGATTTTTTTTTATTAACTTTTAGAATGTTTTGTTGAAGCTTTAGAATGTTTTCTTGAAATTTTAAAATGTTTTTTTATTTCGTTTTTAGAATGTGTTTTTATTTCATTTTTATTACATTTTTAGAATGTTTTTTTGTTTAATTTTTATTATATTTTTTTTTGTTTTATTTTTAGAATGTTTTTCTTAACTTTTAGAATTTTGTTTTAACTTTTAGAATTTTTTTTAACTTTTAGAATGTTTGGTTTCACTTTTAGAATGTTTGGTTTCACTTTTAGAATGTTTTGTTTCACTTTTAAAATGTTTGGTTAAATTTTAGAATGTTTCTGTTAAACTTTTAGAATGTTTCCAAAATATCTAACGCACGTGAAGTTTAATTGCTTGAGAACATTCTAAAATGTAAGTTAAAATGAGATGAATGATTTTAATAAGCACGTGCATTTTATTAAAAGAAGTTGTAACTGTAGAACATACTGTACACTATTTGTTAATAGAAATTAGTTTTGTATGACAAAAAGCGCGTGCAATAAAGCAGAGAGCATGAGCATGAGCATTGACCGGAATTGCTTTCCATGATTTGAATTCAATTGGAAGAAAGGGATAAAAAAAGGCAATTATTTATGGTTTTTTGCGTGCAATTTCTGGTTGGTCATTGTCTTTTAATGTTTGAAATAGTTCATGGCGACTTTTCAACGCTAAAAATTAAAGCTACAGAAAATAAAAAAATAATACTAATAAAAAAAAAAAATTTGAAATTCCATTAGAACTAAAAATCGCAGTTAACTGGGGATCATAAAAATTGAAACTTTATTACAGTTTTTGAGTCTGAAGTGGCTGGAGGGATTATTGCTTTTAACTGGGATAAATGACCTAATAAAAATACCCAATTTTTAACCTCTGACTAATAACTAAACCAATTTTTTTTAGTTTAGTTTTAGTTTAGAAAATCTTCTTCAGCATTAATCATTTTGCAAGTACACATTTTGAATTTAGAATTTCTAGAGAAGCTAAAATAAGACTAAGACAAGAAGACAAGGGGTTATTTAACGGTCAATAAATCAACTTTTATTGAAAGACAAGTCTGTAAAACCACTACATGAGTCTAATTTAAGACTATTTAAAAAATAAAAAAAAATAAATAAATAAAAAAATTTAAAAAAAAAATCCGTTGAATGACGTCATCTACTTTTTTTAATTAAGGAGAAAATTTCTTGTAGTAACTTTTTTTTTTTTTTTTTTTTTTTTTTTTTTTTTTTAAAAAAAATTGTAATTGATTCATCAATGAAATATATTTTAAAGGCCAATGTTCAACTTTGGTGATGTCATTATTGCAGTTTGTTTTATTTTATCAAATTTTTCATTAAGAGAAAACATTCGAAATTTTTCATTAAGAGAAAACATTCGAAATTTTGCATTAAGAGAAAACATTTGAAATTTTTCATTAAAAGAAAACATTCGAAATTTTTCATTAAGAGAAAACATTCGAAATTTTTCATTAAAAGAAAACATTCGAAATTTTTCATTAAAAGAAAACATTCGAAATTTTTCATTAAAAGAAAACATTCGAAATTTTTCATTAAAAGAAACATTCGAAATCTGTAAATACCACTACATGAGTCTAATTTAAGACTCTTAAAAAATAAAAAAAAAAATCCGTTGAATGACGTCACCCACTTTAGAATTAAGGAGAAACTTTATATATTTTTTAGCATTTTTTTTTTTAACAGTAGCATTTCTTGTAGTAACTTTTTTTTTTCTTTCTTTTCTTCTCTTTTTAAATTGTAATTGATTCATCAATGAAATATATTTTAAAGGCCAATGTTCAACTTGGTGATGTCATTATTGCATTTTATTTTTTTTCAAAAGAAGTTTTTTTATTTTTTTGGTTAATCGTGTGAATGTAGCGCCACCTAGTGAGCTATGTCTAGCGTTGAATGTGCACGGGCCATTGAACACAAAGGTTAGCAGTATAATTTGATTTTTGGCTGTTAAATATGGGACTGTAAAAGGGGTGGAGGAGGTGGTGGAATGTGGGAAAGGGGTAATTTCTTATTATTCAAATTTATTTCTTATTCTTCATCTTTGAAATCAGACAGAAATTGTTGTATTTGAAAATGTAGTTTCGCTTCGATGGTGGTTCATAACTGTTGTTGTCAGCAGCCGTTACACTTTGGGGGTATAAGGAGTGGGAGAGGGGGGTTGAGGGCTATGGGATGGTGGGAAGGGGGTAACAAAAGTGGTGGACCATTGAGACGATTTTTATCGAACAACCTTTTCTATTATTATTATAACTGACGCTTTATGGTTTTGATAAGAAAAAGAAAAGATATCTCTGAAGATTAAAAGAGGAGATATTTTCTTTGTGAATTATTTTGTGAGAATATTTTTTTTATAGTTTTGTTGTTGGTGCATCTTTCACCCCCTTTTTTCATCGAGTGTGGCATTGCTCGTTGCTTATTGCTCATTCGAATTTTAATTTGTTGCAAAAAAAAGAAATGAGAAAAACTCCTTTTCCACTTTAAAAAAAAAAAAATTTAAGCGACCAATAAATTGCCTATTGCCATTTTGTACATAAAATTTTTAATTTTTTTTTAAAATTTTAAAATTATCATTTGGAACATTCTAAAATAGTTCTAAATTTCTAATTGGAGTTTCAAAAAAAATCAAGGTCAGTTGTCATAGTTAGCTGTGCACGTGCAGTTAAATTAGTAGAACATTCTAAAACTGAAAAGGATGTTTAAATAAAATAAAATAATTGAAGCATGTGAGTTTTAGTTTTTACAGTGCAGCAATTAGAACATCCTGAACAGTTTTTTTGTTACACTAATATTTAATAGAGTATTTTTTTTATTTATATTTAAAAAAAATAATATTAAATGTTAACGTGTACAACTTTTTATGAGGCTAAATTAAGTTATGCAAAAAAAAAGTTTCATCTAGAAAAAGGCTGTACTGATTTTGTACAAAAAACTATGCATTGGTTATTTTCTCTGCCGGCAGCGTTCGTACCTAACGCGGCATAAAAATGTGCACGCCGCTGGCAAATGAATATGAGCCATTGATTTTATTCCACATTCAAATACAATGCGTTTGCTATGGAAAAGCAAAACAAACCAATTTAAAAATTTAGAAAAATTTCTGACGCACGTGCTAATATTAACTGACTGTTATTTTCACATTGGTTGACGCACGTGCTACGCTAATTAACTTTTTTTATAACTTTTTTTTTTACATTATTTAAACATCAAGGTCAATCTTTAGAATTTTTTTAAATAACTTCAATAGAACAAATGTGATCTAATAAAAGTGGATTATTTTTGAAAATAATGGAATGTTAATTTTTAGAATCTTCTTAAGTAACTAAACTAAATAATAAAAACTGAATGGCCTGTTTGGTCAACAACATTCCATTATTTTTAAATTAATTCACTTTTATTAGAACATCACATTTGTTCTATTTAACATTTAAATGATGATAAGTTGACGTGATGACAATTTCTGTTCTAATTGAATGGGTGTTTTTTTTTTTTAACTTTAAATGTAAAATGTTAAAAATAAAGTTAAAATTATAAAGTTGATGTTAAAAAAATGTCCACAAAGTTGTGTCATTTTAAAATTTATAATCTGTTAATTTACACGACACATTCTATACAAGATTTTTATGTTAATTTTAAATTTAAATTCATTTATTCGTGTTTATAAAAAGAAGCAAAAGTGCAAAGTTTATATTGTGTAATTGTTACATAATTTTATGGGGGTTTTTTTTTTTGTTTAAATTGAAGTAAAATGTGTAAAATGATGTCGATTATTTGCGCTTTTAAATTTAAACCCACAAGAATTCCTGTCGTCTGCTTTTACAAATTTTGTCGGCAACGTCTTTAAACTGCCAAGATTATAACCAGAAAATTACATATAAAAAAAAAAGCATTCCGGATAAGTTTATCTATAATAAAGTTATTTCAGTATTGCGGATGTCTTAACATTTCCCAAAAAGAAACTAAGAAAAAAGTAATAAGAAAAAAGATTAAGAAAAAGACTTTTTTTTTTTCCTTCTTTTAAGTTATTTCTTAATATAGTGTGGCATTGCTTATGTAAAAATATTTTTCAGATGTGTAAATCAGAATTAAAAAAAAGTAAAGCATGAAAGGAAAATATTTAAAAAAAAGTGCTAAAACCGAGGAGCAAATAAAAGAGGAAATCAAAAATAGATTAAACTAAAATTTCACGCCGAATGCGCTTTCATATTTTCAAAAAAAAAAAAAAATAATAATAATAATAAAAAAATTAAATAAAAAATAAAAAAATGAAATGTTCATTAAAACTCAATACGGAAGTTTAATGTGAATTTTTATTGGTCATTTATGGTCAAATATCCAATTGACATTTGTTCAATTAATTGAGCCAATGAGCAATAAGCTTTTGAAAACACTTTTGAAAACCGTTAAAATTATTTTAATTTTTTATAAAAAATATAATTTGAAGGTTAAGACACTTTTTTTTTAATTTTTATTTGCTGGTTTTGAACTTTTATATATTTTTTTATTTTTATTTCAATTGAAATTGCAAATATTTAAAAACTAATTCAACTTTTTTTTTCCCAGTCAAACTTTAAAATTAAAGTTATTAAGGTTATTAGACGACATTAAACATGATATTTTCGTATAAAATGTTACAGGCCAATTGAGAACTCTTTTTTTTTAAACTGCAAATGTCAAAAATATCACGTGTGAATGGCAATTTAACCCACTATGTTCTGCTTTCCACGTGGGAATTTCATACAATACGTTTTTGCTTTTGCATTTAACTTTATAACGGATTTTTATTGGGTTATTGGCGTTCGAAATAACTTTGAAAACGTTTATGCAAAAAAAAAAAAAATGATTTTTTAGAACGTTTTTAATAATCGAATTGTTGTGGTTTCGAATGTTTTAAAAGCCAAATATTTTCGAATGTTTTAAAAGCCACATTTATTTTTCGAATGTTTTGAAAGACAGAATTAATTTTCGAATATTATGAAAGTAAAATTTAATTTTCGAATGTTTTAAAAAGCCACATTTTATTTTAGAATGTTTTAAAAGCCACATTTAATTTTTCTATTGTTTTAAAAGCCACATTTAGTTTTCGAATGTTTTAAAAGCCACATTTATTTTTCGAATGTTTTAAAAGCCACATTTATTTTTCGAATGTTTTAAAAGCCTGATATAATTTTTCGAATGTTTTAAAAGCCTGCTATAAATTTTCGAATGTTTTAGAAGTCTGATTTAATTTTCAATGTTTTTGTTTTTAAGTGATTGAGTATAGAAATTTTATTAAACTAAAAAGGCAATAATTATCTTTCTGTAGAACACATGAAAAATAAAATGAATGATCTTTCTAAACTGTATACTTTGAAGAGAGATGAAATGTGATTGGATAACCAACTTTTAAAAAAGGTGAATGAGTGAGTTTTACAGTTCATGCTCTTCATTTGCTTCAATAAATAACAAAATAATAGCGTCTGACATCTTTGATATCTACAATATTTGTAGTTGATTTGTTTGCTGTGGGTGCAGTCAATTCAATATTTAGATAAAAATCAATATATATATTGTGCACTTAAAAGTTTATCATCATGTTGATCTGTGTGATAAGTTAACGGAGAATTTATAAAGTTTAATGCTGATGGCGTCTGCTTCTCCATAGGCCATTACAAAATGGATGCCATGGATAGAATATATATGGTTATGGCTTTGGTTTTTGATTTCTTAGATTTCGATCTGCTGTTGTAAAGTGGAAAAAATAAAAAGTCGTGAAATTGTTGTCTGGGACTCGAATTGCCTGAATTTTTTATGATGCTTGTTGGTTTTTTATTATGTGGCTGTTCAGTGTATATTATTATTATTACAACCAACAAATATTATTTATTTTGTTTTGGGTTTTCTTCGATGGGTTTTTGATTTGAATTTGATTTTTATCGCAGTTGGCCATCGTTTGATTTTATTATTGACCAATGACCAATGACCAGTAGAGTTTTTTGTTATTTACCTTAGGCCATTACATGTACAGTACAACTCTTTCCATTTTATATTTTATTAGCTAAAAACTAGTCTAACATTTTTTTTTGTTCGATTCTACGTTGAAAGATTTCGAATGTTTTTTTTTCATACAGTATAATTTCTCACGTGACCAAATTTTTAATTGATAAAAATGCTCAATTATTATTTTGGAGTGTTTTTGTTCTTAAATTTTCACGTGGATTTAATGTACTGCAAGAATTCGAGTGTTTTATAATTTTTAAACATTTTTACGTGTTTTTATTCGAAATTTAAAATTTTATTTTGTAACTTTGGTTTACTAAAACCATCAAACTTACAATTATTAAATTTTGTTATTAAATTCTCACGTGGATTTCATTTTCGAATGTTATTATTCGAACATTTTCACGTGCTTTTATTCGAAATTTAAAATTTGTTTTTGTAACTTTGGTTGACTAAAACCATCATACTTACAATTGTTATATTTTGTTCTTAAATTCTCACGTGGATTTTATTTACTGCAAGAATTCGAATGTTTGTTTTTTTTTTTTGGAACATTTTCCCGTGATTTTTATTTGAAATATTCTGTAACTTTGGTTGACTACAACCAACTAAACTTACAGTCGAGTTATCATATTTTGTTCTTTTTAGTTTTGAACTTTTAAATGTTCCTTCGGTTTGGAACAAAGGCGGTTTGAATAATTGTTTTGCGGTTCATTTTTCGTGTTTTTGATTCGTTACTTATTAATTTAACTTTTCAAAAGTTTTCACCGAATAATTGCATAATTTTTGGGTGGAAAAAACTTTGCTCTAAAAACTTATCGCTGCGGTTAAAAATGCAATTAAATATTCATTTAAAAACTTTAAAAATTTCTTTTCTTATCATTAACTTTACCGGGTGATTTTCTATATTGGAACACTAATAAGTTTTAATGGCATTTTTTTTTTTTTTGGTTTTTTGTTTTTCTAATTTTGAGTATCACCCGGTCTATCTTTGTAAATGTAGAGCAGGTTTTTTTTGTTTTGTTTGCAATTTAAAAATAGTCAATGAACATTAATATATGTGAGAAACGTCATGTTTATGTCTTGTAAATCTTTTTCTTTGATTTGATCAAACAGATAACAAGAGAAAAAAACTAAGTATAAATATTGAACAGCTTTTTTTTTCTTGTTCTTCTTTGCCAATGTCAAGGTTCATCTTTAGAAAAAATAAAATATCTTTTTAAAGTCACTTTGACACTTTAGCTTTCACCTTTTGTGTTTTTGTCTTTGGAGAGAAAAAAAAAATATGCAAATTTGTTTTTCTTGAAATCGAAAAGTGAGAACTGAGAACTGAGAACCTGACATTCAAAAACATTTCTTCTATTTGATGTTTATATTGCTTTTTTGAGAGACAGAAAGTTGTCCAACTGTCATGTCAATGTCAATAGCAACCCAATTGTGGCGATAGGTGGCGCTCTTTTATCATTTTTTTTTTATATTTTAAAATGGGGCCACCTACTGCTCTTCTTTTCATCAGCGAATGACCTCACATCTTCCGTCGGAAGTTGATTAAAAATAAAATTAATCTGCAATCGATTATGTGGTTGGTAGCTCTGACTATTGACCGTTGACCATTGACCAATGACTAACAACCTCTTTGATTAGTCAAGATAAATGAGCGCTAATTAGGCTTCTAGAGAAGATAATGATGGTGATTAAGCCATTTTGTACTTAAGAAAAGATGGGATATATGTTGACCGGAAATGGGTTCTTTTGGGGGGAAAAAAAGCAATTTTTTATGATGAGTCTTGGTGTTTAGTGCTTAGTGAATTGTGAATTGAGTGAAAGGGTTAAAACACAGTCAAAAGAGATAATTAAAAGTCATTAAAATAATTAGGGATTTAAACATTAACTTACTGTTGATTGCTCTGTCTAATTAGCCATTAGCACTACAGCAACATTAAATTAGTTAAGTTAGAATCGCGTGTGGAGCAAATTCAGATTTATTTATTTAATATTTTTTGAAGTTTACTTGATGCACGTGAAATTAAATTAAAATTAAAATTCGTTTATAAATAAATTAAAAGTTTATTTGCCATAGCAACCATGAAATTAAATTATCAGAGAATTCTAGAATTCGAATTATTAAGTCATTAAAAACGTTCCATAGCAACAATTCAATTCTCTTAAGTTAAGCACGTGAAGTTATAAACCATACTGTAACAACAGAACTTTTTGTTTGTACTTTAATTTGAATTTTCTCGTGTAACTTTGTTCTAAATTTAAACGGAAGTTAGAAAACGTTTTCTGATTTATGAGTTGCAAATGTATCGATATATTTATTGTAGTGGTAATTTATTTGGCCTCGTGCACAGAATATAATAACATTTGCATAATAGTTTATTTGGGTAACATGACCTCCAGGACATTGAAGAAAGAATAATAATTGGTTCACATACTGTACCTGTTTTATTATCAATAATTTTCGATACAAATTTTTTATTGGCGGGAAAATGGTTACTTTTTTATTACAGGATTTATTATTGCAAAGTAGAAAAATCGTGGAGGAAAACAGTGGCAACTTTTATTACAATTTAACATTTTGTAATGCAAATTCAATGCAAATTTTATGTTGTCATTTTCACCGCTAGAATAATAATAATAATCATAATAATAATAATGGTAGTTGATGGTCTGATTGTTTTTATTCTTGTGACCTCTTAAGCGTAATTTAATTTGTAACACACTGACCAACCATTTCCGGTTGGCCAAAACCGTTAACTTTTCAAAATGTGCAAAGTGCATATTTTATATTCAATTTCTTTCTTTTGTTTTAATAATTTGATGTGAATAATTTTTTTTATTTTTCTTTTCTCTTTTAAATTTTTTTGGCGGGTCATTGTTGTCTCAGCAGACGATGACGTTTCATTTTTAAACACTTAATGGATTCACTTTAACCAAACAACTAAATCAATAGACACTTTCACTTCCGTCTCATTCCAGCCAATTACAACACTCAAATGTTTACGTTTTGTTATTTAAGTTATGGCGTCAAATGTTCTCTCACTGTCTTCTCCATTCAATTTGTTTTATTATTTTCTGACTCGCCAGGTGGCGCCAATCCCAACCTAATGTAGTTTTAGGTGTGCAATATTACCTGGGTGTGTTCACCTGGGATCAAAATGTAAATAGATTTAAAAAATAAAATAAAATTAAATGCCCATTAAAACATTAAATTAAATTAAAGTTTTTTTTTTAAAGAAATTTACCAGGAAAATTTAAATAAATTGAAGTATAAACAGCTGTAAAAGCTTTAAAATGCCTAAAAAATAAGGAAAATGTAATAAAAGTATTTTATTTAAATGAGAAATATTCTTTTTAATGCTTTTAGAACATCATTTAGATTTTAAACAAAAATGGGTTTTTTTTTTTTGATGCCATTGGTTGCTATGCTCTATTTTAATTCCACGTGCGTTCATTTCTAAAGTGGAATTATGAATTAACATGATTATGGTGAATTATGGTTGCTATGCTTATTTATTTTTCACGTGCTTTGGTTTTTACTTTTAATGTCATGTGTGTTTTTGGTTGCCATGGAAAATTTTTTTTGTTTTTTTTTTCTTGACAAACAATTCGAATACAAATTTGAAATAACTTTTTGTACAAATTGTTCCATGTGGTTGCTATGCTTATTTATTTCCACGTGCTCTGATTTCTACATTTAATGTCATGTGTGTTTTTGGTTGCTATGGACACGTTTTTTGTTCTTTTTTCTTTGACAAAGAATTCGAATACAAAGTTGAAAAGCAGACAAATACTGTAAATAATAAATGTAAAATTCTGGTAACTTTTTGTACAAATTGTTCCATATTTTTTAATTTCTATTTTGATTGATTAAATTTTAGTCATTGACTTTATTGTTATTATTTTTTAATAAAACTTTAATTAAATATTTCTATTATTCTGCTCAATAATCTTCATTGAAATGTTTGGAATTTGCATTAAATGTTTTTGAATACTTTTGAATTAAAATATTTCCTTAATGTGATTTCGTTGTTCATATTAAACTGCCTAAAGTAAAGTAGAAGAAGAAGAAGAAAACTGTTATTAATCTTATTTAAATTGAAGAAAAGAAAAAGGATTTTGAAATCTTTGAGTTTGTTATGTATTTAACATACAATTGTGCACTTGAAATGTTTCACTTGAAAATAAAGGAAGTTAGTGCTACTGCTAAAAAACACTTTGATGTTTTTTATCATATAAAAAAGTGAGGTGGGAAATGTATGGGATGGGTGGGAATTATATAAAATTTATTTGTGAATGAGGCTTTAACACTTTCTTCCTTCCTTCCTCAGTCTCCTCAGTGTGTTTACTCAACTAAATCCTAAGTCTTAAGTTTACACATTCAAGCAACTTATTTTGAATATTTCTTAAAGTTTTATACAAAGTAATTGTAATTCAGATCCACCCCACCCCTTTACTCTCCACCCTGTTTACTCCCATCCTTTGCTTTGTGTACTTCGCCTCTTTACACTCAAACGGATGGAAGAGCAACAAGTACTTCTTTAAGTTTTAACTTTTTTAAGATGTAAAGAAAAAAAACCCAAGTTAAAAAACTTATTTTTTTTTTGTTTGAAAAGTAAATGAAATTTAAACGCTTTTTCCTGCATTTCAAATGAATTCGTTACAATTGTTTAAAAGCGAATGCAATGGTTCAATTGTCTTTATTTGTTTTGTTTGCAATGGAAACGTTTCAATTGATGGCTGAAATTAGTTAACAAGATAACAGAACAGAACAGAAAAGAACACTTCCTAAAGTGTTAACATTTTCATTTTACTAACAAGAATTCTATACAATCACAACTCATTTTGACATTCGAATATTTAAAAATTATAATGTTCTGAAATTAGAATTAAAAAAATAAAAAAACAAAGCAAAGACCAGTTTTTAGTAGCGCACGTGAATTTAAATTTAATTTAGACATTCTAAAATTTAAAAAAGTACAAGCACGTGAATTTCAGTTGCAAAAGTTACAATTTCGATTTTACTAATAAGAATACAATCACATTATAATTGTTTTAATATTAGAATGTTAAAATAAATTGTTCTAAAATTAGAATTTAAAAAAAAAAAGCAAAAACCAGTTTTTACCAAAGCACGTGAATTTAAATTTAATGTAGACATTCTAGAATGAAATTTGTGATTAATAAAAAAAAGGCAAGCACGTGAATTTCAGTTGCTTAAGTTACAATTTCGAACATAACTGAATTTATGGAATATTTTAAATAATAAAATAATTATTTCCTGGGATTTTATTTAATTTTGCAATTATTTTAATTAAAAAAATTGTAAAATTAACCAAATTTTAACCAAATGTGTATTAAACTGTTTTTACGTGATTTAACTTTTATTCTAAAGTTCGAACTTAATGTAATTAATTTTTACTTTCACTTAAAAGATGCAACTTTTGTTGTGATCACCCGGACTCAAGTGTTCCAAATGCCATGAACCCTGGTTTTTAATAAGACTAATTTTCTGTTATTTTAGTTTTTACTTTGAAAAACGTAATTGTCATGTTAAAAGAATGTTAATTGAAAATAAGTTTAAATTATGTGTTTGGAATTGTTAGTTGATGGCTAATTTAGTAATTTGGCATCACAGACGATAAGTTAAGTTATCAGGAGACAATTAAAGTCCAAAGTAATAATAGTCAACACTTCTTACACTTACACTTTCTTCTTCTTCTTATTAAGTGATAAGAAAAAGTCATCATAATTATATAAAGAAAACAAGGTGATGGCATCTTAAACAGTAGTTGGCATATTAAAAACCAATTTGCGCTTTCATTGCCATTGCCCAAAGGCCATTTACAACTTATTTATCTTAATCTTAATATAAATGCTAATAATAAATTGCTCTTGGAGAACAACAGACGACGACGACCACTTCTTGTTCTTTTTTTTTTTTTAAATATTTAAATGGCTGGCGTTTTAGTAAGTTAATGATGTCTGCTACAACCACTCACTGACTCCATCAACTGAGCTGCTATTTTTAATCTTTTCTTACTATAAATCTTAGCAATTTTTGCCTTTGGCCTTTCACAACTGTCTCTTTCTTTCCCCCCCCCCCCCCCTTCCTTCCTTTTTTTTGAATTCCATTTTACAAATTGTTCTTGGAATTTATTAAAACATTTTTTGAAAATTCACATTGAGTATTAAAAACTAAAGCTAAAATTAGATGACCTTGGAATCAACGCACGTGAATAATTTGGGACAGTGCATAAACTGGTAGTGAAACATTCGAAGAATTTAACTAAGAAATAGTTTAGTTGTCATAGCAACTAGAATAATATAATGAGCACGTGAATTTTTTTAATGGTATTCTAAAATTGCTAATTGGATTGAGAGAAGAAAATATTAGCACGTGACGTGAGTTGAGAAGTTCGAATGAAATTTGTTGTTTTTAAAAACTTGCACTGAAACATTCGAAAATTAAATTAAAAAATAGTTTAGTTGTCACAGCAACCAGAATAATATGAAGTGCACGTGCATTTTTTAATGGTATTTGAAAATTGCAAATTGGATTATGAGGATAAAATGTTTGCACGTGACGTGAGATGAAAAAATTCGAATATTTTGAATGAAATTTGTTGTTGCTTTTAAAACTTGCACTGAAACATTCGAAAATTAAATTAAGAAATCGTTTAGTTTCTCATAGCAACCAGAATAATACAGTATTAAGCGCACGTGATGAATATACAGTATGATAAAAAATTGGAATGTTCTGAATGAAATTTGAAGGGGCTTTTAAGGTGAAAGGCTTAAAACTACATGGATTTTATTTAATAATTTATTTTTGTTGGTTTTTGGTAAATTTTTTTTTAATTTTGTGTGTCAGATGGTTGTTGTTATTAATGGCTGCTTCTTTGCTAAGTGGAATTAAAAGTGAAGATGAAGCAATGACTAATAACGAAGACGTTTCTCTCCTTGGAACTCCTTATCGATACGATTTAACAGAAATGAAGACGTCGGATGGACAACCTTTGACCGAGACTAAAGATGACGACAACGACGACAATGATGACGACAAAAGTGCTACAAAAGTCATCTCAACAGCCACCAACTCACCGATATTTTATATCGATCAACTCGATTTTTCTTCTTTGTTTCACAATTTCATAAAACCTCCACCGGCGTTTCAGAGCCATTTTGCTTTTGGTGGTTTGAGACGACCACAAAATAGTCGGCCATCTTCAAATGCCAACAAAAACAAAAAGAGGAGGAAACGACCAACAACAACGGCCACGCCTACGACAACGTCAACAAGAACTACAACGGCCACGCCTACGACGACAAGAACTACAACGGCCACGCCTACGACAACGACAATGGCGCCTGTTGCAGTGACCAAACCACCGTCCAATTGGCCTTTACCAACTTCAACCATTCAAATGATTCCATTGCCTTTTGTTTCAAACGCTAAACCAATTGGCTATTACAAATTGAAGTGGACATCGCCAAATATTAAGCGATTTACAACCACAAAAGCGCCAACTACAACTACAACCACAACGACGACGCCTTCAACTACGACGACGACGCCAACTACGACGCCGACCACGACGACCACATTCCGGCCACCACCAAACTCCAAAATTATTCGTCTTAAAACCAAATTCATGGCCAATGGCAAACCAAGCTCAGTTTTCATGTTCAATTCTCCACATCGACGTTATTCAATGAAGGATTTGGTGGCTGGAACACGGAAGCATCCACCTCCTGCGTTCCATTTGGCTACTTCCGGTGGTCAAATTAAAAGGAAAACGTCATCGCAATCGCATAAAAATCGATACAACTATCAGTATCGACCTGCGTATGAGTTTCGTCAGCAACAATTTAGTGTGAAGAAAAATCGACCAAATATCGGTATCGGTAGTTACAGTGGTGGAAATCGTAATCGATGGTGGTTATCGCAATAAATAAAAAAACTATCGATTTGAAAGACTAAAAAAATGGACCAAAATGATAAATAAAATCGACAAATTAAAAATGTTCAAAAAGTCGTCAACAATGACAATTATTGATTGATTGATCGATTTGATTGATTGATTTGATGGGAAGTGGGAATTTTTTTTTTTGTTTTGTTTTTTTGAATTTTGATTTCTTGTGAACTTTGAACTGAACGCTGGACGTGCGGTTTTATTTATAAACTTTTTTTTTTTTTTTAAAAAAAAAAACAAAATGACTTTTTTTTTTGTGTGGGTTTTTTTTTGTTTTTTTTATGTTTTTGTCACCTTGAAGGTTGACAATTGTGTTTTTACAACATAAGAAAAAAGTGCGACTTGCAATGAAAAAAAAAACGAAAAAAACAATCGGCATTGCTTTTTTTTTTATTATTTTTTATGTTTTTTTTTTTTTTTTTTTGTATATTTTTTTTTATTTTTTTTTAAAATTTTTTTTTTTTTTTTGGAATTTGGGTTGCCAGGTTTTCAATCGACTTTTTTTTTGTTTAAAATAATCATCATAAAGTTCACGTAAATAAACTTGTTTTTCAAACTTTATTTACTTTTTTTTTTTTTAAAGTTTCTAATTTTTTTTTGTTTGCTATTTTTATGAAGTTATTGCAAGTTTTAAGTCAATTATTGGACTTGATCCATTTTACAACTCAAATATTAAAACAAGTATTTGAATTTATTATTTGTCAATAAAGCCTTTGGAAATTTTTAAAATAAAAATTTAACATTAGGGAAATAGATTCCAATTTTGAAGAAAAAAAAATATTTAAATTAAAAAATATATACTGTATATTCGAATTTTGAAAGAAATATTCGAATCTTGAAAGAAATGTTCGAATCTTGGGAAAGAAATATTATTCCAAACAGAAAAATTATATTCGATTTTTGAAAAAAAAAAATATTGGAATTTTGAAAGAAAAAAAATATTGGAATTTTGA
>JAAFCF010006639.1:0-28074 GCA_013389785.1 Helicorthomorpha holstii | reverse complement strand
TCAAAATTCCAATATTTTTTTTCTTTCAAAATTCCAATATTTTTTTTTTTCAAAAATCGAATATAATTTTTCTGTTTGGAATAATATTTCTTTCCCAAGATTCGAACATTTCTTTCAAGATTCGAATATTTCTTTCAAAATTCGAATATACAGTATATATTTTTTAATTTAAATATTTTTTTTTCTTCAAAATTGGAATCTATTTCCCTAATGTTAAATTTTTATTTTAAAAATTTCCAAAGGCTTTATTGACAAATAATAAATTCAAATACTTGTTTTAATATTTGAGTTGTAAAATGGATCAAGTCCAATAATTGACTTAAAACTTGCAATAACTTAATAAATATAGCAAACAAAAAAAAATTAGAAACTTTAAAAAAAAAAAAAGTAAATAAAGTTTGAAAAACAAGTTTATTTACGTGAACTTTATGATGATTATTTTAAACAAAAAAAAAGTCGATTGAAAACCTGTCAACCGAAATTCAGTAACAAAACAAAAATTAATAATAAAATGTCAAATAATAAAAAAAATAAAAAGAAAAAAAAAACGAGAGTAATGATTTTCCATTAAAAGCAAATGCTAATGGCGACCAGGCTTTTGCAAACAATATAAAAAAATATACAAAAAAAAAAAAAAAAAAACATAAAAAATAATAAAAAAAAAAGCAATGCCGATTGTTTTTTTCGTTTTTTTTTTCATTGCAAGTCGCACTTTTTTCTTATGTTGTAAAAACACAATTGTCAACCTTCAAGGTGACAAAAACATAAAAAAAACAAAAAAAAACCCACACAAAAAAAAAAGTCATTTTGTTTTTTTTTTTAAAAAAAAAAAAAAAGTTTATAAATAAAACCGCACGTCCAGCGTTCAGTTCAAAGTTCACAAGAAATCAAAATTCAAAAAAACAAAACAAAAAAAAAAATTCCCACTTCCCATCAAATCAATCAATCAAATCGATCAATCAATCAATAATTGTCATTGTTGACGACTTTTTGAACATTTTTAATTTGTCGATTTTATTTATCATTTTGGTCCATTTTTTTAGTCTTTCAAATCGATAGTTTTTTTATTTATTGCGATAACCACCATCGATTACGATTTCCACCACTGTAACTACCGATACCGATATTTGGTCGATTTTTCTTCACACTAAATTGTTGCTGACGAAACTCATACGCAGGTCGATACTGATAGTTGTATCGATTTTTATGCGATTGCGATGACGTTTTCCTTTTAATTTGACCACCGGAAGTAGCCAAATGGAACGCAGGAGGTGGATGCTTCCGTGTTCCAGCCACCAAATCCTTCATTGAATAACGTCGATGTGGAGAATTGAACATGAAAACTGAGCTTGGTTTGCCATTGGCCATGAATTTGGTTTTAAGACGAATAATTTTGGAGTTTGGTGGTGGCCGGAATGTGGTCGTCGTGGTCGGCGTCGTAGTTGGCGTCGTCGTCGTAGTTGAAGGCGTCGTCGTTGTGGTTGTAGTTGTAGTTGGCGCTTTTGTGGTTGTAAATCGCTTAATATTTGGCGATGTCCACTTCAATTTGTAATAGCCAATTGGTTTAGCGTTTGAAACAAAAGGCAATGGAATCATTTGAATGGTTGAAGTTGGTAAAGGCCAATTGGACGGTGGTTTGGTCACTGCAACAGGCGCCATTGTCGTTGTCGTAGGCGTGGCCGTTGTAGTTCTTGTCGTCGTAGGCGTGGCCGTTGTAGTTCTTGTTGACGTTGTCGTAGGCGTGGCCGTTGTTGTTGGTCGTTTCCTCCTCTTTTTGTTTTTGTTGGCATTTGAAGATGGCCGAC
Organism: Helicorthomorpha holstii; assembly: GCA_013389785.1. NCBI lineage: Eukaryota > Metazoa > Arthropoda > Diplopoda > Polydesmida > Paradoxosomatidae > Helicorthomorpha > Helicorthomorpha holstii. The sequence continues at coordinate 26,269 of JAAFCF010006639.1, read as the reverse complement.
TATTTTGTGGTCGTCTCAAACCACCAAAAGCAAAATGGCTCTGAAACGCCGGTGGAGGTTTTATGAAATTGTGAAACAAAGAAGAAAAATCGAGTTGATCGATATAAAATATCGGTGAGTTGGTGGCTGTTGAGATGACTTTTGTAGCACTTTTGTCGTCATCATTATCGTCATCTTTAGTCTCGGTCAAAGGTTGTCCATCTGACGTCTTCATTTCTGTTAAATCGTATCGATAAGGAGTTCCAAGGAGAGAAACGTCTTCGTTATTAGTCATTGCTTCATCTTCACTTTTAATTCCACTTAGCAAAGAAGCAGCCATTAATAACAACAACCATCTGACACACAAAATTAAAAAAAAATTTACCAAAAACCAACAAAAATAAATTATTAAATAAAATCCATGTAGTTTTAAGCCTTTCACCTTAAAAGCCCCTTCAAATTTCATTCAGAACATTCCAATTTTTTATCATACTGTATATTCATCACGTGCGCTTAATACTGTATTATTCTGGTTGCTATGAGAAACTAAACGATTTCTTAATTTAATTTTCGAATGTTTCAGTGCAAGTTTTAAAAGCAACAACAAATTTCATTCAAAATATTCGAATTTTTTCATCTCACGTCACGTGCAAACATTTTATCCTCATAATCCAATTTGCAATTTTCAAATACCATTAAAAAATGCACGTGCACTTCATATTATTCTGGTTGCTGTGACAACTAAACTATTTTTTAATTTAATTTTCGAATGTTTCAGTGCAAGTTTTTAAAAACAACAAATTTCATTCGAACTTCTCAACTCACGTCACGTGCTAATATTTTCTTCTCTCAATCCAATTAGCAATTTTAGAATACCATTAAAAAAATTCACGTGCTCATTATATTATTCTAGTTGCTATGACAACTAAACTATTTCTTAGTTAAATTCTTCGAATGTTTCACTACCAGTTTATGCACTGTCCCAAATTATTCACGTGCGTTGATTCCAAGGTCATCTAATTTTAGCTTTAGTTTTTAATACTCAATGTGAATTTTCAAAAAATGTTTTAATAAATTCCAAGAACAATTTGTAAAATGGAATTCAAAAAAAAGGAAGGAAGGGGGGGGGGGGGGGAAAGAAAGAGACAGTTGTGAAAGGCCAAAGGCAACAATTGCTAAGATTTATAGTAAGAAAAGATTAAAAATAGCAGCTCAGTTGATGGAGTCAGTGAGTGGTTGTAGCAGACATCATTAACTTACTAAAACGCCAGCCATTTAAATATTTAAAAAAAAAAAAAAGAACAAGAAGTGGTCGTCGTCGTCTGTTGTTCTCCAAGAGCAATTTATTATTAGCATTTATATTAAGATTAAGATAAATAAGTTGTAAATGGCCTTTGGGCAATGGCAATGAAAGCGCAAATTGGTTTTTAATATGCCAACTACTGTTTAAGATGCCATCACCTTGTTTTCTTTATATAATTATGATGACTTTTTCTTATCACTTAATAAGAAGAAGAAGAAAGTGTAAGTGTAAGAAGTGTTGACTATTATTACTTTGGACTTTAATTGTCTCCTGATAACTTAACTTATCGTCTGTGATGCCAAATTACTAAATTAGCCATCAACTAACAATTCCAAACACATAATTTAAACTTATTTTCAATTAACATTCTTTTAACATGACAATTACGTTTTTCAAAGTAAAAACTAAAATAACAGAAAATTAGTCTTATTAAAAACCAGGGTTCATGGCATTTGGAACACTTGAGTCCGGGTGATCACAACAAAAGTTGCATCTTTTAAGTGAAAGTAAAAATTAATTACATTAAGTTCGAACTTTAGAATAAAAGTTAAATCACGTAAAAACAGTTTAATACACATTTGGTTAAAATTTGGTTAATTTTACAATTTTTTTAATTAAAATAATTGCAAAATTAAATAAAATCCCAGGAAATAATTATTTTATTATTTAAAATATTCCATAAATTCAGTTATGTTCGAAATTGTAACTTAAGCAACTGAAATTCACGTGCTTGCCTTTTTTTTATTAATCACAAATTTCATTCTAGAATGTCTACATTAAATTTAAATTCACGTGCTTTGGTAAAAACTGGTTTTTGCTTTTTTTTTTTAAATTCTAATTTTAGAACAATTTATTTTAACATTCTAATATTAAAACAATTATAATGTGATTGTATTCTTATTAGTAAAATCGAAATTGTAACTTTTGCAACTGAAATTCACGTGCTTGTACTTTTTTAAATTTTAGAATGTCTAAATTAAATTTAAATTCACGTGCGCTACTAAAAACTGGTCTTTGCTTTGTTTTTTTATTTTTTTAATTCTAATTTCAGAACATTATAATTTTTAAATATTCGAATGTCAAAATGAGTTGTGATTGTATAGAATTCTTGTTAGTAAAATGAAAATGTTAACACTTTAGGAAGTGTTCTTTTCTGTTCTGTTCTGTTATCTTGTTAACTAATTTCAGCCATCAATTGAAACGTTTCCATTGCAAACAAAACAAATAAAGACAATTGAACCATTGCATTCGCTTTTAAACAATTGTAACGAATTCATTTGAAATGCAGGAAAAAGCGTTTAAATTTCATTTACTTTTCAAACAAAAAAAAAATAAGTTTTTTAACTTGGGTTTTTTTTCTTTACATCTTAAAAAAGTTAAAACTTAAAGAAGTACTTGTTGCTCTTCCATCCGTTTGAGTGTAAAGAGGCGAAGTACACAAAGCAAAGGATGGGAGTAAACAGGGTGGAGAGTAAAGGGGTGGGGTGGATCTGAATTACAATTACTTTGTATAAAACTTTAAGAAATATTCAAAATAAGTTGCTTGAATGTGTAAACTTAAGACTTAGGATTTAGTTGAGTAAACACACTGAGGAGACTGAGGAAGGAAGGAAGAAAGTGTTAAAGCCTCATTCACAAATAAATTTTATATAATTCCCACCCATCCCATACATTTCCCACCTCACTTTTTTATATGATAAAAAACATCAAAGTGTTTTTTAGCAGTAGCACTAACTTCCTTTATTTTCAAGTGAAACATTTCAAGTGCACAATTGTATGTTAAATACATAACAAACTCAAAGATTTCAAAATCCTTTTTCTTTTCTTCAATTTAAATAAGATTAATAACAGTTTTCTTCTTCTTCTTCTACTTTACTTTAGGCAGTTTAATATGAACAACGAAATCACATTAAGGAAATATTTTAATTCAAAAGTATTCAAAAACATTTAATGCAAATTCCAAACATTTCAATGAAGATTATTGAGCAGAATAATAGAAATATTTAATTAAAGTTTTATTAAAAAATAATAACAATAAAGTCAATGACTAAAATTTAATCAATCAAAATAGAAATTAAAAAATATGGAACAATTTGTACAAAAAGTTACCAGAATTTTACATTTATTATTTACAGTATTTGTCTGCTTTTCAACTTTGTATTCGAATTCTTTGTCAAAGAAAAAAGAACAAAAAACGTGTCCATAGCAACCAAAAACACACATGACATTAAATGTAGAAATCAGAGCACGTGGAAATAAATAAGCATAGCAACCACATGGAACAATTTGTACAAAAAGTTATTTCAAATTTGTATTCGAATTGTTTGTCAAGAAAAAAAAAACAAAAAAAATTTTCCATGGCAACCAAAAACACACATGACATTAAAAGTAAAAACCAAAGCACGTGAAAAATAAATAAGCATAGCAACCATAATTCACCATAATCATGTTAATTCATAATTCCACTTTAGAAATGAACGCACGTGGAATTAAAATAGAGCATAGCAACCAATGGCATCAAAAAAAAAAAACCCATTTTTGTTTAAAATCTAAATGATGTTCTAAAAGCATTAAAAAGAATATTTCTCATTTAAATAAAATACTTTTATTACATTTTCCTTATTTTTTAGGCATTTTAAAGCTTTTACAGCTGTTTATACTTCAATTTATTTAAATTTTCCTGGTAAATTTCTTTAAAAAAAAAACTTTAATTTAATTTAATGTTTTAATGGGCATTTAATTTTATTTTATTTTTTAAATCTATTTACATTTTGATCCCAGGTGAACACACCCAGGTAATATTGCACACCTAAAACTACATTAGGTTGGGATTGGCGCCACCTGGCGAGTCAGAAAATAATAAAACAAATTGAATGGAGAAGACAGTGAGAGAACATTTGACGCCATAACTTAAATAACAAAACGTAAACATTTGAGTGTTGTAATTGGCTGGAATGAGACGGAAGTGAAAGTGTCTATTGATTTAGTTGTTTGGTTAAAGTGAATCCATTAAGTGTTTAAAAATGAAACGTCATCGTCTGCTGAGACAACAATGACCCGCCAAAAAAATTTAAAAGAGAAAAGAAAAATAAAAAAAATTATTCACATCAAATTATTAAAACAAAAGAAAGAAATTGAATATAAAATATGCACTTTGCACATTTTGAAAAGTTAACGGTTTTGGCCAACCGGAAATGGTCAGTGTGTTACAAATTAAATTACGCTTAAGAGGTCACAAGAATAAAAACAATCAGACCATCAACTACCATGATTATTATTATTATTCTAGCGGTGAAAATGACAACATAAAATTTGCATTGAATTTGCATTACAAAATGTTAAATTGCAATAAAAGTCAGCCAATGCCACTGTTTTCCTCCACGATTTTTCTACTTTGCAATAATAAATCCTGTAATAAAAAAGTAACCATTTTCCCGCCAATAAAAAATTTGTATCGAAAATTATTGATAATAAAACAGGTACAGTATGTGAACCAATTATTATTCTTTCTTCAATGTCCTGGAGGTCATGTTACCCAAATAAACTATTATGCAAATGTTATTATATTCTGTGCACGAGGCCAAATAAATTATCACTACAATAAATATATCGATACATTTGCAACTCATAAATCAGAAAACGTTTTCTAACTTCCGTTTAAATTTAGAACAAAGTTACACGAGAAAATTCAAATTAAAGTACAAACAAAAAGTTCTGTTGTTACAGTATGGTTTATAACTTCACGTGCTTAACTTAAGAGAATTGAATTGTTGCTATGGAACGTTTTTAATGACTTAATAATTCGAATTCTAGAATTCTCTGATAATTTAATTTCATGGTTGCTATGGCAAATAAACTTTTAATTTATTTATAAACGAATTTTAATTTTAATTTAATTTCACGTGCATCAAGTAAACTTCAAAAAATATTAAATAAATAAATCTGAATTTGCTCCACACGCGATTCTAACTTAACTAATTTAATGTTGCTGTAGTGCTAATGGCTAATTAGACAGAGCAATCAACAGTAAGTTAATGTTTAAATCCCTAATTATTTTAATGACTTTTAATTATCTCTTTTGACTGTGTTTTAACCCTTTCACTCAATTCACAATTCACTAAGCACTAAACACCAAGACTCATCATAAAAAATTGCTTTTTTTTCCCCCAAAAGAACCCATTTCCGGTCAACATATATCCCATCTTTTCTTAAGTACAAAATGGCTTAATCACCATCATTATCTTCTCTAGAAGCCTAATTAGCGCTCATTTATCTTGACTAATCAAAGAGGTTGTTAGTCATTGGTCAATGGTCAACGGTCAATAGTCAGAGCTACCAACCACATAATCGATTGCAGATTAATTTTATTTTTAATCAACTTCCGACGGAAGATGTGAGGTCATTCGCTGATGAAAAGAAGAGCAGTAGGTGGCCCCATTTTAAAATATAAAAATAAAATTGATAAAAGAGCGCCACCTATCGCCACAATTGGGTTGATATTGACATTGACATGACAGTTGGACAACTTTCTGTCTCTCAAAAAAGCAATATAAACATCAAATAGAAGAAATGTTTTTGAATGTCAGGTTCTCAGTTCTCAGTTCTCACTTTTCGATTTCAAGAAAAACAAATTTGCATATTTTTTTTTTCTCTCCAAAGACAAAAACACAAAAGGTGAAAGCTAAAGTGTCAAAGTGACTTTAAAAAGATATTTTATTTTTTCTAAAGATGAACCTTGACATTGGCAAAGAAGAACAAGAAAAAAAAAGCTGTTCAATATTTATACTTAGTTTTTTTCTCTTGTTATCTGTTTGATCAAATCAAAGAAAAAGATTTACAAGACATAAACATGACGTTTCTCACATATATTAATGTTCATTGACTATTTTTAAATTGCAAACAAAACAAAAAAAACCTGCTCTACATTTACAAAGATAGACCGGGTGATACTCAAAATTAGAAAAACAAAAAACCAAAAAAAAAAAAAATGCCATTAAAACTTATTAGTGTTCCAATATAGAAAATCACCCGGTAAAGTTAATGATAAGAAAAGAAATTTTTAAAGTTTTTAAATGAATATTTAATTGCATTTTTAACCGCAGCGATAAGTTTTTAGAGCAAAGTTTTTTCCACCCAAAAATTATGCAATTATTCGGTGAAAACTTTTGAAAAGTTAAATTAATAAGTAACGAATCAAAAACACGAAAAATGAACCGCAAAACAATTATTCAAACCGCCTTTGTTCCAAACCGAAGGAACATTTAAAAGTTCAAAACTAAAAAGAACAAAATATGATAACTCGACTGTAAGTTTAGTTGGTTGTAGTCAACCAAAGTTACAGAATATTTCAAATAAAAATCACGGGAAAATGTTCCAAAAAAAAAAAACAAACATTCGAATTCTTGCAGTAAATAAAATCCACGTGAGAATTTAAGAACAAAATATAACAATTGTAAGTATGATGGTTTTAGTCAACCAAAGTTACAAAAACAAATTTTAAATTTCGAATAAAAGCACGTGAAAATGTTCGAATAATAACATTCGAAAATGAAATCCACGTGAGAATTTAATAACAAAATTTAATAATTGTAAGTTTGATGGTTTTAGTAAACCAAAGTTACAAAATAAAATTTTAAATTTCGAATAAAAACACGTAAAAATGTTTAAAAATTATAAAACACTCGAATTCTTGCAGTACATTAAATCCACGTGAAAATTTAAGAACAAAAACACTCCAAAATAATAATTGAGCATTTTTATCAATTAAAAATTTGGTCACGTGAGAAATTATACTGTATGAAAAAAAAACATTCGAAATCTTTCAACGTAGAATCGAACAAAAAAAAATGTTAGACTAGTTTTTAGCTAATAAAATATAAAATGGAAAGAGTTGTACTGTACATGTAATGGCCTAAGGTAAATAACAAAAAACTCTACTGGTCATTGGTCATTGGTCAATAATAAAATCAAACGATGGCCAACTGCGATAAAAATCAAATTCAAATCAAAAACCCATCGAAGAAAACCCAAAACAAAATAAATAATATTTGTTGGTTGTAATAATAATAATATACACTGAACAGCCACATAATAAAAAACCAACAAGCATCATAAAAAATTCAGGCAATTCGAGTCCCAGACAACAATTTCACGACTTTTTATTTTTTCCACTTTACAACAGCAGATCGAAATCTAAGAAATCAAAAACCAAAGCCATAACCATATATATTCTATCCATGGCATCCATTTTGTAATGGCCTATGGAGAAGCAGACGCCATCAGCATTAAACTTTATAAATTCTCCGTTAACTTATCACACAGATCAACATGATGATAAACTTTTAAGTGCACAATATATATATTGATTTTTATCTAAATATTGAATTGACTGCACCCACAGCAAACAAATCAACTACAAATATTGTAGATATCAAAGATGTCAGACGCTATTATTTTGTTATTTATTGAAGCAAATGAAGAGCATGAACTGTAAAACTCACTCATTCACCTTTTTTAAAAGTTGGTTATCCAATCACATTTCATCTCTCTTCAAAGTATACAGTTTAGAAAGATCATTCATTTTATTTTTCATGTGTTCTACAGAAAGATAATTATTGCCTTTTTAGTTTAATAAAATTTCTATACTCAATCACTTAAAAACAAAAACATTGAAAATTAAATCAGACTTCTAAAACATTCGAAAATTTATAGCAGGCTTTTAAAACATTCGAAAAATTATATCAGGCTTTTAAAACATTCGAAAAATAAATGTGGCTTTTAAAACATTCGAAAAATAAATGTGGCTTTTAAAACATTCGAAAACTAAATGTGGCTTTTAAAACAATAGAAAAATTAAATGTGGCTTTTAAAACATTCTAAAATAAAATGTGGCTTTTTAAAACATTCGAAAATTAAATTTTACTTTCATAATATTCGAAAATTAATTCTGTCTTTCAAAACATTCGAAAAATAAATGTGGCTTTTAAAACATTCGAAAATATTTGGCTTTTAAAACATTCGAAACCACAACAATTCGATTATTAAAAACGTTCTAAAAAATCATTTTTTTTTTTTTTGCATAAACGTTTTCAAAGTTATTTCGAACGCCAATAACCCAATAAAAATCCGTTATAAAGTTAAATGCAAAAGCAAAAACGTATTGTATGAAATTCCCACGTGGAAAGCAGAACATAGTGGGTTAAATTGCCATTCACACGTGATATTTTTGACATTTGCAGTTTAAAAAAAAAGAGTTCTCAATTGGCCTGTAACATTTTATACGAAAATATCATGTTTAATGTCGTCTAATAACCTTAATAACTTTAATTTTAAAGTTTGACTGGGAAAAAAAAAGTTGAATTAGTTTTTAAATATTTGCAATTTCAATTGAAATAAAAATAAAAAAATATATAAAAGTTCAAAACCAGCAAATAAAAATTAAAAAAAAAGTGTCTTAACCTTCAAATTATATTTTTTATAAAAAATTAAAATAATTTTAACGGTTTTCAAAAGTGTTTTCAAAAGCTTATTGCTCATTGGCTCAATTAATTGAACAAATGTCAATTGGATATTTGACCATAAATGACCAATAAAAATTCACATTAAACTTCCGTATTGAGTTTTAATGAACATTTCATTTTTTTATTTTTTATTTAATTTTTTTATTATTATTATTATTTTTTTTTTTTTTTGAAAATATGAAAGCGCATTCGGCGTGAAATTTTAGTTTAATCTATTTTTGATTTCCTCTTTTATTTGCTCCTCGGTTTTAGCACTTTTTTTTAAATATTTTCCTTTCATGCTTTACTTTTTTTTAATTCTGATTTACACATCTGAAAAATATTTTTACATAAGCAATGCCACACTATATTAAGAAATAACTTAAAAGAAGGAAAAAAAAAAAGTCTTTTTCTTAATCTTTTTTCTTATTACTTTTTTCTTAGTTTCTTTTTGGGAAATGTTAAGACATCCGCAATACTGAAATAACTTTATTATAGATAAACTTATCCGGAATGCTTTTTTTTTTATATGTAATTTTCTGGTTATAATCTTGGCAGTTTAAAGACGTTGCCGACAAAATTTGTAAAAGCAGACGACAGGAATTCTTGTGGGTTTAAATTTAAAAGCGCAAATAATCGACATCATTTTACACATTTTACTTCAATTTAAACAAAAAAAAAAACCCCCATAAAATTATGTAACAATTACACAATATAAACTTTGCACTTTTGCTTCTTTTTATAAACACGAATAAATGAATTTAAATTTAAAATTAACATAAAAATCTTGTATAGAATGTGTCGTGTAAATTAACAGATTATAAATTTTAAAATGACACAACTTTGTGGACATTTTTTTAACATCAACTTTATAATTTTAACTTTATTTTTAACATTTTACATTTAAAGTTAAAAAAAAAAAAACACCCATTCAATTAGAACAGAAATTGTCATCACGTCAACTTATCATCATTTAAATGTTAAATAGAACAAATGTGATGTTCTAATAAAAGTGAATTAATTTAAAAATAATGGAATGTTGTTGACCAAACAGGCCATTCAGTTTTTATTATTTAGTTTAGTTACTTAAGAAGATTCTAAAAATTAACATTCCATTATTTTCAAAAATAATCCACTTTTATTAGATCACATTTGTTCTATTGAAGTTATTTAAAAAAATTCTAAAGATTGACCTTGATGTTTAAATAATGTAAAAAAAAAAGTTATAAAAAAAGTTAATTAGCGTAGCACGTGCGTCAACCAATGTGAAAATAACAGTCAGTTAATATTAGCACGTGCGTCAGAAATTTTTCTAAATTTTTAAATTGGTTTGTTTTGCTTTTCCATAGCAAACGCATTGTATTTGAATGTGGAATAAAATCAATGGCTCATATTCATTTGCCAGCGGCGTGCACATTTTTATGCCGCGTTAGGTACGAACGCTGCCGGCAGAGAAAATAACCAATGCATAGTTTTTTGTACAAAATCAGTACAGCCTTTTTCTAGATGAAACTTTTTTTTTGCATAACTTAATTTAGCCTCATAAAAAGTTGTACACGTTAACATTTAATATTATTTTTTTTAAATATAAATAAAAAAAATACTCTATTAAATATTAGTGTAACAAAAAAACTGTTCAGGATGTTCTAATTGCTGCACTGTAAAAACTAAAACTCACATGCTTCAATTATTTTATTTTATTTAAACATCCTTTTCAGTTTTAGAATGTTCTACTAATTTAACTGCACGTGCACAGCTAACTATGACAACTGACCTTGATTTTTTTTGAAACTCCAATTAGAAATTTAGAACTATTTTAGAATGTTCCAAATGATAATTTTAAAATTTTAAAAAAAAATTAAAAATTTTATGTACAAAATGGCAATAGGCAATTTATTGGTCGCTTAAATTTTTTTTTTTTTTAAAGTGGAAAAGGAGTTTTTCTCATTTCTTTTTTTTGCAACAAATTAAAATTCGAATGAGCAATAAGCAACGAGCAATGCCACACTCGATGAAAAAAGGGGGTGAAAGATGCACCAACAACAAAACTATAAAAAAAATATTCTCACAAAATAATTCACAAAGAAAATATCTCCTCTTTTAATCTTCAGAGATATCTTTTCTTTTTCTTATCAAAACCATAAAGCGTCAGTTATAATAATAATAGAAAAGGTTGTTCGATAAAAATCGTCTCAATGGTCCACCACTTTTGTTACCCCCTTCCCACCATCCCATAGCCCTCAACCCCCCTCTCCCACTCCTTATACCCCCAAAGTGTAACGGCTGCTGACAACAACAGTTATGAACCACCATCGAAGCGAAACTACATTTTCAAATACAACAATTTCTGTCTGATTTCAAAGATGAAGAATAAGAAATAAATTTGAATAATAAGAAATTACCCCTTTCCCACATTCCACCACCTCCTCCACCCCTTTTACAGTCCCATATTTAACAGCCAAAAATCAAATTATACTGCTAACCTTTGTGTTCAATGGCCCGTGCACATTCAACGCTAGACATAGCTCACTAGGTGGCGCTACATTCACACGATTAACCAAAAAAATAAAAAAACTTCTTTTGAAAAAAAATAAAATGCAATAATGACATCACCAAGTTGAACATTGGCCTTTAAAATATATTTCATTGATGAATCAATTACAATTTAAAAAGAGAAGAAAAGAAAGAAAAAAAAAAGTTACTACAAGAAATGCTACTGTTAAAAAAAAAAATGCTAAAAAATATATAAAGTTTCTCCTTAATTCTAAAGTGGGTGACGTCATTCAACGGATTTTTTTTTTTATTTTTTAAGAGTCTTAAATTAGACTCATGTAGTGGTATTTACAGATTTCGAATGTTTCTTTTAATGAAAAATTTCGAATGTTTTCTTTTAATGAAAAATTTCGAATGTTTTCTTTTAATGAAAAATTTCGAATGTTTTCTTTTAATGAAAAATTTCGAATGTTTTCTCTTAATGAAAAATTTCGAATGTTTTCTTTTAATGAAAAATTTCAAATGTTTTCTCTTAATGCAAAATTTCGAATGTTTTCTCTTAATGAAAAATTTCGAATGTTTTCTCTTAATGAAAAATTTGATAAAATAAAACAAACTGCAATAATGACATCACCAAAGTTGAACATTGGCCTTTAAAATATATTTCATTGATGAATCAATTACAATTTTTTTTAAAAAAAAAAAAAAAAAAAAAAAAAAAAAAAAAAAGTTACTACAAGAAATTTTCTCCTTAATTAAAAAAAGTAGATGACGTCATTCAACGGATTTTTTTTTTAAATTTTTTTATTTATTTATTTTTTTTTATTTTTTAAATAGTCTTAAATTAGACTCATGTAGTGGTTTTACAGACTTGTCTTTCAATAAAAGTTGATTTATTGACCGTTAAATAACCCCTTGTCTTCTTGTCTTAGTCTTATTTTAGCTTCTCTAGAAATTCTAAATTCAAAATGTGTACTTGCAAAATGATTAATGCTGAAGAAGATTTTCTAAACTAAAACTAAACTAAAAAAAAATTGGTTTAGTTATTAGTCAGAGGTTAAAAATTGGGTATTTTTATTAGGTCATTTATCCCAGTTAAAAGCAATAATCCCTCCAGCCACTTCAGACTCAAAAACTGTAATAAAGTTTCAATTTTTATGATCCCCAGTTAACTGCGATTTTTAGTTCTAATGGAATTTCAAATTTTTTTTTTTTATTAGTATTATTTTTTTATTTTCTGTAGCTTTAATTTTTAGCGTTGAAAAGTCGCCATGAACTATTTCAAACATTAAAAGACAATGACCAACCAGAAATTGCACGCAAAAAACCATAAATAATTGCCTTTTTTTATCCCTTTCTTCCAATTGAATTCAAATCATGGAAAGCAATTCCGGTCAATGCTCATGCTCATGCTCTCTGCTTTATTGCACGCGCTTTTTGTCATACAAAACTAATTTCTATTAACAAATAGTGTACAGTATGTTCTACAGTTACAACTTCTTTTAATAAAATGCACGTGCTTATTAAAATCATTCATCTCATTTTAACTTACATTTTAGAATGTTCTCAAGCAATTAAACTTCACGTGCGTTAGATATTTTGGAAACATTCTAAAAGTTTAACAGAAACATTCTAAAATTTAACCAAACATTTTAAAAGTGAAACAAAACATTCTAAAAGTGAAACCAAACATTCTAAAAGTGAAACCAAACATTCTAAAAGTTAAAAAAAATTCTAAAAGTTAAAACAAAATTCTAAAAGTTAAGAAAAACATTCTAAAAATAAAACAAAAAAAAATATAATAAAAATTAAACAAAAAAACATTCTAAAAATGTAATAAAAATGAAATAAAAACACATTCTAAAAACGAAATAAAAAAACATTTTAAAATTTCAAGAAAACATTCTAAAGCTTCAACAAAACATTCTAAAAGTTAATAAAAAAAAATCATGCTCAAATTTAAAAAAAAAAATACTCTAAAGCAATAATTCTACAGTAAATAATTTTAGTTCACGTGCTTCAATATTTAATAACTTTTCGAATGCTTTCAAACACTCCAGTGAAACAAATTATTAATTTTTTAAATTTTTTTCTTCTACTAAGTTACATAATGTTTAAAAATAGAGAAGAAAAAAAAAACAGTTTAAAAATAGAACTTAAATGTGTTTAACATGATCGTGTGTTAAATAAAACATTAAAACGACAATCAACTTTAATGCAAAAATTAATAAGAAACAATTTCCGCGTTTTTGAGATCATTAAGTTCAATTACTCAAATATTTTAATAAAAAATTAAAAAAAAAAACCACGTAAAACGTGTGAATTGATGCGCAAACACACACGTGACTATAGTTCCATAAATTAAAAAAACAAATTACTAATTCACTCTCTTACGTCACTTTAACGTGTGATAATGGCTGACGATAATAATCATGATTGGCAGAAAAACAACAGAAAAAAAATTAAAAAGCTGTGATAGGTGTCAATAAAAAATTTCTTAATTACTTTTCAACAATTTGCCATCAACAAAATCATGTTCCTCACATCACCCCCCCCCCTTACTGAGGAAGGGGGGAGCCTCACCCCCCACCACTGTCCCATCAAGGAATTTTTACACTTAATCGACATTTAATTGATGAAAATGTGGAGAATGCAAAGTAAATGTAATACTCAAGGTGGTCTCTTCTCAAATGACCTCCAACCTTAATCCCTCGACCCCCTTAATCCACCTCCCACTCTCTACACCCGTGGTTCCCAAAGTGAGTGCCACGGTACCTTTCAGGAGTGCCATTATCAAAGTGAGACTAAAATCCATTCGTTTCAATGACAATTTGTCTCATTTATTTTCGTTTTGTAAAGAAAAACTGTAAAATTATCAAAATGAGACTAAAATCCATTCGTTTCAATGGCGATTCGTCTCGTTTATTTCGTTTTTTTAATGAAAAACAGTGCAATTATCAAAATGAGACTAAAAATTAAGAAAAAAACCATTCTAAAAATTAAAAAAAAATTCTAAAACTTCAACAAAACATTCTAAAAGTTAAACAAAAAAAAAACAGTCTAAAAATTAAACAACAAAAAAAAAAAACATTCTAAAAGTTAAACAAAAAAAAAACAATCTAAAAATTTTCAACATATTTTAATCCTGGAAAATGATTCTACAGTAAGTAACGATTTTAGCTCACGTGCTGCAATATCCAACTAAAACCAATTTAACTTTTCGAACGTTTTAAAACAAATTATTAAAATTTGTTTTGTAAAGAAAAACTGTGCAATTATCAAAATGAGACTAAAATCCATTCGTTTCAATGACGATTTGTCTCGTCTATTTCGTTTAAAAACCAAACTTAAATTTCGATTAAATATTTCGATTAAAAGCAACCAAGTTAACATCCATTTAAATATTAGAAAATAACAAGAAAAAAAAAAGTTTTTGAATATTAGAAATTCCCTCTGTGAGATTGTGAACGAGGCAGGTGACCTCCATGGCTCCTTTTTGATCGGCCTGGGGCAAGGCTGTCCTCACCAAAAATTCCACCTCGTTTAACTTTTTTCAATTTAAACCCCCCCCCACCCCACACACACAATCTGTCGGTACTAAGTCAATGGTCTCCTCTCATCTCTCACCCTCTCTCAATCACCTCATCATCCCACTTAGTAATAATCACTTTCAATCCAAATTCTCAAATCTTAATTCTCAAATCTTAAAATCTCAAATCCAATATAAAACGCACGCCATGTTTTTCCATCACATTAAATAATAATAATCTCCTTAAAGTTTAAGTTAGGACCTGATCGGTTTCTCCCCTTGAAAATGTTCCCCTCTCACCCCTCCCACCGTCTCCTTTGCCACCCCTCCCACCTCTACCACCCACTCATATTGAGAAGGAGACTCCATTGTTGTCATTCTTATCAAACTAAGTTGTTAGTTACACCATCAAATGCTTTAACAAGTTCAAAAGAGAAAATAATAATAATAATAAAAAAGTAGTCACACAAATAAGTCAGAGGTCAAAGTTAGCACTTTCTATATTTTCTGAATGTAAGTCTAAGTTTAACCCTAACCCTCTCCTCACGATCACATGATCACATGATCACCTTATTTTTCATAACATAAATAACAACTTCATCATCATCAGCTTTTTTTTTCTTCTTTTAAATAACAACAACAAGCAAAAGCAATAAGAAGAAAATATTCTTAATGTTTGCAGTCCAAACAAAATTTAATAAAATAACAACACCAAATAAACACCACAGAATGTATCACGTTTGCAACAGGTTAAAGGTCAATACAATTCAACAATAGATGGCTAATCATTCAATCAAAAATCATGAAAAAAAAAATAATACAGTGGTGAGCAATAAAGATTTAAATTATTAAATAAAGATACAAAAATAGTGATAAAATTTAGAACGTACTGTAAAAAAGTTCTAATTACAATTTCAAAATTCACATTACATTTTCATTTTAAAATTCGAATGATTTTTTTTATTTAAAAATTCGAATGATTTTTTTTTTATTTAAAAATTCAAATAAAGTTTTTTTATTTAAAAATTCGAATAAATTTTTTTTTAAAATAAATTTAATGATTTTTTTATTAAAAGTTTAAATTATATTTTCATTTGAATTTCGAATAACTTTTAATTAAAAAAACTCGCAAGATTTTGTTCGGAACAAATTCCAATAACATTTTCGTTAAAAATTGGAATGATTTATTTTATTTAAAATTCGAATGATTTTTTTTATTAAAAAATTCGAATAATTTATTTTATTAAAAAATTCGAATAATTTATTTTATTAAAAAAATTGAATTACATTTTCTTTTAAAATTCGAACGATTTTTTTAATAAAAAAAAATTCGAATGTTTATGCTATTTAAAAATTCGTATTATATTTTCATTAAAATGATTTTAAAATAATAAAATTTTAAAATTATTTTTTAATAGAAAAATTAGAATGATCTTTTTTAATGAAAAATTAGAATTATTCTTTTATTAAACAATTTTTTTTATTAAAAAAAATTCGAATTTTATTTTTATTTAAAAACTCGAATATTTTTTTTATTTAAAAAGTTAAAATGATTTTTCTTTTTCATTTAAAAATTCGGAACAATTTTTCTTTTTCATTTAAAAATTCGGAACAATTTTTCTAATGTGTTTAGATAATAATTTAAATTTCCTAATTCTATAAAACCAACAATTGTGAATTGATTTGTAATAAAATAAAACAAGACCAATAATCGTAAATGAGCTTTCCAACCGGTTAATTAATTATCAGCAAACAATAAAGCAATTTAAACCGGCAAATAAAATTGTTTCCTTTTATCATAAATATAAAATTACTCTTTTTAAATCCCAAAAAAAAATAAAATAATAATAAAAATAAATTTAATTAGTGGATGATTTATGAGCTTCCATAAAACCCCTTTTTTTTTCTCATTATTACAATAATAATAAAAAAACATGTACAAAATGCAAAACTGACTTTTAGTTTATGCAAAATAACATAAAAGACAAACCGGAAGATGAAGGCTTTTAAGGTGAAGACTCAAATTACCACTTCCTCCCCATTTAACTTCCCCATTTAATAATAATAATAATTAAGAAGAAGAAAGGGATGATCTTACCTTCGACTAAAGATGCAACTGGAAGACATTTTTTCTTATTCTTATAAATTCACTGCACTTTTTTACAACAAACAAACAAACAATTTATACACAAAACAGTTTTCCTTTTTAAAAAAAAAAAAAACCGGTAAAAAAACCGTTTTAAGTAACAA
Organism: Helicorthomorpha holstii; assembly: GCA_013389785.1. Classification (NCBI taxonomy): domain Eukaryota; kingdom Metazoa; phylum Arthropoda; class Diplopoda; order Polydesmida; family Paradoxosomatidae; genus Helicorthomorpha; species Helicorthomorpha holstii. The sequence goes on along the minus strand of JAAFCF010006639.1, from coordinate 9,216 downwards.
AAAAAAAACAGTCCAGCGATCACTCTGACGTCATCAACAATTTTCTTATTCGTGTTTCTTAAGAAAATGTGAAGTTTTAAGATTTGAATTTTCGAATGTCTTAACAACACAAGAACAACATGACGATGACGTTGACGACGACGTAATGATTGTATTTCCGTCTGCAGATGCGACCGACGATCAAATGATGGAAAAATGTTTTCTTTAACACTTTCAAAAGTCAAACACAAGATTTTTCCTTCCCTCTCAAAGCCACGCCCACCACACACAGCTTTCAACCAATAGCAATTACTGTACAGTCGTTTGTGTTCACGTAAGAGGGCGCTGCAATTCGTAACGCCACACACACTAAACACAATAACATCCCTTCCACTCCCTTCAACGATATCATCATTAGCTGAACCATCTGAGTCACCTGAACCACCTGTGAACCTCCTGAACCACATGAACCACCTCGTCAGACTCTTTATCACGCTTCTACACACATTTTATTATTATTATTATTTTGCTTTTATAATTAATTGCGTTTGATAACTCAATAGCAATAATCAATTAACTACTTTATTATAAAACAGTTAACTACTGTACTTGTAGCTTATTCTGTCTTAATCAAAATGTAAAATTAATTAGTAAGCAATCTAATTAAAAGTATTATTGACTGGAAAGTGGCATTATATTTACTGCTTTTTATGGTTTTGTTCTTCCTGGTGGCTTTTTTTTAAATTACAGGGTTGCACACAAATCAATGCCAAAAAAAATAAAAAAATATATTTTTTTTAATTTTTCATTGTTTTCTGACGTCATTTAATATTAAAATCAATAACAATAAAGAAGACTTTTAGTTCTTAGTAGCAAATTTTGAGCATTGAAAAAAAAGTCTAATTCTGAGATTTAGAAAGTCGAATGTTATCTCTAAATTTAAAAAAAAATTAGAATGTTTTCTTTAAATATAAAACTGCACATGTTTTCTTTCAATGTAAAATTTCGAACATTTTCTGTAAAGGAAAAATTTCGAATGTTTTCTCTTAATATAAAATTTCGATTGTTTTCTCTTAATATAAAATTTCGAACGTTTTCTTTGAATGAAAAATTTCGAACGTTTTCTTTAAATGAAAAATTTCGAATGTTTTCATTTTTTTACACAGATTAAAAATTATACATTCACAGTCTAAGAAAGAATGTTTACCATTTTAATTCTTATTTTTAAAATTCCATTTTCAAACATTTACAATTCGATATTTTGAAATGTCAAAACTTAACATATCAAGATTTCAATCAAACTTTGTTGCTGTTTTAGTAAACTGTTGGCCTTTGTGCGTCATTTCCCATTCAAATACTGTATCTCAGCATATTAAAACCGTAATAAAGAAGAATTCGCCCTACAAACCCGATTTGTTATTAATCCCAACCGTTGACGTCATTATCTCACACATTTCATAAATCATTTTCCCCATCAACTGATTTTCCCTGAGAAAAAAAGGCATCGCTCACATCAAATCACACAAAACGTTACACTGAATCACACGCATCGCTTCACTCAATTATTATTTCTTTTTCTTATTTCTTTTCTCAAACCCAAAAGACTTTTTTTGTACCAAAATCACATTGTCTAGGAACTGACGTCACAATTAACGTTACCTAAACCCAAAATGATTTCAAATATTTGTTGTTGGCATAATTAACATGTATTCATTTGAAATGAATTCACAGTTTTAAGAGAAAAAAAGGCAATTTGAATAAAAGAAAAAGTAAAATGGAAAACGTTATACATAATCACCACACACACACACACACACATACACTTGCTGGGGTTATATTTGGCTAAAAGTTCAACAAAATTCCTTTTAATTGCAAAATAAAATGCAAAACTTGTGAATTTTTATTTATTTATTTATAAAAAATAAAAATAAAAGATTTTTGGGTTTTCGAGGAAAATAAACCTGCTGATTGCAATTAAACTTCAATTCAATACGAAATTTAAACAAATGTCTGACCTTAAAAAAGAACTAGAAATTTAAATCAATGTATTCTTTTTTAATTTAAATTTGATATCATTTACAACATATAGAACAAAATCTAGTAGTGTATATTCCACAACACAATCACCATATTGAAGGATCATCACCACTTCTTTTCAACATTTATAATAAAATTTTAAAAACATTCTAAAACTCCAGTTTAAAAGTTAAAAATAAAAAAAAAATGTTTAGTCTCACGTGCAGTTTGACCGTTAAAACTGATGTTATTATAACATTCTAAAACTGAAATTGGTAAAACAGAAAAAAATGAAAAACACGTGAATATGTAATTGTCATTCGAACATTCGGAATACAAGTTATCAGAAAGAAGATTCTAAAACTGAAATTGGTAAAATAGAAAAAAATTGAAAAGCATGTGATTTTGTAGTTGCCATTCGAACATCCTGAATACAATTTATCAGAACATTCTAAAACTTAAATTAATAAAAAAAAAATAAATAAATAAAAAGCACGTGAATTTGTAGTTGTCATTCGAACATCCTGAATATAAAGTAAGTTATCAAAACATTCTAAAACTGAAATTAACAAAACAGAAAAAAAATAAAATAATGTGATTTTGTAGTTGTCATTCGAACATTCTGAATACAAGTTATAAGAACATTCTAAAATTGAAATTGGTAAAAAAAAAAAAAAAAAAAAAAGAATAAAAGCACGTGAATTTATAGTTGTCATTCGAACATCCTGGATATACAACTTGTGTTGCATGAATCTTTTTTTCTAATAATGGAACAAACTGATGGTTAAACCTTTAAAAAAAATAGAAAATCTGGAATAAAAAAAAATCGCTACTTCCGGAAATAAGTAAAACCACATAATAATTTAGATTTGTACCGTTGAAGTGGATATTATTACGTCACAGACTCCATCGACAGACACTTTAGAGACTCAACAGCTAAAATAAACTTACAAAAAAAAAAATCTCCTCACCTTTCACCTTCACCTTCACCCACCCAAACCCCCCTTCTAAAGCCCCTCCATCTTTATACAAAGTAAAGTGGAGAAGTGTGGTCTTGCAACCACTTAACAATTTAGAAAATTTAAAGCGGAAAATCTCCCCCGGAAGATTATTTTCAATTGAATCTTAGGGAATAAAGAAAGAAAAAATATTATGAAATGCTGAAAAAAAACACATACACATACACAATCGTAGTAATAATAATAATAATAATAATTGCAAATAAAACTACTTTAAGTTAAGTAAAAGATAAAGAAAAGAAAAAGAGGTAAAAAGTTTTAAGTAAACACAAAAGAGAAAATCTGTGTTTTTTTGTCAAGGAAATTAGTAACGATTTTCAACAAATACTTTTATTTATATATGAAAAATAATAAACAAAAAAAAAATAACAATAATAAGCGAATTTCAAGATGAAAGTGAAAGAAAAAGAAAATATTATACTTTTGGAAAATTGTAGCTCATTCAAATTTATTCGAAAAAAAAATAAAGAAGAATTAACTAAAAAAAAATCATTCAAAAATTTTGAATATGTTAAATCAGTTAATCAATGAATTTAATTCTAACAAAAACAAATTTTAAAAAAAAATAAATTAATTCTACATTCTAATAAGAATTTTAGTCATTCGAAAAAATTTATTTTATTTTAATTCGAACGTTAGAATGTTTTTAAAAGTATCTACGGCCCGTGCTTTAATTTTTATTTTGTTCTTAACAATCAGTTTTAAATTCTAACTTAGAATGTGAATTATTTTATTTAGTTGATATGGTAACGTTAACTCACGTGACGTTCCAATCGTATTCGTATCGTATAAATTAAAACTCAAGCTACAGTAATTATTTGAAATAGCTAATTAAATGAATGCTCACGTGCAATTTAACATGTTCGCTGAAATAATGAAGTTGAAAATTAATATTTTTTTCCATGAACCTTATTATTATTATAATATTTTTTTAAATTGAAAGCAATTGTTTGTGTTGAGGTCGCCAGTTAATTGCTGCGAACTTGAACTAGTTCGCAAAAACACAAATAAATTATATCGATATTAAGTTACCAATCATTCTTTCATTCATTCAAACTAAATCCAACGTCACAACCACCCACTTTCATCACAATAGAAAATACATCAATAATTATTTTAATTGCATTCGGTTGCTAATTAAAAGGTCGAAACAGCCAATGGCAATTTCAAAATCATAAAGTCAGAGAAGCCATTCAAAATAACTGAATATAAATCAGATATGATAAGAGGAACCGCTAATGTAAATACAGTTCTTCACTTAAATAACATTACAAACTTAATTTTCTGGCTTTTGGCTTCATTTTGTGCCATTCAAACTTTGTCTCGTTTCTTTATTTTATTTAAATAATGAGACTGAGTTACATTGGCTTCAATGACGATTTGTCTCATTTCTTTATTTTTTTTTTAAATGATGAGACTGATTAACAGTAATTTCAATGACGATTTGTCTCATTTTTTATTTTTTTTAAGTGATGAGACTGAATTACATTGATTTCAATGACGATTTGTCTCGTTTATTTGTTTTTTTAAATGATGAGACTGAGTTACATTGATTTCAATGACGATTTGTCTCGTTTCTTTATATTTCTTAAATGATGAGACTGAGTTACATTGTCTTCAATAACGATTTGTCTCATTATTTAAATAATTACACTTTATAATGTACTTGAAAAGTTTTCTTCTTAAGCTAACAATGTGTCTTTCAATTTCGATACTTCAATATCGAAAAAATGCGTCGATATATTGAAATTCAATATTAACTTGTAAATGTAAAAAAACCTCATAAAGCAAGTTAAAAACATTCTAAAATTCTCACAACTAAAATTGTGCCCGTGCAATTAATGAAAATCGAATAAAAATCTGATTAGAATTTTTAAACGACTAAAAACATTCTAAAATTCGAATTTGAAACCACAAACATTCAAACTTTAAAAAATAAGATGTAGAATGGAGTGGGATGGGAAGTGGGGAGGGGAGGAGGAGGAGGAGGAGGGGACCTTACATATTGGTGTGCGTGTTTCACCTACTGTACTTTACATTTCCAAGCACTTAATAAGTCATTTCTTTTATTTCTCCACAAGTTTCCCACGAATGACACGGATAAACAACAGCAAAAAAAATTGTTTGACATCAAATTTCCATCAGCAGTTGCATTTGTAGTTGCAGTGGCAATGGCAATGGCAGTGGCATTTGTAGTATAGAACAGTATGTCACTGCCAATACACACACACACACAGAGAGAAAGAATAGTAGGTTACAAACAACAACAAATAACAAATAAAAAAACTATGATGATGTAAGAGAAGCACAGACTGTTATTAAATAATGGCAATGTCAAAGGTTGAAATAAGGAAGAAATAAAAAAATAAAAAAAAAAAGTAGACGAACTTCCCGTACATTTTCCCAGAATAAAAAAAATGAGCTGAAAGTAATTTCGAGTAAGCATTTATTTATTTGTCCTCTTTCAGCTTTAATGTCTTAACTTATTAAGGTCGCACATGCGTTCTTACAGGGTGATTTTGCTCTTACAATTTGGAATGCACTTTTAATACACAAACAAACAAAAAATAAAGAAATTTTTAATGATTTTTAATGAAAAGTATTCCAATTCAGAAAAAAAAATGTTTAAAACCCAATTACAATTTTTTATGAAAATATTAAGGATGTTCGAATAATTGATATCACCAAGACAACAAAAATTCACGTGCTTGTTTCATTTCTTTTACTTCCAATAAATTTACTAGTTTTAGAATGTTCGAATAATTAATATTTTCAAGGCTACTGAAATTCACGTGCTTGTTTTATTTTCATTTTCCAATAAATTTACGAGTTTTCGAGTGTTCGAATAATTAATATTAACAAGTAAATAAAATTCACGTGCCTGTTTTATTTTTTTTACTTTCAATAAATGAATAAGTTTTATTGAATGTTCGAAGAATTAATATTATCAAGGCTAAGGAAATTCATATTCTTGTTTTATTTTTTTACTTCTAATAAATTTATGAGTTTTAGAATATTCGAATAATTAAATTCACGTGTTTTTTTATTATTTTATTTTACTTCCAATAAATTTATGAGTTCTAGAATGTTTTGTTTTTTAGCAACTGAACTTACTGTATATTTTCTTTCTAACATTCCAAATTTAAATCTTAGACTACCAAGCATTCTAAATAACACTGTAAAAACTAGAAAAACGTTTGAATGGAACATTGCTTTACTACTAATTTTGTTCTAAGTTGGAGATATGTAATGTAATGTAATGTAGTCCAAGTGCAGCATGAAAAACAGAAGCTGATTTTGAATAGAAATAATAATAACACAGTAGCATTAGAAAATAGAAATGGGTGGTTGGGTTTCTAAGACAACAAGAAACTTAAAGAAGAAGCTGCTGCTGCGTGGACGTGAATGAAGAACATTAGAAGAGAACCTATGACCCCGATTGAATGTGTGTAACCCACCACCACCATCTATCTATACTACAGCATATTATAATATTCTCTCTCTAACCCTTCACTTCACTTCTTTTCATTCTCATAACTTCTTCCTCTCTTTCTTTCTTTCTTCTTACATTATATAAGATGAGACATTTTGATTTTGAAAGAAAAAAAAAAGAAATTTAAGAGAGACAAAAGGGTCCTTTGAGGAAATAAACAAAAGCCTCAGCCGTCCATTACTATCATCACTGGCTTATTATTAAACAAAATTATTATTATTATTACGTGATGATGATGATGATGAATTATGGAGAAATAATAAAAGGCCAGATCACCACTTATTGTATTAAAAAGATAATAAAAAAAAATTAAACAAAAATAAAATAAAAGGAATTTTTTGGTTTTTTATTTTTGGGTGACGCTCAATGGAAAAAAATTCACAAAACAATGAAACGTTTTGTCTTAATAAAAATTACCAAATAATAATAATAATAAACATTCCATTGATTTAAACAGCCAGAACCGAAAACACTGGTTTTTTTTATTTATTTTTTTTTTAAATATAAAAATGTGAATTTTTGTATTTTTAATATAAAAAAAAATGTCATAAATGTAACTGTTTATATTTAACTTTTCAAATTATGGGAACAGATTATGTAATAACAGTTGTTTCCGTGTTGGTTGATTTCAAAAATTTCAATTAAATTGTTTTTAAAAATTAGAAAACGCGGAAACAATTTAATTTTTTTTTCCAAGAAACAATAAAAATCCAATGCAATAATTTAATTTAAAAAAAGAAGAAAAAAAAAATAAGCTTTTAAAAATTAGAACTGATTTAACAGTAATCGGATTAAAATTCGAATGAGAGCAGACCAATGGATATAAAAAAAAATAACAGTTTGGACTCATCACGTGTCTCAAAAACCATTCAAATATTTCAGTTTTTTTAGGATTTTATTAATGACATTCGAAAAAGTATTTGTTAATATGCACGTGAAGTTTGGTTGTTTGGTTTTATTCTCAAGAAAATTTACTAAACTTGAAATTTAGAATGTTTTCTCTCAAAATGCAGAACACTTTTTCCCAAAATACAGAACAAATTTTCTCAAAAAAAAAAGTTTTTTCTTTTTCCCCCAAAAAAGAACGTTTTCTCCCACAAATATAAAACGTTTTCTTCTAAAATACAAAACGTTTTCTCCCACAAATATAGAACGTTTTTTCCCACAAATATAGAACGTTTTTTCCCACAAATATAGAACGTTTTTTCCCACAAATATAGAACGTTTTTTCTCACAAATATAGAACGTTTTTTTTCTCCCCCAAAAAAAAAAAAAAAAAAAATTTTTTTCTCTCCCCCCAAAATAAGAACGTTTTCTTCTAAAAATCTAAACAACAAAAAAGATATATAATTTGGAGAGACTTTTAGAATGGCTGTGGAATGTTAGAGACAATTCCAATTGCTGAATGATGGGGCTTTGTCCTCTTAAAAATCTATTATAAATCTTAATCATTTCTTTTCTTCTTATTAATTTGAAATAAGAATCTTTTGGAAGGCGAATGAAAATTACCGGACGTACAATCGAAGTTAAGTTAGTGATATCAGCTTGTCATCCAATTAAAACAGATGGAAAATCACGATAACAAAATAAAAGAAATGGTTTTTATGACTGTTGCTATTTTAAGTTGGAACTATAAAAACCAAAAAAAAAAAAAATAAGAAATAAAATAAAAATAGAAATGGTAGATGGCGCTGACCTTTTTAATTAACAGTTAATGGGGGTTACATCCATCTCTCATTTTTAATTTTTTAATGTCCAATAAACAAAAAAAAAAAAAAATTACTAATAATTACTAATGCTAATAATGCCATTGGTAATGAGTTTCTTTCTTCAATTAATTAAATACAACAAACAGCCAATCATGATTAGTTTATTATAATCAACAGATCATTATTGTTCGAATGATTAAGTTTATCGATCGATCGAGGTTTCCATAACAAAAGTTCAAACTTTTAAAATTTTTATTAGAATTTTATTAATGGGTTAAATTCTCAGCTTAAAAAAAATAAAAATAATAAAAAAAAACTGAAATTTTTTAATGATGAATTATTAATTAATTAATTCAGTAATTAATAAACATATAAATTAAATATTTGATCGACTTTTCCCATTTGTTAATTTTGTCCTCAATTAAGATTTAAGAAATCTCATAACATGGAGGTCAATGAAAGACATGCAACGCAATCAGCCAGCCAATGGCGTTAAAGCGCGACTACAAATTTTTCAAGCGTGCGTTTCAATGGCTAATTTCATTCTAACGGTTTTTTTTTCAAAAAAATTAAATTAAATTGAAATAAAAAAAAAGTTTAATTTGAGCATAAAAATTGAATAAAATTCGGTGGTTTATAAGTCTTGACCTTGTTAATGTACAGCAGTTGCAATGGCCACTTTGATTTTTATGGCTTTTGATTGCCATGGTTATTTAACTGCACGTGGGTGTGTGTTTTAAGTTTACAGTAGTTGATATGCCACATTAAATTCACATTAAAATGAGTTGGAATATTTGGCTTTTTAAATAAACACATTCAATGTCATTTACATTGATAAAATCGATTCTTTTAAAAATTCATTCTAAATTCGAAAAAAAAAAAATAATTAAAAAAAAAACCAAAATAATCATAGTGGTGACCTTGGCAACCGAATTTCATTTTAAAAAAAATTGTAAATGAAATTTGAGAAAGAAATCATCAACTTGCATTTCGAACAAAA
>JAAFCF010006610.1:0-11339 GCA_013389785.1 Helicorthomorpha holstii | reverse complement strand
TACAATAAGTTGCAAATCTAAAAACGCCCCCAAAATCTTAATCATAATAACAACAAAAAAATAAATTACGGTACTCGTACTGCCAGTATTGTTAAAGTAACGATAAACATAGTAATTGCAACGTCTAATAAAACCTCGACATGACATCCAAAATATCCATCAAGCAGATTTTTATAACGTTGGCTAAATTTAATAAAAGTTTTAACTAAAAAAATGTTTTTAAGAAATTTATATCAAGTTCAGTGAACATCACTCAAGGATTTCGTGTTTATAAAATAAATTTTTAACCAAAAAAAACATACAGACGTCATCAACCTCCAATTACATTTAAAAAAAAATCTTTTCAGAAAAACTTGCTTTTATCATTTTTAAAAATTCTTAACTTCATAATAAAATAGCTGACATACCATAGACACGATTTCAATCCTCGAAACTGATTTATAAACAAATACAGTTTCATTGTATATTCTGTTTAGATTTATTTTTAAATTGACAGGTTAAAATTATTACGTTATACAGCCGTAAATAATCTTTTTGATAAAACTTAATTGATCCATACAACTAACTTCCAAAATAAAATAAAATCTTCAAACACAAAACAATTTGAAGAAGTTGTAGCGATGATATAACAGCTACATTGAAAATGTAAAGTCCATGTAAACAACTTTCGTATTTCGATTAATTCTTAAAACGTAACTAAACGTTTTACAAGTAATAAACGAACCTGACAAGGTACCGGGGCGTCCCCCACAATCAACAATCCACTGGGTTAACCCGGTATTATTTTAGTTTGTCGGCCAATAACAGACATGTAATGACGCATTTCGCTTTTTTATCTGAGTTTTCCCCCTTCATATCAACTGTTCAACCTCTAGCGACTTTTAAAAACCAAACTAGTTTAACCACATTTTTAATACCAATACCGAGCAAATTGATCCGTTTTTATATTCTTTTTATATATTTTCTCTTAGCCTTAAATTGTAAAATCAAATTTAAGGGTTGGTTATAGTTACAATATAATTTTAGTGGAAAAACTCGACAGCAATTTTACATTCTTGTAATAACTGTCTAGGCCAGTTTAAAAGTTGGAATTTTGAAAAATATTTTTCTTCCGTACAGAATTGATACAATGTCGGACAACATAACTTTCTAATTATAGGCGCCAGGCAAGTAAAACAAACCTTCGATTTTTAACTTGGCACGTAGACTTGATAAATTACGTCTCAGTTTCACCTACAAAAAAAATTGTAAATATCCCAACCACTAACTAAAACCTGGCGGCATAATTTACTCGTACTTATAATACAATACATATTAACTGCAATTTACAATTCTATCGCACTTAAAATTTCCAAAAATAAATTTCAAATTTGAGAAAACCTTTTAACCTGCGAATAATGCATGTATAAGCACGTATTCGTGTATTATTCATGTACTATAATAGTTAAAAGATTATGGCGATTTTTCATGTTAAGACCTCAACCTGTTAAGTATTGCACTCAAATTGACTTATAGCCAATTCTACGATATATACAAGAGTTAATTCAAGATCGTACTTTGCAACATTATTACGTTAACACACCATAATATTTGGCGTAAACAATACTGTATTACAAAAATGCAAAAGCAGCTGCAGAATGTTAGTTTGCTATAACAAATAACGCAATGAATTTATGAGTTTCTTTCAATTAGTATGTTGAGAACTGAAAGATTGCATGTGCAATTTTGTTTAGACCTCTTCATTGTTAACGCATGACCGAAACAATTAGCTAAATGTACCAAAAAATAATTTTTAGATAATAAATGCAATAAAACTTTGAACATTATTAGCAAAAAATTAGGTTGTCTTTGTAGATAAGAAATGCAAGTGCAATATGACCATGACCAAGTAATTTACAGTACAATCAAAACGTCTCAATTACAAATTTGGAAAAGTATTAAAAGTAATAAAAATGATGCGAATGCATTGATTTAAAACAATCAAGAAAAAAAATAGTAGCTATAAAATAAAATCCTGTATTAAGCAGCTATTGTTGCAGTCTCTTTAACCCACTATTTACTGTAACTACTATCGTTAGCGAAATTGTAAAAATGATTGTGATAAGAATGGAATTTAAATGTTTACTTATTACTTTGTATAGATAACAATACGCTATGCAGATGAGACGGATTTTCCAATCCTTTGTCTCGGTCTTTAAAGACAGTCATTTCAAGGTCCCCATATCCTATTCGACATCAAATGTCCATCTAATAATGGTCGCCTATTGAGCGGAGTTTTCCCCCCACAAACAACGAATGTTGTTAGTTTGTTTCCATCGCCAGTGGTTTTAGCCAGATTTAAAGCAAAGATGAAAGAAAGGGTGCATGAGCCTTAGCTACAAAAGTAAAAACCCGCAATTAAAAATCTCAAAACCTGAGTTTTTGAAAGGGTGGACCTTTGTTTTATTTCTAATAGCCAGAATACCCCTCGTACCACGCAGAGTACACTTATACAACATCGCAGTATAGCCTCTAATTCACCTTTGACACGAGTGGCATAACATGGAAAATCCCTGCAATGACCCCTAACGACCCTTCATCATTGACTCTGTAAACCCGGGATTCACATTTAATTTAGATTAACAGATATTTTTATCTACAGTATAAATATGTACAGCCCTAGCAGTAGATTAAATATTTAACATGAACTTTTATCGCCTAACAACAAAAGCAATTTGATAAAAGGTCACACCACTTTTAAGTTTGGTTTCAAAATTTTACAATCACGCAAGTACAATAGTAATATTCAAGTAGGTTACAAAGCATCGTGGTTTAAAGACTTAAAAGCTAAACTTTTATTTATAGTTACGGTAAACTGTCATTTTTAGCATCTAATTCAGATAACTAAAAGTCAGCTAGCTAAGTTACACTAGAAACGTGCTCCGAAAATGAATGTGTTTACAATCGTACAAAACCGCCACCAAAATGGCTAAGAGATTAGCTAATGTTATCGAGAGAAAAAGACCACATTCTTAAATTATTACTGTACGACATTATCATCAGTTTCTAAATTATAATCTCATCAAACACCATTATTCAAATTTTAACAGCAGGTTTTACTTCCATGACGCAAATCTGACGTCAAAATGTCGGCGATTAGGTGCAATAACAACTAACAAACATAATAATTTGTTTACAAAATACTTAACCTTGTTATTTTATTTAAATATTTTTAAATCAATTTTAAACAATGAAAGTGCATTCATTTTTATAGCACTTTATTAAAACGACACAACCCTCTATTATATTTCAAAACGACTGTCAAATATCATTAAATGTGTGCACGAACTTAGTTATTTTTTATTTCCAAACGTATGTCTACTGTATACTTAAAAAAAATAAAAATTTATAAAGTGTTCAAACAAAAACGTTTATTTCTACAGTAACGCCACATTAGTTATTAACTTATTATCAATGGCGTCTATCAGTCATGGCTTAGAGCAATTTTTTTTCACCTTGTTCTGTTATAAATACGGAAACTCCAAACCACATCATCAATAATCCAATCATGTATAAAATATAAATTAGTCCACATTCCAGTTCATCTTAAAAAAATCTTTTAAACATTGTGCTAGTTAACCTTCTAAGTAAACATCTTCTGGAATCAGTGACAATACATCTACAATCTAAAATGTCTGAAAGAAAACCAGAAACCCCCTTACAAAGAATGTCAAATTCATCAAATTAAACACCAACAATATATACTGTAAATTCGCCACTAATTCTGAAAGTCGATTTACAATTATTAATGTTCTTGGAAATCACTTAAGCTATAAAAAACCATTTAAAAAAACCCTCAAATAACTGCAAAATGTGTTGAATGACAGAAACTAATACTCTCATTAATCTACTAAAACGAAAAATAACCAAAAAAACATATTTAAACAGGGCGTTTCACTTATCTTATAATAAAATCAATATCGGAATAACGGATTCTTAAATGCTTTCTTAATAAAAGTTATTATTTACTGTATATGGGTATTGTTTTAAAACACGTGTGCAAGCTCACGATTTATTTTCTTTTTGATAATCATGTTTCAACGCCAATTTTGAGTAACGCAGATAAAACCAGTTATAAACCGAGTTGAAACGATTTATGAAATTTATCACTGTATCATTTATATTATATTTAAATTTGCAGCAATAATACTGATCTCATCCGATCGTGTTACTGATCAGCTGTTTTTCATCACTGCCATTTCAAGTACCACGCGAGCCTATTGTTTATCAATTTTATTAGTTACGCAGTTATTAATAAATGACCTTATTCATCTCAACAAATTAATATGACTAACGATTTTGATGAACTTGACCTCTTTGCTTTTCCTACGCTTAACTTACTTATATACGTTACTTTTTTTTATCTGCGCACATCTATTTTTATATCTTTCTGTAGTAAAAAAATCATCTTAAAATTTTAATTGGCTATTACAACGCAGCTATAAGTACCAAAACAAAGCCAAAAAAAACTCATAAAAAACGCTATACGAGATGAGTTTAGCAATTTAAAAATTCTACAACGACAAAAAGATAAAAAGGTGAGAAAATGAAATGATTAAATGAAGCATCTACATTGATAAAGAAAAAAACCAAAAAAAAAAAAATACTGTATAAACTCAAGCTATAAATAAATTTGCTGGACATTCTTTTCCCATCATCTAAAGAATATTAAAATATTTTTTCCTGACATTTGTACATGTAATGTAAAGTCTCAAGTCTTCCGGTGCCACATAAATATTCTCGTTAAATCTGCCTTTGCACTAACAAAAAAGTTAAAAACTAGTTTCTTTAAACATATTCGCCAAGTTAAACCAAAATGTAACTGCGATCAAAATTTCCACTATATTCCCACAAAGAATTGAGGTTTTCCTTTGTTTCTATTTAATGTTCATAGATAGATATTACGACTATACAGTAAACCAATTGAATGAGGATTGAGGACGTGATAGTCAACCCATACAGAATAAATTTAAAAATTTAGTCTTTTTAAAATAAATAAAAGTCAAAAATTTTAAAACTACAAACCTCTTTTAACTTGTTGGCCTTGATTAAATCTTTTAACTCGGCTGTATAATTTCCAGTGCCGTTGCTAACTGATTTCTTGGTCGGAGAGGACAGAAGGGCAGAACTCACGGGTGGGTTCAGGGTCGGACTAGACTTCACATGGGGCTGAAATGGACAATGTTCAGGAAATGGCTGAGAAGGATTATCCATCCCACATCCAACGTTTACTTCGCAAACTGAACCACTGTCGGCTACACAAAGAAAACAACAATAAAAAAATTAAAATTTGACATAATTATAAATACTCCAAAAATAATATTAGCATGTCGAAATTCATGCATTAAATCCGTTTGTACCTAAGTGAAATATATAACCGACAGTCATGACTCAAAATTTTCTTAAATTTCCAGGTAAAACGATTCCGTTATGATTTCACAAATAAAAGATGATGTGTCAATGCGGTTCAAATATTGACACAAAATAGAAATGGTACTTATGGAATAATTTGATAGGAAACTAAAATAACGACTGAAGTCTCAAGTGATTCAGAAGAGATGCTTCATCTGTCATTGTTTTTCACGGACTGAAGTAAAACTTTAAAGTTCAGCTCAAGTCAAGCGTGCAAAACAACTTTTTAAGAGCACTGAATAAAAAAAATCGATTTGGTTTACGTCACTATTGTCTCACAAAAAAAAGTTGAAGAATGCAAGCTGAGAAAGGTTTCAGCAATAGATTACGCGTAAAAAATTGACTAATCCATTCTTCATGTTCATAACATGTGGCTATGCAAGAGAACAGCCTTTTCTTTCAGAAGTAACTAGCCGGTATTTTGGAGTAGTAGACATTACTGACAGCTAAAATATTTTTTGTTTAGTGTCAGGCGCAAATTCGAAAGATGCCTTACTGGATCTAACAGTGACCTATTGTCAGGGCCGGAGTGACAAAAAAAATTTTCTTAAAATTTCTAAAAACAAAATTTTCCTAAAATTTCCTAAAACAAAATTTATCCTAACATTCTTCCAAAAAAAAAACCCTCACTCGGCCCTATCTATTATGCTAGACACCAAAAAATACCCAAATGCAGCATTTAGGGGCTGATTATGATAAACTTACTTATTGCAATTCTATATGAATAACTTTTGCTCTGTTTTTAACACAGATCGGTTACTTGTCAATTATTAATATAAACAATAACATTTCCTTAAACTTTTTAAAGAATTAACATATGAAATACTTGTAATAAACAGCTTACTGTGCTATTTAACTTAAATACATTGACACTAATCAGAAAAAAGCCAAAAATACAATAATACACAATAACTTAAAAACTAGTAATTCTTCGCACGACTAGAAAAGAAAAATTTCACTAAAACAGTGCCTATATAGAACAAAAAAAATATCTTTTATAATTAAATTAAAGAAAAAAATTTAAAGCAGCAGGAGACCGTTCTATCTACGATCTGTCATTGCATTCAATGGTCCTTCGCATACAATCGAGTATTGAAAATTATCCACGCATCATATTTCATCTCGTGACCAACTAGAAGTGCTCGTAATTAGCGAATGTTTTCCTTGAAAATAACATTTTTTGATCATTGCTCTGACTCTTTGAAAAACGATGACTCTCAGTAAATACCGTTTCTTTTTTTTTCTGCTGTTTTTAAAAAGAAAGTTTTTTTAAAGGTCGATCAGAAAGCTAGTTTTCTTTTGAAAGCAAGACCAACTAAAATCGTAATTACATGTTATTATACATGGACATCAGGACGCCTTATGCGCCGCAAAACAAGACTGCGATGGTCTTAGAGGAACTGAACCTGGCATAAAAATGTGATTTAAATATGCACAACAAAAGCATTTGAAAGTTGAAGAAACTTCAAGTGAAAGAAAAACTTTCGTCGTATTCATCATTTTAATTGAATAAAACGCACTTTGTTATTTGAAATGCTTCATGAATTCTGGTGTGCAAGAGGAAGAAAATTTCATGCAATTTTACTATGTATATCTATAATGTACATTAAAATATACACTGTATTTTACATGTACGTGCATCAATCGTGTCTACCCCTCCACACCTCACCCAAGGCAATCGTAAACACCCACAACAATGCAAATTGTTACAAGTTAAGGAGGTGAACGACCAACAATTTTCCCTATTGAGAACATCAACAATTCGAGATTCTCTTACCTAAAGACAGAGATAGTGAGTGACTGAAAATGAGTGAGAGCAAGAGGAAGTGGGTAGACATTTATCTACAGTTTTGTCTGATGAAACATTTTCTTTTATTAATATTAATCAAAGCGTGACACCGATACCAAGACACGTATCAACAATGGCTACCTCAATAAGCAAATTCACGACAGTGCAATTGTTATTAATACGACTGCTGCGTACTATTGTTTTTTTGATTAAAATATACTGAAATAAGTAAAAGTGCTTTAACGCAGTAAAAATAAAGATTGAAACAGTATTGATATCTCAAGAGCATCAATATATATCTATTATCTGAGTTTGCATAAAAAATCTGATCAAAATGAAATGATAAACAAATAATATTGTTAAAATAAATCGTTTGTGCTGCCTAATTACTTGAGTACGTGAACTTCGCATTATAATCATTAAAGTAATCGTACGATTGTCAGTTGTAAAACAACTTGCAAAACTTTTTGTTTTGCTTTTCTAATATGTTATCATATAAATGTCAATTTTAGGCATCCGGTCAGTAGTCAACATCCAATTCAAGGTTAATGATGCGTTTAAATTATAGTTTTCGGTTAACTGAGATAGTAAGTTATCAACAAGAATATAATAAATACCATTTTAATTTTACATGTCTTTGTCCATCTGTCGTAATCAAAAAAAATATTCAAGCCCAACTACAATCTAATTTAGCCACACCTGCAGCTAAACAATCCCGTCTTAAGTAGGTTTTTTTTATTTAACAAGTTTGTATTTTTATAAAGTACGTGCTCCACATCATATAACGTTGCATCAGTGTTTATCTACATTAATATTATAACCTTCATAACTTACTCGTACTATTTGCTTAAATGCCGTTTACTTACTGGAATCGTAAGATGATGTCATTTGCAATACACGGTATTACTCAAAGAAAGATATTAAACGTTCAGTAATCAGTCATCACTGTTTTCAAATTTTATACTAGAAAAAACAAATGAAAGGAATTTTAGCTATAAAAATATTTGTGTTGTATTTGGAAAATTTTGATAAATCTTTCATAAATCTTAAATGACTGTTTATCTGAAAAATAAAGAATTTTAGACAGATCACGTACCCGGTACAAGGAAGCAACATTATATTCTTATCTAATAGAAAAAATATTTTAAAATCTTTGACCGCAGTTTGTCAACTCCAGATTGTACTGAAGATTACATCTAGAGTCGACCAGATGCTTTCTTTCTTCCTAACACGTAGTCCAGTAAGCAAAATAAATTAAATTACTGCCGTTTTCAAGAAATCTTAATTACCGTACTGTATGTACTGCATGTTAAATAAAGTTATAACTAGGTTATAAGTTTGAATGCTATACCATTTTTATTCAATAAACGATTATTAGTTTTACCTGATCGCTTTCGGAATTTTTTGCTCCATCTCCACTTTCTCAATGAAGATCTTCTTTCTCGAAAAACCATAATTTCACTCAGAAGTTGAATTACTGACAAAGAAGGTCAATTTGACTTTCAACTGCACGCACACAACAGTAAACAAACTAACGCTGAACTTTCTACTTCAAAACTTATCAGTTTACAATGTCTAAGTTTACGATATAAACAGTTACGACCAGCGTGTACTTTAAATATTATGAACCGTATGCAGTGTATATTATTAAATAATTCGGTCAAGAACTTAATCAGTTACTTTTTTGGTTTAAGGAGCTGCTGGACGCGAAAACAACACTCTCACAACAGGATACGTAATTGGCGATTACATCGCTGGCTATAGGTAGGCTTGTTGTATAACATTATGTTGAAGGCTTGAAGCCAAGCAAGCAGGCAGGCAAAATACACAATGACCAGCGAAACTGAAAACTTCAAATCTTTATACATGGACCGGTCATATGAGAGAAAGAGAGGTAAACTGGTAAACAATGCTTGTTACCTTCTCGAATACACAACATCAAACCCTGCATGTGCAATTTCAGAACTAGAAATGAAGCAAGCTTGTACTTGACGTCCTTTTTATAACGGAGGGCGCGAGTAGTAGGAAATTACAGTACACATAAATCTCTCTCTTTTCCACTCTCTTTTCTCAGACTGGTCTTCGATCTACAACTCGTAACTACAATATTATATTATAATACAGTGGTGGGACGTTTTTTTACAGCTCTCACTAGCACCAACCACAACTCGTTTACCTTTTTCGACATTGATAAAAAAAGATAAACTCACCTGTTTATTTAAACGCTTGGAGAAATGCCAGTAGTATATTCCACACTCCATACTATCTAATGATATCAATTGCTTGTAATTTGTGACATCATTTTTTTTAACAGTTGTTGCAACATCTTAACAATGATAGTAACATCGCGATGCTCTTAATTCCATCGGCACTGCGTACAAAATACAAAAATAGATCTTCATTTGTTATGATCGATTACACACAATTGCATCTTGCGCGATATTCAATGTTTTTAATTCGAATGGCGCATGAACTGATGATTTCAATGTTGTCAGACGTTCCGCTTACAAAATTACACAATATTTTACTTTATTTTACTAAATCTTTGGTGACATTTATTGCGCTTTAGATTTACATAATACCAGTTTAGACATAGTTGCTTTTCCGGTTTTAAAGATTTTAGATAATGTATTTGCCTTCCAGTAAAATAGCCACTATGGCGTCATTTTCGAACTTTTTGCTCAATAAAAACATTCGATGTAATTTTTGCCCATACAAGTTTATTGTTACGGTATGTAAGACATCAGAAATCAATTTTACATTATTGCACATGCTGCATTATTGCATGTCACTTTAATTACTGTAATCGTGTTTAATTAGTTAAATAATAATTATTAACATAAAGAGTAGTATCTTATGTCATTTGTAACCGCTAGAGAACGCCACCATTTATGTTCCTATCACTAAAGAATTGTTTAATTTAAATTTACCGCTGTTGTTAATTTGGCACTAGTCACTAGATGTCGTATGTTTGCCAATTGCTTGATCTGGACAACTCCAATCTTCGTAACTCGTACTTAACAACTGCTCCATTATGCGTTAAACAATTGGTTTATTTGTCAATGGGCGAGTTGTGAGTTTTGTATTTTGTGGGACGAGAACAGATTACGACGAATGGTAGAAGTAATGTTATGGTCGGATTTGAGTTACCGAAAAAAAATTAATTCATTTGTTAAATGCTACTACGCTCACAATAACTATATTTTTTATTCACGATTTAGATACTGATGTAATCTTTACCGTAAAAATAAATTAATTAACTTGTATAAAAAATTATAATAGTTTAAAGGCCGTAGTTTGGGAAACGCAGATGAGTAAAAAGAAGGTGTCCGTAACGTAACGCCCTCTCGTGTTTTAAATTTTTATAACACTTTATTCATGAAATTTGTAACCTCGGCCTTAAACCCTGCTGATTGTGACAATAGTTTTTCCCTGCGGTCTTCATTCTTCGTCACCGTTATATTACCGTTATGCTGCGAAATACGATCAATGACAATAGCAAAACAATCAATTTCTTAAGTTTATCGGTTACATATTTTTCTAGTTTCAATAAGTACATTATGTGTTAATTAATCTCGATTGCATTTCCATTGAAAATATTGAAACGCATGTTAGTTTTTGTTATTTCAACGTTTGACGGATTCCCTCCAAAAATCCACTCAATAATCATTATTCAAGGCAATTTTGGAGAAATTGTCAATGTAATGGTAAGTACATCTTATTTAAGTTTATTAATGTTTACGGTAATGATATTCAATGCAATATATCATTCAGTAATTCGTTCATTTACGTTTAAGTGTTGATAGATGAAAGCGCATTTTCTTTATTGCTAAATGATGATCTGCATACTCACATGTGCATGACTTGTGCGGCTCACATTACATTAGGTACGGGGCATATTATTATCGAGTGAGATTTGCCCAGAGAATCACGGACAGCTGCTTATATTTGTGTCATTTAAGTTACAGTATGTTCAGTATATGTTGCACGGGTTTAAAAATTCTAAACTATTATATTAACATTCTAAACAATGTGTAGTATGCAACTACTGGAATGGTATAACAATATTTTTTTAAAGTGCAATTAGTTTATACAGTAT
>JAAFCF010006606.1:0-38370 GCA_013389785.1 Helicorthomorpha holstii | reverse complement strand
TTCAGTTAATGCAATTGAGTTTGTTTAAAGAGTGAATTTATTTCAATTTGTTTCTTTAAAAG
The DNA here is from genome assembly GCA_013389785.1 of Helicorthomorpha holstii. Classification (NCBI taxonomy): domain Eukaryota; kingdom Metazoa; phylum Arthropoda; class Diplopoda; order Polydesmida; family Paradoxosomatidae; genus Helicorthomorpha; species Helicorthomorpha holstii. Next base: position 38,308 of record JAAFCF010006606.1, on the reverse strand, counting down.
AAAGCAAATACATTATACATTAGTGTTTAAATTCAACTTGTCAACTTAAAAATAAACTTAATTTAAAATATACAGCATAGAAGAGTTAAGTTTTTATTTTAGACTGTTAGCAATTTACTTTTGCATTAAAAAGTTGGTAGAAAAGTTGTGAAATGCTAACGCGTCATTGCATTATACGCTGCTGGTAGTTGTACTGAATACAGAGTGATGCGTAGGAGAGAGAATCCTTGAGCACAATGCTAATAGCAAATACACTCAATTCACTTAATGTATTTGGAGGGAAAATGTAAAGGGATAAAAATCGATAGTATTTGTTGTCATTGTTGTTTTTCACTCTGGAGAGTTCAGTCTTGAGGATAAATATTACTTAATGTTGTTTATGTTGACAATTATTTCTTTTCAGTCGATTTAGTTGTTAAGTTGCTGAAGAAAAGTAGTAAATTAATAATAACAGCATTATGTTTTATTTCAGTATGCAGTAAAATACTACAAGTTTAATGCGGATAATAAATTATTAAAAAATGCTAATGTGATATTTTATTTGTTCATTTAGATGAATTGATCTCTATTGCATTATCTTGTGTCGGTGACAGTGATATAGGGTGATGTGGTTGGATGTCATGAAAAATCATTAATTACGCTATACTTTATCAGTTGATGTAAAAATTCTTACTCAACGCTAATTCTGTCGTTATGACATTAATCTTAATGGAGAGATACGAGAAAACGAGTTTGTGCGTCACTTTTATTGATATATTGCTAATTTACTATGAATTGATCTGATCAGCATTGATAACGACACCAATCTACAGAGTCTACACTATACCTTTACCCTTTTCGTCAATGCTGTAGTAGAGATTTATTACTAAAAATCCTTTTAATCAAAACACATTACCGACAATCGATTTTCAATCTCGTAAGTTACTGCTGTAAGATAGAATTTAGAAACTATCTGGCGAAAAAGTTCTATATAGAATTCGTCCAAGTTTTTACAAAAATAAACATTCAGAAGACACTTAATTTTTGGATTCCAGAAATCCAATTGAGATAATGAATTGTAATGATAAAATGTGATTATTAAGGTTTGGAAAACCGCAGTTGCATTATAAAACTTTATAGCTAATATTAATTGAGTTTTTAGTAAGTTATGCTTAAATTTACTTTATTGTTTTCAAAGTTTTAATTGTATTACATATTGTTTATTATAGACGCCGTCTTTTTCCACTTGAATCCATAATGAACAGTTGACTTTAAAATTCAAATGACCCTTTTGTGTGTCGTTGATTTCGTTAGGAATTCTCGGGTGGCTAGTTTGTACTTGTCACACTTCACTTATTTGGTTGCTGTTGTTACAGTAACTCTGTATACGATAGTGATACTGTATTTAACTATATTATTCCATGGTGACACTTTACAAGTTCAGTAGTGCTTGTATTAATTGTACTTATCCGGTAGGCAAAACGTCAATGTCAGTGAAATCGTTTCTTAAAAATCACTTTTACTTAATTATGATGACTAAAGACTTTATTTCGAGTAAAAATGTTGTAAAAGGAGCTTTTCTTTTTGTACAGTAAAACAACTAATTATATCTGCTTTCTCAGGCAGAGGACTTTTTCACTTGACTAAATGTAGCCTTGCTTTTTTTTTTAATTTAAAAACTTTGATTTGTTATCAAAAGAAAGTACAGTAAGGAGCTTCGCTTTTTTTTTGTATGTGGATCTATTTGGTTCGGAATTGAGTTTTATATTTCAAGAAGCAAATTAAAAAGAAATAGTTTTGGATTAGAAGAAAGCTTGGGAAAGTATTGTAGGCAGTCGAATTTTGTTCTCACTTATTACACTGTAGTTTTATTCAATGTTTTACTTGTTTTGTTTGTTTAAAGAACGAAGGAAATGCTTCTGAAAAAACGATTAATGGTGCAAGCGACGCAGTCAGGTCCTACTGTATTATATTAAACTGTACAGATAGAACTGTTCAAAGAAAGAATAAGCAATAGATCGTTAGTACATTAACATTTTGTTGCGTAGTATAATGTGTATGTGCCTGCTGTTTGTAGTGATTGATTACCCAGGGTGCCAGGACTACACGCAGATAGAATTCTCCTTGCCAGGCTCGTTTCTCTCTTGCTTCACAGGCAGAGATAGATTTCTCCCTGGCAGATGTGTTTTATATGCGAAAATACATCACCTGCTGTACTTTTTTGTTGTTGTTTATGTTTACGAAATGATAGAAAAAAACAGGAACGTAAAAGCTAATAGTAAAAAAAAATGGTGTTTTCTTATCAGAAACTTTGCCAGTTTCTGTTTGTAATTTTTTTTTCATGCATTTTAGCTTATCACTGTTGCACATTTGCTCTTTGCGGCCTAACTTAGATGACATACTAATCTTGGATCAAGGAAGCTTGTGCCTGTAGTATCTTTTATCGTGCAGTGTTATTATTCTGGGTTCACCACCCTCTAACGTTTGGGGTGTAAGGTATTTTAACCCTTTAAGAAAATAAACATTAAATGTATTCGCTTTTCTGGCTCCTCCTGTTTCTGTGTAGCAAAAACGTTTTTGGTTACTTTACCGTACTTACAAACTTTAGACGTTCAATGTACTAAAATCGAAATTCGCTCAGACGTAAAATTTCAAATTTGAAATCAAAAAAATAAACGTTTTGTGCAATGTATGCGCATGCGTATATGTTATATGATTTTGATGGGTGTTTTCAGAGTTTTGGGAAACCTGGTAATGCCATTTGTTATATTATTCCGCAAAAGTTTAGCGAATGTCCAATTTGTTTGCAAAATTGGTATGTACAGCTGTGTTGTATATCCATCAATGGAATTCCATAAGTTATGTTCTTTAAATGAGAAATACAACCGTTGCATCATATATACAGCTCTCCCGCTTAATGGTGATAAATTAAATTCATTTATATTTATCTTGGATTTGTTATTTTGTTGACCGTGTTGATTAATGCGGTTGCTCAAATTGTTTCAAGAGTTTAGGAGTTTCCTTCCGCCTTTGTCCTGCAAACGTAAAGAATAATCGATTTTTTGTGTGCGGTAGAAAATAATGCTTGGAATAAAATACGGTATATACTTTTCTCATTTTTACGTTTTTTACTCAAGGGCTAGATGAAAATATAAAGTTGGAAAGAGATTGGATGTACTGTTATTTGAGCTATTTTAGTGCGTATATTCATTATTTTAGTGGATATATAGCTGATTCTAACAAAAATTCTCACCATTAAGTCGGATGTAAACTAAGGGACATAAAACCATCGTTTACTGAAATGAAATTTCAGCTTTATAAAGCTCTGCCACCGCTTATTATTCAGTGTCGGTGGTGCAAGCGTAACAAAATAATATATATATTGTATTGTATATAAAAAGTTTACTAAGCAACGAGTTGGATGTTTTGAAGTTTGAGCAAATATTGAAACCAACTCTGAAATACACAATTCACTCATAGAAATAGGCTATAAAAATGCATGTAAAGAGATTGGGATGCGGAGTTTTTGTGTTTTTTCCTCCTAACCCTCCACTCCGTTTACTCTTCATTCCGGGCGATCCATTGAAAATGACGTGATGGAGGGCTATAAAATACAGCAATAAACAGCTAAGCAATAGATGTTATCCAGTGGCGTTGCTATGGCAGCCACATCCTCATCTTCGAAGAAGGGAACCTAAAGGGGGTTTTGTCATAAGAAAAAAAAAACCGATTTTTTTGTGTGTGAGAACAGTCAAAACAGGTCAAAGCACTCACACTTTGACCTTGTATTCATCCAATAAGAAAGAAGATAACGTAATAAAGTTCGTACGTCATTTCTTTTTTGGCTGCTGAACTTTTTGCTGGCCCAGCTTTGTGTTTTACGTGCGCTAGAATTGTCACAAGCAATTTAAACTACACATTCTCAATCCCATTTTTATCTTCCAACGGTTGCTGTTTCTTTTTTTTCTGTTATTATTATTATTTTTTCTGCTGTTGCTTTGTTTTGAAATGTACAATATACACTTTCGTCTGCTACGTGCAACATTAGATGAAAAATATACGAGAATCTTTGTCCAGGGTTTTCGACTTTCCTAAGAAATACAGTATTTTGGGAGAATGGTAATTTTAAGTGAAACTTGTGCTTTTTGGTTTACAAGACTTGCCGACATATGATGAATTTATTTTGAAAGAAGCATAAATATTTTAAACAAGTCGTTAGTGGGAACATTGACAGACGATTTCAATGAAACTGTTAATAACCAGCAAAATTGTTAGCTTGTCTTGTTTTCAGGAAACTTGGATGGTTTCTTCGTGAGTGTTGTGGTTTCAGTATCATAGTATTGTTTAAGTCTAAATAACTTAATCATGTAGTTATAAATATAGACTTTTCCAGATTATGTTGACACTGTCCAACAATCACGAAGTTTGTTGTTTGTAACTTGATACTTGGTAGTTTTAGTTTTCATTTGACAGTTGTTATTGTTTTTGGTCATCGTACTTGACAACTTGATCGCATGCAGTACTCAGCATTGTTAGTGTCGTAAATTTCGTAATTGAATTTAACAAAAAAGAAGATAATGAACTCCATAAAAGTTTACTATTGAGTTAATAGAAATCAAACAGTACAGTACGGTACTTAAAAATAGAAATGGTCGTTTACAACAATAACTGGATATAATACCGTTGATTTGAAGTAGCCAAATGTCTGCAGCAGTTTCTCGTTCGTTTTTTTTTTCTGCCACTTTTCCTGAATTTGGCACACAAAGCGTAAACAAATGTTTGCGCATCAATTTAAATTTCTTCTTAGGAAGTCGATTTGAGCGAAATAGTGTATGTTCAGGAGAGGATGGATGATGAAATGTTTGCCAGAGTTCTCATCTCGTGTCTTATTAATTAGCTTAGTGATCTGAACGCCATCAACATCTCTATTATTAGCTCTTATCTTTCTCATTTCAGCTACTAAAACTTAATGCTTTTCGCTCACGGTGTACGAACGGTTTTATTCCTTGGTGTGTAATACTGTACTCGTTTTATGAAAATTATGCACAAGTTATATTTGAAATATTTTGCTCCATATAACTGTAATTAGCGGTGCGAATACGCTACTATTTATACTTTCGGCGTTATAATTTTGGAGCTTCCTGGTCTACATACGAGAACTGCATTCCAGTGAACTGTAAATTACACCAAGTTTGAATTTTTTTTGTTATAAGATACTCAGTACTGTATTCAAGGAGCAGCTGGTAAGTTGGATTTAATGCCAACCATATATCAGATTTTTTCGTTAATTAAGTAAGGATAAGCAATCACATTAAACCCCTTCTTCGACTAAAAAAAAAGTTTAATTACAGCAATAATTTGTAATTAATGGCTTTACATACATCTTGAATACATTTTGTCGAGTGTTGTATCTGGCAGAAAGAAACGCTTATGATTATTTTTTTGTGACTGTGTTTAATTAACAGACGTGAATTGCATTTTATTTTATGTTAAAGTTTTACGGGAAAAGCGTTGACCTTAATGGATTCATCTTTATTCAGCTGCTTGTTTCTCTTACGTTAGCTTACGTCTATATTATTCCGTAGGGAACTGTATGTTTCTGGAAGTCTCTTGGCGTTTAATTTTGTATTCCGGGATGGTGGAAGTTGGGTATTTTTTAAGTTTTTTTTTTCTGTTTTAAATGAAAATCTCATTTCTACATGTTTGATTATTTATCACAGTCGTTATTTTTGATTAAAGTGGAATTTTGATTAGCTTAAATTCACCGAAAGAGCATGGCATGAAATGTCAAAGTCATTTATTTTATCTTGAGGTTTGATTGTTAATAGATAGGGGCTTTCATTGCGAAGGTCCTTTTTTTGTACGGTGTGTTAAAGACTGTGTGCGCGCGTGGGTGGTTAAGATTCCGATGTGTTAAGTCACGTGGCTAATGCGAGATGGAGTCTTGGGTTAGTGTGGGGATAGGGATCAGGGTTGGGGATTGCTTTCTTACAATTCTAAATCGATAAAATGAATAGGTACTTGACGCATGCGCTGTTTGATTGAGCTTCCAAATGACTTCCATTACTGCAACCATTTTTTATTTGGTATAACTAGAAAGTTGTGTTATTTTTTTTCTCCTTATTTTATTTCACTCTTAAAGAAAAAAATAAAACGTGGAAAAGAGAGGAAATACTCGTGAAAGATGAGACTAACTTCAATTTAAAGAAGGATTTTTAAAATGACTTCTAAAGCTATTCAGATAAATGTTGAACGCAAAACGTTAACGTCAAATAAATGTTCTTATATTCACATTTAAATTTAAATTTTTTATGCATTCAGATATGAAATCTTTATAAGAATAGGGTAATCTAGACATTAGTGTTCATTTCTTGTTTATATTTGGGTGATGATATTGTTCTTTTTGATTTTTGTCACTCGTTGTACTTGTTAACATTGTGGACTTTTAAAAAGTTGTTGTGACGTTATTTAAAAAGCTCCATATTTGTACAAAAATGAAGTTAAAAGACTTCTCAAATGTTCAAATGTTGAACCCAGCTGCCGCTATATCACCGCGTTTTAGTTGCTGGTGAAATTGTAGCAGCTGTTGTCAATCTCGACGCTATTTTAGACTCGTTTTCTTTGCTTTTCTCTCTTTTCCGACTTTACTTTGCTCTATTTCTATTACGTTTTATACGAATTTGTAATTTCTCTAAGGACCGAAATCTGTCGCCACGATATTATTAAATCGTGCTTTCTTTTTCGGTGCTTTTTACTTTTTTTAGTTTTGAAACTGTTTATCATTTTTCTTTCTTTCTTACTTACTTATTTTTTTTTTTTTGAAATAACAGTTTAACAGGACAACCAATCAAATTCTGAAGTTGTTGCGGTTAAACCTGTGTCACACATGATGGCCTGAAACTGATGTAATGTTCGAAACGTTTGAAAGAGTTCTGTAGAAGGTGGAAGAAAAGGATGTTTGAAGTTTCGACTGATGTCGGTGGTCAGACGTCGTTAAAACAGCAGAAAGGAGGAGTTGGAATTGGAGGAGGATCTGGGATGTTGCCATCAGAAAGAGTTTGTGGTAGCGGTGGGGTTTCTTCTGAAACGATAGAGAGCTGCAAAACGAACCAGTCGTGCACTGCAACGGCTATTAGTGGTAGAGGAAGTCTTTTGACAAAAAACAATAATTGCTGCGAAGGTGGTAACGGATCGAAAGATACTGCCGAAATTGGTGTTTCAGTGGTTTCTGATGGTGGCACTGGATCATTACTATGTTTGTGGAATGGTTTGTCACCTACTGAATCTTTTCTAACAGGTAAATACATTCATTTATTTAATTTAAAAAGTGGTTTATAATTTCTATAGCGTCAATTGCATTTGGTTTATACTGTATGTTGTTGACATCTAAAAAGATTTCCTCTTTCATATTGAAAGTTATGTGGTATACTCATTCATATGAAGTTAGATGATTTAATCCTCATTAAACTTAATTTGACAACAGGAAATATAGTGAAGTCACCTCGTGCTTAATATTTTGGAAGTTAATAAACACATAATAGTATTCGTAATAAAACCCAATTGCTGGTTGACTCTTTAAATATTTTATATTGTACAAGTGGCTGGAGTGCACGTTGTGGTTAGTAAGTTGTTAGACTTTCAAAATGAACAATCCAAATGATTTCATGTCTACATGGTTTATCATTGAAGAAATTGTTGGTAAGTTGATGATCGAATTGTATTACAATATTGGCATGAGTTTAAAGGACGTATTTTCTTCATCTTGCATTTGGAATATATTAATTTGGCTTTTATGTTAAAAAATGTTTTCAATTTAATGCAGTAAAACTTGTTTTAAAGTGCAGTAAATTTAAAATGTCTTAAGCATTAATTGTTGGTTTATCGTTGTGTATTCGGTACAGTGTACTGCAATGGCCTGTGTTTTTCAGTTCATTATACTGTACTGAACAAGTAACGTTACGAATTGTTTTAGTAATTTTGTAGTCATATACAGTAATTAAAATGCGTAGATTTTGTAAATTTATTTAGCATTATTTTACTTGGCAAGTTATGGACAATTGTTATGTAATGTATCGGTTTACTTCATCGATTTCTTCATATTAAGAAATGATATTGCGATGCATATGATACTGCTACTAATTCCGCATTGACACCTAAAAGAATAATTATACTCTATTTTTACTTAATCCAAATTAAAAGTTTATTATTCAACTGTATGTTATAATTTAACTTACTAAAATAATATAACAATTTAAAACAATGGACATTATTAAAAAAATGATGTTGTGTCCATTGTTTTAGTTTAATATCTTGTTTAACATCTCTAGGATCATGATTAGTATTTTATGCTCTTGATCATGATTTTATATCTTGTATTTCCTGTTGTCTTTAAGTGAAAGTTAGTGAGGTCAAAATAATAATGCCTAAAGGTAAAATATTGTAAGGCAAAACCAACTTTATGATGTTGAGTTTTTTTTTTTATTTTATTTAAAGACAATTGTAGACACTTTTAACTTTGCTGTCTAAAGAATTATTAGTTGTCTTTAAACAAAGGATGTTCCTAATTAAGAAGCAAGAGGTTTTGAGGTTGCGGTGAAAAGATTGTTGTCGGATTTATGGTCTATTGCTTGCTGTTCTAATTGATTAAACGTGTTAATGATTTCGATTTTTGTTTTGTAGACTTGGAGTCATTTCAAGAAAGTTTATCCAGTGGAGCTGGAGATGTAACTAACGTGAGTAGTGCTTCAGGCAGCTTCGATATGTCGTCCAGTTCATCAACGTCCAGAGCAAGCTCTACGTCTACCATGTTGCATCGTATAACTGCGTCCAGTCAACTCAGCACTAGCAAGAAAAATCTCAGCTGTTCAATAACAAATTCCAACGAAGCAATAGTTGATAATTATAGGTTAAATTCTCCGCCGTCAACGCCTCGCTCTAGTTTGGTTGTGTCAGGTAGTCAGACTGCTCCTCCGAATTTCAATTCCGGACTTTTAAAGGTTTCTCCTGAAGATGATTCGGTTTCTTCAGCACCTACCTGCAAGGTTTACTCGCCTCGTTTGGAGAAATGTCGATCGGCTTTGAAAAGCATAAGCAGTCCAAATTTTACTTTACTCAAGTTACAAAAAGCTCTTTCACATACATCTCTTATTCTCAGCACTAAACCGAAAAAACCTCCAACACTCTCAAATAGCACTCAGGATCTCAGTAAGCAGCAAATGGCCACTTCAGCATCGTTGGATGGTAGCTCAACATCTCTTAGTAGTAAAAATCTTGGTGTTACCAACAGCTCCAGCTATAATTTGTCTACCAATAATGGTCTTAGTAAGAGTAGCAAGAACCTTTCTTCAATGAAACTAAGACTGTCCTTACCTAATCGATGCATGGTTTGTGGATCTTTGGTTGCTCAAGATAGAGTGCAATGCCGTGGATTTATTTTTCATAAGGATTGCTACAAATGCTCAAGGTAGGAAAACGTTTTATACCATTTAAACTTTTGTAAACACTTTTACTATACCAACTTCATAATGTGGAGTTTGCAGTTTGCATGAACTTTTACCTTACTTTAAGGTGAAATCACGTCAATCAGTTATTGCATGAAGATTTCATATTATTCAGTTATTCGGTTTTAATTTTTTAGAGAAAGATCAATATGAAGTTAATATAGTTTTGCAAGATTAAGATTAATAAGACTTTCAGTTACATTCTTTATGACTTTCATTTTTAATTCATTGCTCGCCAAAGACTCGGTGATCGTATATAAGCTCAGAGTATAATAAAAAAAAAAAGTTAAAACGACAGCTAATTATTTTTGAATTTTTTTCTTGTTGAAGTTTAAGAAAAGTTAGTCATATGTATGGATTACAAATAAATTTGTAAGAGTTTAGTGCAACGTTAGTTTCAGTCGGTTTATGATACGATAGTAAACCTGATATGCAAGTAGATAATTAAGAGCGATTATTGTAGTAACTGCAGTGTATTGTGCAAGTTCACTGTATCTTTATTTTGTGTGTAGCGTAAAAGTTGAAAATGTTTCGTTTTACAAGTGCAAGTGAATGTTCTAATTTAGTGCAATTTATTATACAGTAGTGTAATATTTGCATAGTAATAACTGGTTTTGTTGAGTTTGTAAGTAATGACTTGCTGTATTCTCAAAAAATAGTGGAGGAAAATTGCAGTGAGCATTAATTTTTTTATTATTTGAATCACGTTGTGATGTTGCATGAAAGTTTAAAACGTTTTTCATATTGCTTTATTAGTAAATATTGTTACCGGTAGTAAAAGTAAATATTATTAATGGAGTATTTTGATTTTTTGATTATCTTCAGTGAATTTATTTTAGTTACTGTATATACAGTATATTCGGTAATACAGTATATACTTGATGCTTATTTTGAGAAAAATAATAAGGTTGTCATAAGGTCACCTGGTCGATAGTTTTGACTAGGTGAGCGACCTACACCTGAGTTTCTTGTAATCTGTTTTAGCTACGCTCGACTGTAAATATAATTTACCACTTCCGGTTGATTTTGTTCATTTCTTATGTTAGAAAAAGGCAATCGTTTTGCTTCCACTTTGGCTTTTACCCAATTTATTATGATTGTTTATGCTGATAGCTTGACAACTATGTCACATAATACTTTATTGAGTATATTTCATGATGTCTAAAGTAATTGTCTTAATGAGTTGTATTAAAACTTAAGATGTAAATCTTCTACGAGTGAATCGTGATGTAATATTATACAGTATGCGATTATATCAACGAAATTCTGCAATGGTTGGTAGACCGTATCGTAAAATTAAGGAAAGGAAAGCTTTTTCTCGTTACTGTACTGTAATTGCGACATTATACGATATAGAGTAAATCACTGAGATTTAAAGCCATGCAAAAAACCATATTTTGTATAAATTTATCTTGCTGAAATCATTCATATTATTATACAAGTCATTTTAATACATTACAAGCTTTTTGAATAGCAGAATATGTATTTGTAATAACCGTAAAGAATGTCACTGCTCACTGGTAATGATTAGATTAACATTTTTTATTTTACAGTTACTAATTACAGTCATATTTTTGGTATTGTAGTTTAACGGTTTTACTACCATACAGCTGTATCAATGTGTTTTAAGTTTCAGATATACAGTACGAGAACCACGAAATTTATACTTTGAATTAATTTTAGTTGGATTTTTATCGCAGTTTCGGTTCATTCCAAAAATTTATAAATTATCTAAACGCTCTAGAAATGGTATAGGAGATTCTTTTCTTTCCAATTAACCGTAGATCATTAAAAATGTAACGATAATGCCATAATCATAAAGCGTTATTATGGATGTAAAAATGGAAAACTTTCTTCTGAACTGATTGTATATAGTGCAGAAATGTCCAGGGTGTGTAATCTAATATAAAAGTATTCGTCCAAATTAAATCATTTGAGAAGCTTTCACGTTATTATGCAAATAATGTTGAAGATTAAGTTACCGATACATGCCGAAATGGTATTGTCGTTTAATATTATACCCAAGATATTATCACATAGAAAAACGAATAGTTATTAGTAAATACAACGATGACCGTCGAAGCGTGACGACTTAGAGACCACATGAAGTGTTGATTTGAAGTGTGAATAAGTGGAGAGTTATAGTATGTTTTGAGAGGGTTCTTAAGAGGATGCTTATCATTGATGTCATTTACTTTTCCTGTCTGTAATGATTACGATGATGCTTTGCTGGGGGATATCCTAAATTAAATTACAGGGGTTCAGTATAATTGCGGCTACAGTATATGGAATTGGTTCTAATGATAAGGATGTGCGTCGACCCCTCTGTATTAGTTGCTCAGGATGAGTGCTGAACTGGAGGTGTAGAAAATTGGTGGCATCAAATGACAGTGATAATAATTTAAGGTGATTTGCTTATGTTTTATTATTTTTTTTCCTCTCTCAACTCTTGTCGTACGGGGCTCACCCTTATGTCAGTTGATGACAAAACAACATAAATTCGAAGTTAAAATAACTTCTAACCCGCTTGCTGGTCTCCCCCAATATGTAGTTCCACCAAACTGAACTTAATCTCCGCTCTTGTTTCCCTCAGAACAAATGATATGATTGAAGCAATTGTAACAAGGGAGGATTTTGTTAGTTGTCCAGAACAGGGTGTAAAAATATTGTATAATGTAACGCAACGCCTTCTTCCTCCTAACATTTACACCCACTTTTTAACCTCGATCATTCAAAGAATTTTTTTAAAAGAAAGTGTAACATAGTCTAGAAGGGGAAGTTGAGTGAGGGTTTCAAAAGTGGTGTTTTGGGAGGGGAAATGTCGTGTAGGTCTGGGTTAAGTCAGTGACAGTGTGTTGGATTTTTTTTTTTGGTTGATATTCAACTGTGGATGAGATCACGTTCAACTTGAAGAACCGGTAATGAGTTTGAAATCAAATTAGAATATATATTGTCTGATTCATCTAACATCCTTTCTGTATATTTCTAGTCTTGATTTTTAAGTGCAATGTATTATGTATATGCAGTGTAGTGCTTAGCTTTTTTTTTAAAGGTAGATAAAGGCATACCGAAATTTGGCGTTCTTACTTCAAAAGTAATTGCCAATTAAAGTGACATAGACCAAGGAGTTGAGTGTAACAGTAAGTTTGGGCTTGCAATATTCTAAATCTCATTTGCAGTTTTTTATATTTACTGTAAAAGTTACATGCGCAATGCAGAAGCGTTAAAAGTTAATTATGAACTTTGATAAATTGCACGTAGACTCGATATACGGTAGTGTAGCATTTTTAATTTTCAAATCACATCAAAGTTAGTTGAGATTTGTGATGAATTAGAGTTTTTATAGCGTGCGGCAACCACGATCACGTCTTTTGCCTATGAAAGGAATATTTCCCGAAAGCTTATTGAATTAAATATGGGATTAATATAGAGAAGTTTTTTCATGTCATCGTTTTTTTTTCTTTCTAGAATAATTTTTTTTAACAAAGCGATATTATTCGGTGACACTGACTTTTGAAATATTTTTACTGTCTTACAAATGGGTTTAATAACTTTTTCATACTGTAATTTCATCACATTAACTTAGATTGTTGTCATATAATGTTATACATAATAAATTGCGCATTAGTTTGGCTATTAATAAATGCCTCAACTAATAATTGTTTAATTACGATTAAGGATTACACTACCACAGCTTTTGTTTTATTATTTATTCATTAAATCGGTATTATGCATTTGAATGTGGAGAGATGTGTGAAGATGCACGGGGTCATCCATGAAAGGGTTCAAAGGCTGATGAACTTTTTCCCGAAAAGTATTATGTACACCGTACTAATGATGATATTGATCGACAGTGAGGATTTTATATCAGTAAGCTGTATTGCTATTGTCATAGGGTGGCTTCTTGCGTGATTTACAGCAATAATTATGCGGCAAAACTATTTTGAATAGCTTAACATCTAATTAAGTACAAAAATAACCGCTAAATATTAAAGGGCACTATGTATGCATTCGATGTGATCATGTGGACATTCATATAGTAGATAGACAGTTGATTCTATTTATGGAACTTGGATTTATATTTGATGATTTATAAACAGTCACGATGGGATAATGTTTGCATTTAGTTCGTTAGTATGGACGTTTGGTCGTACAGTAACAAGTTTTGTACATTTTTATAAGGAATTACGCCACGCCTACGTTGCCTTTTTTGCCTTGTCAATGAGTGTGTATACAAAAAGTGAAAGTCGAACAGTATTTATTATTATACAGTACACTATACTATATAAACTACAAAATGTTGGACCACTCCTTGTCTCGAGGGTGTTTGCGTCGTTACATGCACATGTTAACTTTGTGTGTGGATGCTATCTAATGTGTGACAAGTAATGTAAAAGCTCGTGTGCATGAAGTTTGATTTATTGCATTGGAATACAATACGATCACCACCACCTTTATTATGTGTCAGACACGCATAAATAGTCGATGGTTCAGTGGGGAATAATTAAAGTAGTCACCGCGAGAGGACGTCTCTAAACATAAGTGACTATTACTTGCTTTAATTTTGAATATACGGCACACCCCGGCGGTGTATTGGGTTGAAAGGGGGATTATAAAACTCAAAAAAGGATATTATAATCTAATCAACATAATCTGCAGCTGGCGCCTGAATTGTAAACAAATGTACAGGTGAGATTTTTCTGCTAATCACCGATAGAGGGCGCTAACGGGTTGGCGTTGGCGTATTTCAATATTTACGCTTTCTTAGTTCATAAATTGCGACGTTAATATTGCCACAGTTATTTTTTTTATTATTGTTATTATTAGGGAGGTCTTGGCACGTAGAAGATAATGTGTCATGTGTGATGTCTTAATTATTAACTTAGATGAAAATGAAGAGATTGGGTTTAATTAGAAGATGAACGCAATAGAGTATATCGCATCTACTGTAGTATAGTACAGTACAACGCTATTCTTTTCATGTTTATAATTACGCTAGGATGATGAAAAAAATTAATAAAAATTATATATTGAGTAATATGTTGTTAATTAGTTTTGGTCTTCGTTGATTTTGAATAAAAGTTGCTGGTGGTGGCAATGGAAATCGACAACAAAGAAAACGAAGGGGTTATAATTATAGGAGTCTAAGGGGCTGAAAAGAGCTGATACCTAAACAACTTTCCTGCAGTTAATTAACGATGGTACACTTGCCAGAGGCGCTGTCGTTTTACTAAGCAGTTGGTGATTAATTTCCGCTGCTTTTTTACTGGGCTGGAAGTTTACTAATTAAGTCAAGGAAGCGATTCCGTCCTGCTAGGTCACGGGAAAATAATGAAAACCAAATCAATTCATTTCACTAAAAGAAGTACTTGTGCAGGATATTTGTACAGTATACTGTAAAAGATTAGTATTCCATGACATGTCATTTTAAAAAGTTTACACGATGTCTTTGTATCAATCATGATATTCAAGGAAAAAGATCATGGGACTATTTTTCCGGTTTATTTTTCTATTGTTATCTATGGTAGCGTAGTGGATAAGACTGTTGTATTCGACTTAAAGTAAACTACAAGTCGACGTTTTTATTGCTATTTCATTAGAATGTATTTGAAAAGAAAATCTTTATATGGTAAACATACGCTATAGCACGCTTTCTACTAATAAATTGCAGTCATTTTAATATATGAAACATGAATGCAGTTTTAATTTACAAAAATGTTATAATTAAATAAGAAATCCACTGCATTTTTTTATTACCAATTTAAATGAACTCCATTCTATTCGTAATTTTGCGCCAGCTCTTAAATTAGTGAATAAGATTTAATTTATGTGGCTTAAATAAACTGTATAACTTACAAGTTGTTTTTCTTTTTTTTAATTTTGTTATGGTTTAATTAGGATTTAGTTGTAGTTAATGAAAATGACTTGAGAAAATTCTTTTGATTGTAATTAATGATTGTTGTAACTTGTAAAAAACAATTGTAAATCAGAGCTGTCAGATTTTTCAAATATTTTGATTAAATTGAGAAATGTAGAAAGTTCAAATATTAAACTATTGAGAAATTGCTTGATAAATTTTTAACTTTTTAAAAAATATTAAGTTTTTTTTTTTTCATTTTTTGTGCTAATTCATAAAAAATAAGACGACTGTTGCAATTAATTGATAGTTTGTGTGTTTTTTTTTAAAGTACTTCTAATGTCGATTTTTTATTTTTTAAAATTAACTTACAAGTTAATACGCGTGTCTCGAATATTTTTTCTTTCAAATGGAAGTAGGTACTGCTACTTTAAATTACAGTTGTGTGTTTTGCATTTGTATAACAGATGGTTCCATATAAAAAAAAGACTGACTGGGTGGCACAAATAAAATGATATTGCTGTATGTTGTTGCCAGACCGGTTCGTGATTTTTGTTAGAATGGCTAATGAGCGGTCTGCAAATTGACAACTGTAGTCTGTACACCGACAAAAATGATGTTTAACGTAAAACTAATGAAGTAACTTAAGTAAGATTAAGAAACATGTTACATGCATTATGTTATCTTTATTTTTTTTATTTAAAAATTATAGTGATATCTGATATTTAAGAAATATTCTGTGTAATCGTTTGGTGATACCGTCAATTTAAAACGTGACATGAGCAGCTGGGGTCTCTTTCACATAATTTTTGTTAAGTTAAGAAATCTTTAAAATCTACAGATTGCGATTAGACTGTAACTTGCAAGATAATGTTAATCTGTGTATCACTATTTATTGGTGATTTTTTTATAAACTTATAGTTATTAAAATTACTGCATTAAGTTTGCATGATGATATTTCTTAATTTTTCTACAAATATCTTACAATTATGGCTTGTTCCTTGTTGGATTGTTGAGTGGAAGTTACTTGTGGTATAATCCCTATTAATAGCTGGTTTATTTTTGTATAAACTGCAATACAAGTTGCTTATAAAGTTATATTACATCACGTACCGTAGTGTATGAATTCCATCGCATGTGTAAATAATAACGATGACAGTACCAAAAAAGTGGATCTGTGTCAGTATTTGTATTAAATATAAAGCTATAAACTATAATGCATGGTTGGGAGGGATTTTGTTCCAGTGACTGGATAAAATTTACCGCCTCATTTGGCCTGTTTAGCAACTCAATTGAAGAGTTTGAGAGACAATGCAGAGGTGGGGTGACATTTAGTGATCCTGTCAATGAAGGATAACAATGTGCTATTTCATTCAACTTTTGGGTCACTAATTGTCAGCCATGTTGGATGGCAATATTCAGGTCAAAGAAAGACGATTTTAAATAGAGAATAATGGCGGAAACCGCGTTTTAAATAAAAAAAAATTACATCTTTGTTTTCCTAAATAAGTTAAGAATTACGTCATTTTGAGGTTTTGACATAATTTTACAAAGTCACCTTTTATCAATTAAATACAGTACAGTAGATGTAAGTTAGCTTATATTTTTGTTAATAAAGTGTGTAATCTGATGTGAAACTACAGTATGGGTCAAGTCGTTTGTGAAGGTTTCAACGTGTTATGTAAACACGATAATGTCTGTAATTAAATTTGATGTAGAAAATTAATCAAAGTTGTGATTAATTAGGTTAATTGTAGTTTAAACTGCAATATCATACAGTATGTATTGTTGACCAACGCATTGAAAAGGTTGGCGTATAGTGCCTTATTGGCTGTTTTATGTTAGGATAAGTTATGTGTTAATGGTGTTTTTGCAAAATAAAATACGTAATTAATTTAAAATGACGTTTCTAGTACCGTCAAAGGGCATTTGGACAAGACGCCGTTTTGCTCTTATAATAATTTTTCTTAGTTTTTATTAATTTGGTACAGTACTATGCTGTCTTGATTCTCATAAAGTTAAATGAATTTATTATCTTTGGATTCACAGTTCACGGTGTTCATTACATAAATTTATATTAACTATGTGCATTCTTACTTTCGAGCAATTTAATTATTTAACGCAAGACATTTGCTGTTAGTAAAAACTCTTTGATGATGTTTTGCCCTATGACATTAGCTAGCTGTTATATTGGCAATTAAAATGGTGCCACAAGTAGGTACGCTAGATATAGGAGGTGGATTTCTACTAATCGTTATTAATCATCATTTGTTCTACTTTTATTTTCATTTTGTGGATGACTGTAATGTTTTAATAGTTAGCGAATTTTAGTTTAGTATGCCGGTAACCCCGTAAGTTATAGTGTTTTTGCTGGGAAAGTACCCAGGCATACTCATCACCTTGGCCACGTGACGGTATTCTGACGTCAAATGAAAGCAGTTTGAACATATACATCATATAATCCAGCATTGGTAAACAGCTGGAAACACCTTATAGATACCGTAGTGTCTTGTTTTCCGGTTTTGACACTAAGTTTGTTTCGGTTTATCATATCGAATTTGTATCTGAAACTTTTATTTGATCAGATTGAACATTTTTAACATGAATTTGTTATGTGTACCACGTCGTCGACGGCGAAAGTCAGCGCTAAGGTAAAAGTAGAAAATACTGTACACGCAAATTGTATTCAACGTTTGCACCAAAGTCAATATTGATCTGCACTTACACGTATTCAAGCTCATGCTGCGTCGCTAGAAATGCGTTTTTTTAATGCGTTATTGGCGGCTTTGACTTCGTGTCATGTTCGCACTTCATTTCAAACTTTTTCATCCGTGTTTAATTTAGATAAAAGCTTGAGTAATTCTTAGTCATCTGTTTATTCCTATAACGATGCTCACATTTTTATATTGGTCTTTAAATATCGGTGGTGTCACTGATGATCATGCGATATGGAAGTTGCTATTATTATTATTATTATCAACAATGTTGTTCATCTGTGTTGGGGAAGAGTTGAAAATGAGCACATTCGCTGCATTTGCTTTTGATTACTTCTGGATAATGTTATGTAAAGTGTGAGCAGAGGTGGAAGAGAGAGAGTATTTGGTAGATGAAATATGGCGGAAAACAGATTCAGCTTTTTCAACATGAATCACAATTAAGTACAGTATACCTAGCTATACAATAACAGTATATTATTTTGGGTTACGCTTGTGAGCGTAACCTAACACGGTAAACTCATACATTTATTTCAGGTCGATATTTTTCATAACTTGGACAATATGAGGCGCTATAAAAGATCTAGACTTGCATACAATAATCAAATGGATGACTTTACAAAATATTTACCTTAAGTTTGTTTTAGTAAATTAATGTTACACCAGCTATCTCAATTGTCTTAATGCATCATTGGAATATCTTTAAAAAATAAGTTAAAGAAGCAAGAATTAGTGTTTCAAGCTGAAACGAGATTGATTAAAACAAATTATTTACATTGGGTGATTGTTACGTTTTATTAATTAAATATATTTTATTTAACTTTCTGCATTCAGCTAATTGATGAATTTTGTCAGTTACATAATATGATTGTTTATTATCAATATTAGTATACTGAATCAATACTTGTACATACTGTATGCATATTTATTAACTTTAGTGTGAAAACGTTGATAGATGTACTGTTTGCATCATGTTTAGTCTAGGTTCAGTACGAGGGTCATGTATGACTTTTGACTTTATTTTTACGACCATTCAAGTTATTTGATTTATTTAAATATACAGGAAACCGCAGTTTTTTTAAAAGTTGAATTTATCCTGTGCTGGTCGTTGTGTCGAGTTCTAACTTGATTATGTTTGGAGTTAAATTACTCTACATGCAGAAGAGTTCACGTTGACTTTCACATGGTTGGTTATGAATCACTATTCCGTTGATTTATGTTTTGACCTCATGCCATATTCAACTAAACACTAAATTTTCGCATGATAATTTTTCACTTCTGCTACTAAAGCAGAGATCCGAGGGCTTTACCGTTAGTCGCATTTATCAGTTTATGCTCGTACTGTACGAGCTTAGTTCTGTATGCAGCTTTAATGGAACTGTTTGGATATTTCAGTGAGACTAAACTTCGAAAGCAAGTTTTGCTGCTAAAACAATAATAATTTATCAATAGATGACGCAGACATAACTCGCTAAATTGCAGTGCATAATTTTCTCTCTTTTTCCCCTCCTTATCCATAAAAAGTGGTTTCCTACATTTGTATTCATTTCATACCAAACGATGTCATTTAACTATTTTAAGACATTTTTAACTTGCAGTTCAGTTGATAATTTGAGGTTGATGATCAAAATTATTGGTAATAACATAAGAAAGGTGGTAATTGTACATGTTCAGTATTGTTACCTTTCTTATTACACTTCTAAGTTGACTTTTTTATTAGATGCGTTTAACGGGTGCAAGACTCTGGAATTTACTCTTAACTCAAAAAGAAACATTCTTAGTGCAAACATTTGAGTTTCACAGTTGCTATCGAGCACTAATAGAGGAGCAAAAAAATAAACGACATTGTTGTTCAACTCACGATTTCCAACGTGTCACCGACTTTTTGTGTTGTTTTTTAGCTGACAAGTTAAGCAAAAATGTATGAAATTTGCTTGATAAGCGAAAAAGTTTCTGTCGTTATGTGGAAGGACATGTTTAAAACTGGTATATGTTTGCTTTATAGTTGTTAGCTATGTGTGTATAGGCGTCAATAAATTATCAAGTTAAATGCTTTGATCTTAAGTTGGAGAAAAATTATATTTGTGTTACTTGTTTATATTTAATGGAGAAGATAGCTTAGCATTTTTACTATTAGCACGCATGCGTAGGATGGACTATATTGTGGGTGTGGAATATAAAAGACGTTAACTAGTTGGTAAATAAATCACTTCAATTGCATGGATAAGAATATAAGTGCATTTAGAAAAGCTCATTATTAAATCGGTTCAGGGACACAGCCAACGTCCATAGTTGCATTTATATGTTTCCCTTGTTTATTATAAGCTTTTTTTTTTTTTTTTTAGAGATGAATAGGACAATTTATAAAATATTCGGACAAGATTAGAAATACTCCAAATAGATTCTGTATAAATCCTTTTTTTAGCGATTTTTTTTTCTATCTCTTTACAAAGTAACAAGTATCATTACTATTATTATGTTCGGATTGAATTATTGAACGTAGGAGATGTAATTCGTTTAAAGTAGGCAAATAGTACAGTTGTGATTTATAATGTGGTAGT
The DNA here is from genome assembly GCA_013389785.1 of Helicorthomorpha holstii. Taxonomy (NCBI): domain Eukaryota; kingdom Metazoa; phylum Arthropoda; class Diplopoda; order Polydesmida; family Paradoxosomatidae; genus Helicorthomorpha; species Helicorthomorpha holstii. The sequence continues at coordinate 17,697 of JAAFCF010006606.1, read as the reverse complement.
AGCTGCAACCGTGGAGATAATTCTTTTTTTGGATGAATTTGGGATTGGTTCTGGACTTTTTGAAACGTTTTCTATCATTATGTAACGTTGGAAGCTGTGAAAGTGTCAAATGTAACAAGAATAACCCTGGGAGTTGAAAATAGATATGGTTAGTGCTTACACTGTTCTCCAAATTTCATGAAAACCACCTGGAACATCATGTCATTTTATTCCTAGGTTAATAACCTTTTGGCTTTGCTGGTGGTGGCTCACAATGGGTTATACATTTTACGGTCGGTTTATTAAATCATGAAAATCCATACACGGTATGATAGTGTATAACAGTACATTTACGGTATTTTATATCTCTATAATAATTCTTATAGTCTTCTAGGCTATATGGGATTTCCTTACTTTATTAAATATTGCTTAAAAGTGCTTCAATAAAAGTTTTATTGAAAAGTTTTTAATGAAAATACAGTATATAACTCACTATTGTCCACAAGCAAATCGAAATTATATTGTGTTGACATTAATTTGTGTTATTGGATATTGGATTTGTATGCTTATCGAAGGTGCAATTGTTGACGTAAAGAAGTCGAGATTATTAGGTTGACGGTTTTTTTTTACGGTAACTAAAACCGTCTGTTAAATTAAAATGAAACGTTAGATGCAATACGGTTCGTGTTCAAAACTTTATAACTTACGATTGGGTTAAGCTTTGAAAGTTTAATTTATTGAGGTTTGCTGTTGTTTTCCACTTTGATTATTAGAAAACAAGCTTCAAATTGCTTCCTGAAAAACTTATGGTACGTCTTACCTTTTTTTTAAAGGTGATTGTTTTCATTTGTAATGTTTAGTTGTATAGTGCTCACTACTATACACTGTAAACGCAATATAACAGTATGTACGTTGGGTAGTAGAATTTTAGTGAAGAATATCTTTGCAGTAATATTATTAGATAATTTGTAGTAGTAATTTAATCATATTGTAATTTTAGCGTGGAAAGCTAATTTACATGGCAATCGATATTTGGAGTTTCTGGCGATTAATGGCTTCATAAATTATATATTAGGCAGTTGATGATGCTCTGGTATAATGCCAAAATGGTAATGGAGTTTAATATTGTTCTTATTTTGACTGCATGCTACGACTCCATTAAGGAAAACCAACAAGTGAAAATGCAATCAAGCAGTTGGCAACAGCTTTGAATCAAGTACAGTATTGATATTTATCGTTTGCGATTCATTTGGTTCATACATTTTTCAGGTTTTCAATCTGCTGTATTCGTAAACACGTGAAGTTCATGTGTTTGCGAACAAAAGGTGTTTGTGGTTGACGTTTACATGGATTTTTGTTGTCGGTTATTGTATAGGTGGCATACCAAATACATAGTATACATATACACTATGAATTTGGTAACGCCATCAGAAGAAAAATAAGTTTTTTTTTTAATCTTATATATTTTTAAATTGGAAAAAAAAATTTAGCTGTATTGCAAAGGCAGGTGGAAAGTGATGACTAAGCAACAATAATAATTCCCGGTTTATTTTTCTTTTTATGCATTATTGTACTGTAGTGAAAGTGTTGTGAAAAAGAGGAAGAAGCAATATCACTTCCTCGATTGGTATTTGTTTTTCTTTTTATTGGATATTCTGGCAAAGTATTATAGCTTTTTTTTTTTTTTTAACTTTTACAGTGTAGTATATTCACCCACTTCATAAAGTATTTTGTTAAAAGAAAAAGTTAACGTTTGTACACAGAAAGTAAACTCCCATATGGTTTATATTTTAATTTTTTTTTTTTGGGTGATTTTTTGTTTTCTCATCACAAATACAATTGGACGGAGGGGGATAAATAATAGGTTTATTTTTTTCATTACTTGTCGGCGTAGTATTTTTTTTTCAATCGGTTTATGGGATTTTTTGTCAGCCGAAATAAATTTTTTACTCCCAGCTGAATGGAAATGTGACCTTAACAGTCATCAGACATTTCTACTCCAAATTTACCCACGTACAGAGGAAATGAGGACCGGATAGTACAGGGAGGAGAAAATAAGGTTTTGGTCACAGATCGAGCGAGGGATGGGCAAAATCTTTTTCCTGTTTAATGCTTTGTTTATAATGCTTGTCCCTTTATATTATTTTTATATTTTCGGATTTTTTTTTTGTTTTTGATATCTCTCTTTTGAGTTTTTGCTTGTATCTGGCAGCTTTATATGAGGGGATATACGGTATCAGCTGAGCGAATTTGCTGGCAATCTTTGTTTTCCGTTACTGTATTATAATCCACCACAGGAGGCGTTGACCAAAACATTTTTGTTCAAGTTCATAGGTTAATTATTTTGTTATTTTCTATATGCTATAGTTTATTGTTATTCTTTATCTTTTCTATTCAAAATAATGTAATGAAATTCAAGAGAATCGCACTGTTTGGATATCCGGTTTTAAAAGTGCTGGGCAGATTTATTTATTAATCCGACTCCCACTCGTACCTCCAGGTGAGAGATGACGATTCTTATTCCTTTATTCAGCACAGAGGAAGTTTAACGCAAATTAAGTTGTCTGTTTTTAATGGAATGATTGAAAGGCGTTTAATCTGACCATATTGGTTGAACAACTTCACTATTTTAATCAATAACAATTATCATTGTATTTGGTTTATTTTAATGAAATTATTGAAAAAGGATGCGTCATAAGTGTAGAGTATTTTATAATTTTGTTAAATTTATATGTGAGAATGATGTAACTGATAGGCAGATAGAAAATGCTTAATAATCACGTCTAAATAGTGAATTTCAATTACATTTAAATGATTTCTTTGAAAGCTTTATTTTTATACCCATTTGTTTATAAATTTCTTCGTAGAAGTTTTTTATGTAATGGAATTGATGACGTAAGCCAGACATATCCACTTGAATGCTATCTTGACGGGCTACTTTGAAATTAGATATCTACTTGAAATTTTATCAGCAAGTTTTGAGATTGAATATGCTTTGCATGAAATCGTAGCATTCAGTTTAAGAGGAGGTTTATAGTTTACACTTTTTAAATTTTTTTTTGTTATTAAAAAGTGTTGCTAATAAAAGTTTTGTTCAATCACAAACATTTGAATCGAGTCACAGTTAATTTGCGGGTTACTATGCCGTTTCTAATGACGTAAATCATAAAGATATTTTTGTATAAGATAGATTGATTGAAACTGGGATTTTATTACGGCTAATGTAATCAACCATTTATTTCATACATGTTTACATTGCAATGAAAAGACATAGGTCGTATGTCAATTAATCTTTATTGAAAATAATCAGTGGAGCGATAGTGAATATTGATTTGAATGCTTTCTAATCATACTATTTGAAGAATAGCTATGTTAATTATAATAGATGATTGAGGGAAACCGGTTTATTGTAAACGTTTCACACTGGAGTGGCGTTGTGAATTTATTTTTCGTGGTTTTATCACTGTGTTTGTATTTAATAAAATAGTGTTCAAATTCCCTGACCTATATTTGCTGTCATGTGTGCATATAATAGCCATCAGGAACCACCAGCCATGTTGTTTATACCTGCGATTCCACTCCTACTACTTTATTCTTCTTACTTTAGGGTTTACATACACTTTTTTCTTCTTTATTTACTGTGTGTAATGCACACATGGCGCGTGTGTGCATATGAATATCGAGCTGAGATTCTCTTTCAGAGTAATTTTTACTGTGTTTACTTAGTTTATGGCGACTACTTGCGTCATTGCCGTTGATGGGAATTGGGCGCGCGATGTACTCGTCAAGGTTGACACTTTTCACTTTTAATTTTTTTTATCATGCTTAGACACTGCTACAAATTAATTTTCTTTTCATGCCAATGAAATTGTCTGGCACTGTTTGATTTTATCGTTAGACAATGCCGTTTAAAAGATAAAATCAAATTGGCTTTTCATGAGCAGAGACACTTGATATTGCGTCGTCATTTCTCTTTTCTAGATTAAAAGTTTTGTAACATAAGTTATTTTAATAATGTGAAAACTTATAAGAAGCAATTTGCCATCGTTTTTATGAGTGAGTTGGTCAAAACGAAACAGTTTAAATGATTTTCATGTAATTTAAATAATTACTTAGTGCAGTTCTTATTTTTGTAAGAAAAGTACAGTAATGTCATACGAGTTTTTACTGTTGGGGTTCCATATGGCAGATGACAGAAGGTGACTTTTAACCCTGTTGAAAAAAATTCCACAAGCAGGGATGGATGGGTGTTTGTATTACTTTTTGTTGTGGTTTGACATGGGTTTAGCGTTAATTGGGAAAAAGCAGATGGCCCGACCTCATCGTTAATCTCTCGTCATGGTGTAGTCAGATAACGTGACAAAATAAATACGAAATTTCTTCCCATCCCAAATTTTTTTTTTGAACTAGTGAGAATTAGATTGGGTGAGGAGAATTGTAAAATGTCTGTTTCACGATATTACAATCGATTTGTTGAATGTATACAAGTTTATCGTCGGTGTTCATCTTCTGGTTCATCCGGTGTCAAGTGAAGTCGATGTAGTCCTAGACGAATTAATCTTTTTATGATTTGATTTAAATATTCTGCGAGTTTTAGTTACGAGTTTTTTTATCGTACGACAAAACAGGCACTTTAATTTGAAGTCTCGTAGATTTAATTGATTATCTGCAGCAGAAAGATTTAAATCCAATTGGATATGCAATTGAATAACGCTGCAATTATTATGCCCACATGTACTACTTATAAGAACATTACAAATGACACTTGAAAACTTAAGCTTAAAATTGAAAATATTAAAAAAATGCTTTTAAAAGCTGATTTGGTATTACCGTATACTGCATAGACGCAGTGTATTTTTAGAAACAAGATTATTTTGTCATCAAATGCATTGAAATGCAGTTCTTCAAAAGGAATTAAAGTGTGTAACAGGAAGATAAAAAATAAAATGCAATTGGGGTTTTTATTTACGTGCATTCTAAATACGTCATGAACATCACTGACGGTTTACTTATTAAGCTGACTAATTAATAAAATTACTGACGTGACTATTTTAATTAGGTCATATTACTTGTTTAATGAACACTCTGAAGTCGGCTATTAATTATTTAGTTTCATTTTAGTGCTATTAATTATTAACATGCTAATAATTTGTTGAAAAGATATGTCATGAAATTTTTTTATTTGAAATATCTACAGCATATAAGTTATTTTATTATGAAGTATTATGGAATCTTTTACTAATATATAATACTGTATCAATTAGTTATTAATGAAATCGACTATTTAGTAGTTATAATGTGACCAAAGCTGTATAATTGTTCATGGCACACTATATTTAAAAAATAACTTTTTTGTAGTAACTCTTTGTCAAAGTTTTTCATATTATAAATATGTTTTTAAATTTTAAATGAATTCAAAATGAGTACAAAGCATGTTTTGTAATTATTTAATAAAGGAGGAAATGTTTAAAATTTAAAATGGTAATTTAAACAAAACATCGACTTTTATTATAACATAGTAAATAGTTAATTGTTAAGAATGTTATTATACAAATTAAAAGAAATTTGAAATGTCTAGTACTTAAAGCTATTTTGCAAAAGTTTATTATTTTTAGCATAATTAAAAAGAAACGAGTTTTTCATATTTGATAACGTATTTTAATTTAGCATTTTGATTACTTTAAAATATTATATTATATATTTTTGCATTTATTAATGCGATTCTGATTTTTAAGTTTTTTAAATGTAAAATAGAGATTGTGTACAGGTTGCACATGTAGTTTAAAAGTTAGTGTGTTATAAATGTGTACTGTACAGTACTGTAGGTGTGTGATCGCTTTGAATCACGGGAAGTTGGATTTAAATGAGCCGTTTCCTTTTATATTTTACTTCCTGTTTTATATTCTATTTCATTGTGCTCAGTCATATTGATATATGTCAAGTCAAAAGCAAAACAAAAAATTCCAATTCGTTTAGCAAAGTGCCAAACAATCTGAATTTTTTATGCTATGTGAATGTTCAGAGCAGCGACGAAAAGTATAATCGCTGATGTAAATAATAACGCCAACATCGGTAAGAACGTGTTATTATTGCACTATTATACATCGTTCTTGACCGAGTTGGAAGCCACAATGATTGGAAGATGTAAGTTATTTTCTGTACAGAAATCTTACCCAGCTTGCATTTTAGGTCCCCGGCCATTAAAACTTTAGATGTTTCGGTCTAACCGTAGCCAATCCTTAATTGATGAGCCACGGTCACATCACTTTTATATTTCGATTTTTCTTTTTAAAACTTTATCTCGTTATAATTTTATTGTTGTCAGTTTTATTGCTCAAGTGAGATTTCCGTTAGTTAGAAGAATTGGTGCCAAAAGGCTAGGCGAGCCATATTATATTAAAGCAGTAATGGAGGCAACGTAGTAACTTTTGGGGTGGGAAAGTGGTAGAGTAATTTTATTTCAGCAAAAATAGTTAGCAAATGGAGGGAACAATTTAAAAGTGAGACTATCAACTGCATTGTTCACATTGTAAGTGCAGTATATATTGGACGCGTATGTTCGCACTTAGTAATTGCTTGCTAAATAAGTTTTTGTAACAACCAGGTGTCCAAACTTTAGACTTTATTGGAATAGCTTTTTATGAACGTCACCATATGTTAAGCTTTGTTTTGCGTTATAGTGACAATGGCCGTTGAAAGTACTGTGAAGTTGTTTTGGTTCATGTTCGGATCGCTGTCAGTAAAATTAGATTTACAGCTGAGTTAAATTCTCAGTTTACTCGGTTGTCGACTTATCGACCGTCTAAGTTAATTAGGGATTTGCCTTTCCATCTTTGTTAAATTTGGCCTCGTGTTATTATAACTGTAGTATGTGGTAATTACAGAATTTGAATTGCTAATGCGAAAGAATACTCTCAACTTCTTATGAAAACATACTGTACATTTTTAGCACTATTTTTAACAGTTTGTTACCCAGTGTAAAATTTATTAAGTCAGAACAGTTTTTTAAGTCAGATTTTGATTTTAAAACATTTTCAATAAAATATTTTTTTTTTCTTTATTTATGGCATTCGATTGTGTTGAAATAGAATTAGCAATATTTGATTGGCCAAGCTGTGTTGAAATTTGTTGCCATTAAATGTTGATTGTTACTTTTGTTGGTCCTAGCGACGAGTGGGATGTAAATTATAGAGTTTATTGAATGGTATCACGCTATTGTGAAACAAATAAGTCATGTAGAGTTAACATTAAAGTTTATGAAGGCTGTTTTTATTCTCTTGGCATGATACGAGGGGGGTGGAGAGAGAGAGAGAAAATTCGTTATCGATTTGGTTAATTTTCGCTTTTATTATGAATGCGTTTGTGGTTGAAAGAATAAGCTGAAAAAATAATAAAGCCGCAGTCTTTTATATTTTATAAAAAGTGATTATGAAAAAAATTGCGTTAAAATTGAATAAAGATTTAGATTTTAGCCACTAAAAGTTCTCCCTCATTTTGAGATCAATGGAATTTTGAAATTTTGTTAAAAGAACTAACGGTTGTTAATGGAAGAATGGACCTAAACAGAAGCACCGTGGGAGAAATGAGTTACTGATGAAAAGAATAAGATTTTTTTATAATGTTAAGTTTTATATAATGTAGAAAGTTATGTCGGAAACAGGTGAAATTATTAATAACAGGTGCCTAGTCTCTCATGCATATTACGTTTTTACACGTTATTTGAAGTATTGTATTACATCATCATATTTAATACAGGTCGGTCAGGTTTGTAACTATTTGCATATAAAAATTAACTTACATTAAAAACTTGCTGTTAACATTATATAATAATAGGCATGAGCCATATATTATGAAAACGAAGTTTAAACATTTTTAAGGAAAGTTGAAAAGTACAATTTTAATATTTTTTTAATGTTACAGTAGATTTGAAAAAGCAATTTGCACTATTTGGAATTATTTTATGCAAACTTTTTGCAATGATATTAGTCATAACAAAAATTTATTTAAGTTTAAAATAGTAATTTTTAATTTGTTAAAAACCATTAAAACCACAGCAAGGTTTGTATTACTGAAATAACACGTAAACTTAAAAGAATATTATTTTAGTAAAGGACAAATAATTATAAATACAGTAAAGCAATTTAGCATAAACAGCTCAGGGCTGTCTTTTATTTGTCTCCAATTTACAGTCTTATACAATACTAATTTTTTCTTCTATTTAAATTTTACAATCTAAAAAATGCTAATTGCAGTAAGCGGAAGCTCTTTCTAATTGAAAAGCAATGCAATTTCATGGTTCCATGCAAATTCCTTGTTTTAATTGATATAATTAAAATTAATTTAAAATGATTCTGCTATTTTTGGATAGTGCCTGGGGTTTGTTTTTATTTATTTTTTTTGGCGTAATTTAGTTTACATTTGCCTTTGATGGTAGGGTTTATTTATTAACGGAATATTTTCATTTCTGTCGTTTGCTATTATTTTTGAGAAAAGTAGGTTACAAAGAAAGGAGAAAATCTTAATTCGATTATCTAACTTTTGTCCTTTATGGAGGTGAAACGGCATTATATCGTTCACTCTGATGTCTCCTTTTCTTTTTTCATTTTTCCATATAATTAACTTTGAGGCAAGCACTGTTTATGCAGAAGATATCAGTGTTCGACATACTGTATATCTTCTGACGTCATTGTTTATGTAATCGCGTTACAGAAACAAAAGATGAGATTGCCCCTTTATCAACAAAATAATAGCGTTTGAGCTACTATTATGCCAAATTTTGTCTATATTATTATTGTTTTTTTGATTTTTTTTTTTGTGTACTTAAATTTATTTCGTGCAAACTTTTATTATTGTGATTATCTAACGTTACAATTTTTTTATATCAATTTCTATGCAATTGTCTAGTGCTATGCCAGCTGAAATTCATTGGGTGAAAAAACGCTTTGGTGAATGGGGGGGTTAGTGGTGGATGCCCCGCTATCTGCTATGTTGATTCCAATGGTTGTCATGGAGATTGACGTCATACCGGCATTATATAAACACGTGGGCAATGTGGCCGCATTGGGCGAAATAAAATTCTTGGTAGAGAATATTGTTTTCTATATAAGGCCGATTTTAGTATAGTACTGAGTTATACCGGAAAACAAAGTCGTAAAAGTCTCCATCATATCGAAATAGATGTATTAACATAAAATAAAATCATATTAAAATGTAGTAATAATTTAGCAGTAGTAGTATAATGCTCTGCATTGAATACTTCAGCATTAAAAATTGTAATTTTTAAAAAAATATTTTTTATTATTTAAAGAATTTAATAGTGTATAGAAACGACTTACGAGTTTATTACGTTATTGAATGTATCGAATTTATTTTGAGGTTTGTGGTAATTTTTCTTTAGCTAATTTTTTTTTAATATTACCAGCACCAAACGTGTAACAACACTGTAAAGTAGAGGAAATTCGTTGCACGATAGACAACATTGTACAAGCATGTTTTCGCTATGTTGTTTTTTCACTTCGTTCACCATCTGTGCCTGGTGTTTTCAAATGTTTTGGTATTAGCGGTGGCTGCTGCTCATTCGTCTTTAGTGGTTGTTCTACTTTACGTAATATGAGAACGTCTTTGAAAAGCAAATGAGCGAGCGATAGCAATAGCTTTTGAAGCGGTGTGAGTGGCTGCTTGTCGTTAACCCACATCCCAGCCGACACAACTTCGTAAGAACAGCAGACAAGACAACGCTTTTCAAAAACCATTTTCGTATGTGCAATTTCTTATCTTGGCAATTTTTTTCCTTTTCTTCATCCGAGAGTGCATACAATTGACGGCTTGGAATATATATATAATTGGCGCGATCACCGTTTATAGTGTTTCGTCGATTTTTTTTTCAATATTTTATTTGGTGCTTTTATTTAAATATATATAGTATATACACGAAGGGATATCAGTTTCGTTAAAAAAAAACTAATTAATAAGTGTAGAGATTAATTATTTCAACATCGACAGCGTTAAATATTATTTGATTACTACTAATTCTACTTACCAAAGTACTTAACCAGTGGTTATGGATAAAATATTACCAACTTTTCAACTGAGATGTTTAAATCGATAGACATCGTTTGAAAAAAAAAAACATTTTGACACAAACGATGCTGTCTATTTTCGATAACTTGCTGGGGTAAGTTTTTATTGTTTAGTGTTTTTTTAATTATTTTTCAATGCTGTTGACCGCTTGACATCGTGTTTGATTTGATCATTTAAAAGTTTTTTTTTTTAATTGTCGTCGTGAAAGTGAATAAATGTTTTGTATGTATAAACACACACAAACTTTTTAAAAGAGAAAAAAAATCTGTTTAAAAAATCGTTTTAACTCCCTCGAATTACTCTAGTCCCATAAATGTTTTTACTGATTTATTATTGAGATTTGAATGGGGTGGGGGTTCTACTGTAGTCAGTTTTTGGAGGGATCGCGTTTGAAGGAGAGATTTCAGTTCATCGTCTATTTATTTATCGCGTACACACACTCGTTGACATACAAGATCGAGAGTGCATTTTAGAAATTGGGTCCATGAGGACGTTTTTTTTATTTTCTCTTCCTCCTCCTCCTGCTCTTATGCTATGAGTTGAATGCCTTTCACTAACTACACATTTTGGCCCACCATCAAAACAACATGTATTTATGTGCGTTATCTATATTGCAATTCAACACTGTTAATGAATTCGTTTTTATACTCAAAATTTTTTATTTCTATCTCACTCCTTAATTTTTTCCCACCCTTTTTTTTTTTTTTTTTTTTTTTGGTAACCCCCTTCCTTTACTCGTAAATCTGGTGTAGTAGATTTAATCATAGACATCTCTCCAGCTGTGATGCGTGCTTGAATATCCGAATTTCAAACTGTAAAATCTCTTTGAATATTTAAAATGAACGGTTTTTATTGATGATAAAGTGGGAATTTGTGAAATACTGAAATAAGCATTGTAGTTAAGTTTTGAGTAACGAGAACGCCTATAAACTTAAGAAAACCTCAGCTGAATTTAGGTTTATTGCTTGAATTTATTTATTTTTATGTAAGTTTTTTACAAATTGTCTTGTGAACTTGAGGGAATCCTTATTTGTTGCAACATTATAATGAGTTGCATTTGTTTACATTGCTCATGCACTTTAGTCCGGGTAGGAAAAGTTAACGTTTTACTATTAACTTTCGTCATATCCTGTTCAAACTTTACTGAGCTTTATTGCGATTTGCTAATTTTTTTTTTCATGATACTCAGAAGAGGATTTTGAAAGGAACTTTCATTTTGCAATTTATAACGTTACCGTATTTAATGACTGGAAATCTAGGCCATATAAAAATGTTTATGCCAATATATTGTAAAATATAGGGAAGCATTTTCATGGGGAATTTCTGTTAAAATGGCCCGGAAATTGTGAAAGATGCTAATTGAAGTCATAACGTTGAACTGCCTCCAGCACTATAATCATACAGAAAATAAATAGGCATGAAATAGATTGTCTAACAGTTGATTATAAATATTTGGACATGCAAATTAATCATGTTCATACTTCTGAAATGTTTTATTTTTTTTAAAAAAAGTAATTTGACATTTAAAAATTGATAGATGTTGAGTTGGAAAATTTTAGTAGTCTGATTGATCATTGATTTGAACGAGTTTTCAACCTCAATTCAAAAACTTTTTGTCATAAGGTGTCTACCTAGATTGTTTGGCCATTGTTTGATCTAATTTAATGGTATGTAAATATACTGCTGAACCATTTCAATTTGAAACTTAAAAATTGAGGACAGTTTCGCAGCATATTAAGATGTTCACATTAAGTTATCAAGTTAAATTGCAAAGTTCATCATTTATTTAATTAGTAGGAAAATTAATATGTAACGATAATATTATTAAATAATAACAATTATCTCATTATGGTTGTTCGCTAGACGTCAACTCGTTTTCATTAACAGATACAAGTCAAACTTAAATTTTCTAGTAGTTTCAATTTAACCATGAAATGTATACCCTTAATTTAATCTTGAAACAGTTACGAATTGCCCATGCGCAGACGATTACTTTAGCCGTGTTGAACGTCAAGGACAGCAACATTCAGCCAAATAAGTGTAAATGGACGAGGAAAAAAATGCATGGCTTTATTCTCACCTTAATACTTGCATTGTCACGTGCTACTTGGCATTGTTTGTGCGTGCGTTAATACGAGAGTTCCCATAATTAAGTTACGAAATTATTTTACGTTATTGCTCACTGTTTCCAACGACTATTTAAAGTAATTATCTGCATGTTTATTGCCGTACTGCAATTCTTATACAACGCTTATTTGGTATTTATCTTTTTTATTTTAGGAAAATTACTTCTTTTTGCAGTTGTTTCTTTCATGTCCCGGTACTCCTATTACATAGTTTCACAAATCCTTGACATGGCAACTTAAAATATATTCTGACATTTTAAGTTGCTATATAATTTCTTTTTTACTTTCAGGTTAATGGAAAATTTTACTGCTCTTTGAAATTATACCGTATGTAAAATTTAGTGACTTGTGCTTGAAAGCTTATGGAAACTAAAAGTAGACATGGAAAATTTGAAAAGAATAAATTCCGATACTGTATAAATTTAGTGTTTGATACGACATTTTACGAATAATTTATTAGCCAAGATATTGTATCTAAACAACAAAACTGTTGAAAATGCATGATAAATAAGTGTAGTTGCGCAACTTTAATCGAATTTGATATGTTATAAAAGAGAATTTGTTGTTGATTTTTGACTTTTTTATAATAACTTATTTAAGAACTTTTTATAGTAACAATCGATATGATTTGTAGCATATGAGGAAACTGAAAAGAGACATTCTATTGAATTAATGATTGTCAATTGATCGACCTTCAAAGCCATTTAAGGGTTTTAGTTGGCATGGCCAATGTCAATAATGTCTTATCGACAGAATGCACGCAAAAAAAAGTTGAACATTGCGTTTTATGAAAGTATAGTGGGCGCAAAATATCGTCTACAAAGCTGATGACGAGAATGTAAATGAGCTTCATTTCAAGTCTTTCGTTGTTGTCATTTCGGATGCTAAAGTAATATGGAAATTGTAATTATGCTAATTAGTTCTTGTAATAAGGACGGTAATCGTGCTATTCAGGCGAAAAGTTGTCATTAATATAGATTGGAAAGACGGAAGTGCTGGAGAGTGTATTTGTTTGAGCAACGGTAATGTCGGCAGCTGTTTAGCCAAGGGAGATTATTGGCTTGAATGGTTCCTGTTTCCATTTGATGTAATAATTTTTCGAGGTGTAAAGGACTGTATATGTGCATAACTATACACCAGTCATTCTATGATCATATTCAAATAAATACTCTGTACAGCAACACTTTCTATATATGACGCTGCTTAATTATGATGAATTAAGTCGTGACAAAGATGACAAGGTGTCCGAAAGTCAACGTTGTTTGCGTGATGATGCTAAATGTGAATGATCGTTCCTATAAATACCTACAGTACTTGCGTTTGCTCTAATTATTTTAGTAGTTGTGCGTCATACTCGTATTATTTGATGTTAATTGCATTATATAATGAGGCGAATGAAGGTATTTGATTAGTTTTAATTATTTTGACCGCATCGTTGGGAGAATGGGAGTTGAGTGCATAGTAAAAACTAAGTTTGTGTTTTTGTCATGTTATGCTGATGGGTGGAGAAATCGCGTGACGATTATTAATATTAATTGTTTTCATCCTGCAATTTATTCATTTTCTCTCTCATCTGTGTGAGAATATTAATGAGAAGTTATGTCATATAGATTATGGTGATAGGATGAGGTGGAGTAATCTGAGCGCATTTGCGTAACATTTTTGCTTTGAAAAAATGTAACGCAATTTCATCAGTTGGCACACTCGTTTGTGTGCATGCAATATGACTTTGGATTGTTTAAATCCTCCGAAACTGTTACGAGGTCGACGACAACTGTGTGTAAACTAGTAAAGCCTAGTCAAGCAAAGATTTTATGTGGTCTGGGTTTGTTATTTTATACAGTAGTTACTCGACGAATGATGTTGTTATGGCTTTTTCTATTTGGCAGTAGTCTCAATCTGTTTCTCAGGGTTCAATGCGCCATTTCCTGACTGTGAAGGATTTGAAGCCGTCTTAACTCTTGTACCAAAATATTTTGACTATTATAAAGTGTCTATGGCCTGTGGTACTTAGTCTTTGTGCAAAATGTACAGTTAAACAGCATGGAGTTTATAATATAATATGCTTCAATTTGGCAGAAGCAAATCAGCAAAGCTGTTTTCGGTAATTTTAACAATTTTAGGGTCGTAGAGTTCTATATTGAAGGTTATGGAACGTTTTCTTTTGATCACCACAGCTATTATTTCCGGCTTTTATGCGTTTTTCTATGGCGCGTGGTTAGCTTGAGGTTTACCTTCATTTGGATTTTGTCGTCTTGTTTAACTGTAGGCGTTACAATCGTTGTTTTAGTTGTAAAATTAAACACTTTTAATTTCCAGCTTTAGTGTTTTTCTTCCTACACATTCGATTACAACAACTGCGTTGTTATAAGCGTTTTATCGATCAAATTTCACGCTGTATTTATACATTTACTCGTTTAAACCGTGAAAAAAAGGTGTGTGGAAATTTGATCTACTCCAACACTAATGCAAAAGGTGAAAAGGCGTACTTGAATCAATTCAACTGCAAAATTACTGACTCGCATTTGTACAAATTACATTTAAGTACCACTGAAATTTGATTTTAGCTCGTGCATTTTATGCTGCCTAATCATATTTAACATTAACAATGAAGTCGTTTATTTCGCATAGAAAAAGGGGAGCTTTTATCTTTGATCTTGTGTGAAGTAGTACTTAACATAAGTTACATTGGCATACATTGAAAAACGAATTTGACTATACACTACAGTATTGCATCAAAAGTTTAAATTCTAGTTATGTAAAAACGTGTCGAAGTTGTAATTTTGGCCGGTAAAACATTTTTTATCGAGTATTTTATGTTGGCATTGCTATTTAGATAGCTGTAGTTTTTGTCCAACTCTGTTAATAAAATGCTGTTGTATGTTTATTTCCCAGGTGGGCTTATCATTTTGAATCTACGTCTCTTAATGCTCTTTATCACAATTAACAATTTACGTGAGTTGTGACGGTGTTTGCAGCCATCAGGGATACAGTGGATTCTCGTTAACACGAACCCCGTTACCACGAATTTCTCGTTAACACGAAGCAACATTGTGGTCCCGAACTACAGTATAGGCTTTCCCATACATTTTTTGTTCGTTAACACGAAGTAAAACCCCGTTTGCACGAACAAATTTTGCTTCTCCAAATGAAAAATTTCATATATCGTCGGCGAAAATGTATAGAAAATTAAAATTTTGATAAGTTTTAATGTTTTTATAAAAACAAATAGAAATTCAATACATTTTTTGTTTGTTTTTATAAAAAAAAATTCAAATTGCGATGTTTTTTCCGAAGTGCATACATGCATATGAATGCACAAAATGCATAATATTTTGAAATTTAAATTTGGTATCACTTATGATGTAAATAATGATTCAAATATGATGTAAATAGTGAGTTTAAATGTGATTTACTCTAAAAAATGTCATTTTGGCCATTATATATTAGATTTTGCATGTGTTCGTTAACACAAAACCCCGTTAACACGAACAAAAATCTCGGTCCCGTCGAGTTCGTGTTAACGAGAATTCACTGTATTTAGTTAAGTCTATAAAGTGTGTCATTATCGCGTTTACTATTATTCTAAAGCATAGTTAATTTAAATAATTGAAATTTGAAATAAAACCCCAAAATATTAATGGCTTACTGGTGTCAGCTGAATTTTGAACAGTCGTAAACTCTATCTGCTATAGTAATTTAATATAGAGGGGGAATTGTCGTTTCTAGTCTTTTTAGTGTAATATTAGAAAGTGAGACGGTCTTTTAGCCAATGGGGAAATAGCTACGAAAAAGCTTGGATGCTATAAAATTTTTTCCAACGACAATTCAGACGTAGACAAATGGCGACTTTCATCATAATAAGCGAATTTATTGTTATCTTTTTATTGCTTCTATTTTCTTCATGATTAAAAATGATTATCGGAATTTCCGCTGCCATACCCGACACCTGATCGTTGGACCAACAAAAGCGTCTCCTGTTGCACTAAAGACTGTCTGTGTTATAAACCGACTATATTTTCTCACTGAAAAAGCAGTAAATGTCATTGCAGCTTTATCTGTAACGTGTTCATTGTAATTCTAGACTTACTATCGCAAATCAATCCAGAGCTGCGTTAAGAAACGAAATTTTTAAGAGGTTAATTTTTTTTATTTCTTAAAGGCAAGTTAAGGAAACTCTTTGGAATTCACGTTTAGAGGTGGGTAGTTAATATTTTAGTTACAAGTCTTTCTATGTTATTTACGATTTGAAAATTTACTGCACAAGGCATAACTGTGTACCCCTTTTAATGTTTATTGTTTACCTAAAGTGCAACCAATGACTCTTGTTAAATTAATGGTTCTTCTTTTGATTTATGACATTTAACGTTAGACTTTACATGAAGTAAATTAATGTATCTTTAATATGTTGATCATTGCAAAAGTCATTAAACCTTTGAACAACTGCTTAGTTTGAAATTTATAACTTTATTTTTATTAAAATCTTGTAAACTTATGTCTATAGTCTGTGTACAACGGCGTCGATGGAGCGTAATAAATTTCGTATGGCATTGAAAATTCATTGCGCTCTATGGAATTAAGAGTGCACTGTATTGTGCCACTGCCACGGACTACAAGTTTGATATTTTCATGTGATCGGTCTTAATGTAAGCATTTCGATCACGGTAATTTTCATGAGTTAAACTTACGACGATAATGGTACTTCAGATGGGTTAGGAACTTTGGATAGTTAGTGGTTATGAAAATTGGTGTTTTGTTTTTATGTTGTGTTAATCACGGTTGATTTAGTTTGTATGGAAGTTTTTGTAGAATTTACGCATCAAAGTACTGCTAGATAGCTCGTTGTACTGATTTTTGTTGTAATCAGGTCAAATCTCATAATTATAATTTCTTAATAACGTTTTATAAATATTTTTCTTTGTTAAACTGTCTGTTTGATGTCTTTATTTGGGCTTTTTTATTAAACGCAACTTATTAAATTTTTTTTTTTTTTTGTGTGTTTTATTATAATGGTATGTATTAAGTTGGCCAACTTTTTTGTACTTTTATATTTTTAAACAAGTTATAAACTTAAGTAAGACATTGTATTAATTAATTAAAAACTCTTAAGTAGATTGACCAGTTATTAACCTTCACCAGGCTGATTAGGGCTATAAAAGATGGACACTTAACTTCAAGTTAAATGTCAACTGGTTGACAATTTTAGATTTTTATATTTTTTGTTTATATATTTAGGTAATTAGGTTAATGTAAGCGAACTTAATTTATGATGCTGTTTGATATGCAACTTTTTTTTTAGGGATTGTGAATTTATTTATTGAAGTTGCTGGCTTAAAAAATGATAAAAATTTAAGTGGACAGTAACATCAAATGTTTTGACAGATCTAACACGTTTATTTGAGGCTTATCATATGCTTTCCTTTAAGAGAATGGCTTGATGGCACACTTAAATTTGTAAATGTGGTTTTTTTTTTTTTTTTGGCAATTACATGCTTTAAAAAAAGTTAAAATT
>JAAFCF010006596.1:38654624-38685617 GCA_013389785.1 Helicorthomorpha holstii | reverse complement strand
TTTTGTTTTCTAACGCGGGCTGCTTTGCTTTTGTGCGCACTCGCACCAAATTAACACCATGCAATTTAAATGGGTCGCGGAAAATCTGCAAAGGGAGCAAACAGTGATTTTTAAACTTTCAAAAAAATAAACATATACTCAAATATATAGTCAAAATAAAACCTAAATCATTGAATTAAATATCAGCAATATTATCGCTTCAAGGTGACATTAAGTTCCTCTCGTTGGCAAAAATATAACCATTGTAATTTGCAATGTACAGTATAAATCTCGCATTTCTAAAACAGCAATAATTTCACTTTCATAATACATCAAAAATATGTTCAATTTAGGATAGTAAAGTATACAGACGCCACCTTAAAACGCAGTAGCTGCTTATTGTTTTTCCATTACAACTGTAGCTCACAGTTATTTATGATGATAAAAATGATTTGGCATAAAATTTGATATACAACGCTACCTGCTTATTATGTTTGTTGCAACGATTTCGCCAGCAAATTTACCCGATGCGCCGAATGGATTGCTTGCACTTGGATTCCGCAGCTACAAGCGCAGTTACAGCGCCGCACCTACAACAACAGTAGCAGCAGCAGCAGCAGCGTAGTGAATGGCCGCAGCGGCGCCCACTATTCAAAACAAGAAAACTCATTATTTTCTAAACAAAACTTTTACAGTTCCAAAAGACAGAATCAGTCAGTAAATAATTAACACAAAATGCACAGGAACCAAACATTTGTGGATGTACAATCAGAATTACAAAGATAGAATTTTGCCATGACACATTCAATACCATTAAGCCTAACTTCACAAGCGAAAATACTTTATGCATTGACATTTCTATATTATCAGAATTCATGTTAATTAATATGTCACTCAGTATTTCTGGATACTTAGTAATTTGTTGTCTCTCATGCGGAGCTGCTTAAACTTACCTGGAAATTAAATATTTGCAATATTTTATTCGATTTCCTCGAAGACTTTCATAACCATTCAATGATGCCGATTGCTGCAGTGTAACCGCTGAATAAACTCATTTTCAAGTTAATAAATGTATAAAAATGTTATATTTGCATTAAAGTACTTAATTTGCATTTATATTTAAAAATTAATATGATGAATTGTTAAATAATTTAAAATATTACAATTATAGTTATTATTGTCAAAATGCAATGCAGCACTGTTGTATGGTACACCGTTTATTGCAATATCTTACTTATTTTGATTTATTTTTATATGGTAAAAATAAATATATTGTATGACGCCGTTTCTCATACATATTTAAAGTTAAACCATATTGTGCAATATGTAGTTCTCAAACTGAGATAAAAACAGTACCAACTTTAACTTATAACTCCTCTTAAGTTGCTCTCTGTAAACATTTAACTTATCAGTGTTTTATACAACTTTCGTAATTTCATAATAGTAATTTAATATGAGTTTGCCATTGACTGAAAAGATGAAACCAAATTCCTCAGGAAGAATTACCATATGGGATGACGAAAAATATCAGGAAATTTGTAAAAATATATCTGTTATTAATGCAAACTTGAGATTGAACGTGAAAGGAATTAAAGGTTATAACATTATTTGTAAGCAAATGTCATGTAATTTAATTAAAATTATCACTGTCATTTTCAGAGAGCAGTGAAGTAGCTGATGAGTTTGAACCAGTCATTTCTACTAAACATACTTGTTCAGTATGTAAATTGGAGTTTCCTGATTATCATAAACAGGTATTCTACTGTATTATTAGAATCTATAAATACATTGTTTAATTGTATGTTTCATTAGAAAATACATTTTAAGTCTGAACTGCATTGTATAAATATAAAACGCCAAGTAGATGGAAAAGGTCCACTCAAATCTGAAGATGTTAACGAGTTAGAATATGAGGGTAATTTATAAATAATATTAAACTGTTCATATAATTAAAACTGGATATAAAACTTATTAGAAAGCGAGGAGTCTTCATCATCATCCTCTGAAATAGAACCAGAATCAGAACCAATAGATTTTCCGAACCGAGAACCAATTATAATTTTTGAAAATGTAACTGGTTTACGATTTTCAGTATACAAGTGCCTTATTTTAACCAAAAACGTATGTATTGTTTGATAAGCAGTTAAAGTCAGTTAATAATTACAGTATTTGATTTTCCAATTTAGGAGTTTCTACCTGAAAATGAACGTATCGTTTCTCTACTTAAGGAGTTGCCAACTTTCACTCATTGGACTGTTATTCTTCTAAGTGCTGGTCATTTTGCAGCAGCTATTTTCAACAAGTAGCCATAGCAAAACCTATTAAAATAATAAATTAAAACGATAAATTCTTCTTTAAAATTTAGAAATAACGTGTTGGAGCATAAAACGTTTCATCGTTATGTAACCAGAAGAAAACAAGGATCTTCTCAAAGTAGTCACGACCAACATTCAGGACATCATGCAAAATCGGCTGGAGCTGCTCTAAGACGACAGCAGGAATCCGCATTGATCACTGTAAGAAAGAAAACATAAATATTTCATATTCACAAATTAAAAAGTCCATTTAATTAATGCAGGACATCAGTGATTTAATACAAAAGTGGCAGCCGTTGTTAGAGAAATGCAGTCATATTTTCTACAGAGCTTGTGGAGGCAGCAGAAGAATTTTATTTAGTGGGAAAAAACCACTCTTATCAAATGCAGATCCAAGACTAAGAAGAATTCCGTTTGCCACTAAAAGACCATCGTATGACGAAGTCACCAGGACACACTCAAAGTTGTCTTCAATAGGTAAAACTCTTAAGACTATGTGACGTTGTGACCATTCGACTTTACTTATTTTAAGATAACTTTTCTACTTTACAGACCAATCTGATTTTAAAGAAAAAACCACACGATACTCTAAGCAGCCATTTGAACTTGCAAAAAGGTATGAAATTAATTGCTATGTAAACTTAAATAATTTATATTTAGTTAATGATGTTAGTCAAAAAGAGAAAACTGAAGCTCGTATTAATGAAGATCAACTTGAAAGACCAAAATTCCGTTCCAAAAAGACTGAAAAACCAAAATGTCAAAGTACAACGCACCATTTCCTTGTTACTTTTTCCTTTTCTTGACTTTCACGGTTTATAATTTCAGAAAATCCAAGTCCAAATGACAGTTCATCAAGTGATAGTGGCGGAGAATACATCTTTGAAATGGAAGAAGAAACCTTAACGACTGAAGAGCTGCAAACATTTCAGATTAGAAGTTCAAAAAAGACTATTGACAAGATTTCTAGAAGCGATATCAGTTCAAATATTTCCCTTGCAGCACCAACTTCTTTTCCCGTTAATGACGATTTGTACACGGCATGTAAAGTTAACGATTTAGCAGCACTAAAAACGATCACAGCGTCAGTGCCAAACATCAACGAAATACTGAATAGCCCAATTGGTCAAAATTGTACGACTACATATTTGCATATTTCATCCCAAGGTGGTTTCACTGAATTGATATGGCTACTAATGGAAAGTGGAGCTGATCCAACGATTAAAAATAGTAAAGGTCAACTTCCTTATAACGTCGCAGCTAATAAAGAAACTCGTACCATCTTCACTAAATTTATATCAAAATACCCAGATAAATTTAATTACGCTGAAGCACAGGTAAGTTTCCCAATAAATTTTGACTTTTTTTTGGTTGTGAAGTAAATTTTATCTCGCAGATTCCATTACCGTTAACTGAAGAAGAAGAAAAGTTGAAAGCGTTAAAAAAACAAAAACAACGACAGGAGAAACGACTTCGATCAAAAGAAAACAAGTTGCTGGAAGAAGATAAATTACGATTCATGGCATTAACTAATTATGAAAAGGTATTGCAAATTCCAGTCCCATTTTTCATCCATAAATACTTTGCCATTAACATGTTGTCTACTCTTTTACAGAAAAATTGGTGTAGTCAAAAAACAGTAAAACCACGTTGTTTCCAGTGTGCTGAACTGATACTTAAAACTCCCTTTGAATACAACGGCTACATTTGCTGCTCTGTCAACTGTGTAACTCAACATCGAAGGAACCAGCACTAAAATTAATCTTAAAATTTTGGAAGAAAACCGCTTTAAAGAATTGGTTTATTAAATATGATTCTTCTAAAATATTAGTTTTAAACTCCTTCTAATTTATTATACAAGTTGAATGAGATTGAAAATTTAGATGAACTTGCTTCAATGAAATATTTACAAAACCAATAGGAATTCAATTCGTTTCCACCTTTGATAAATTTCCACAAAAAACAAAAATAAATAGATCACAGCAATCGATTTGTTAGAATCTCGAAAACCATCCTTTTTCTAAAATATGGCATATCCTCCTACAAAAAACAATCACATTTGTAATCATACATCCAAAACTTAAATGAAATGCAAAGTAATATTTACTTGACTAAATGTGATCTTTGCTTTTCGACTGATGTATTCAGCATATTTACATGTGAACATTCCACAGTCACTGCCATTCATTTGCTGCGGTATATCCTGCAAAAACAAAACAAAACTTTAATGAAATCATGAAACTGTAACGTTTTTAACTCATCAAAACAGACCTTTATATTTTCAAACTGCCAGCCTGAAGCATCAAACTTTACTTTCTTCTTATCGAGACTTTCTGCCTCCAAATATCTTCTTAAAGCTTGCAGACATTGCTCGTTTTTGCCACCCATTGAATCATAATACTCAATTTTCTTTTCATCAAACTTAACAACCTACAGACATCAAGATTCACAATTACAATTTTGAAACCAAATTTTGCAATTAAGTTTTCTTTGTTTACCGCTAAGCACCAATGCATTCCAAGATGCACTGGAACCAACATCATCTCATATGAAAAGATGTCTACTTTTCTCGTCCATCGCTTTAAAACTGCATGTCCACCACTTAGTAGTTTTGGATAAAAAAAGGTGTTAACCGAATAAACAGATGGAAAATTGTCTAATTTTCCTCGCTCCATAAGTAATGTAAAATAAAAGTTGATAATCTAAACGAAAAATTTCATTATAAAGATCATTTCAGCTATTAATAAAGTCACAAATTACTTCATCATTCAGCCAATTGAGTCCTTTTAATGTTTCCATATCTTTTCGTCTAATTGGCAAATTATACGCTTCCACTAACAAATCATTACCAGGTAAAGATTTCCAAGCCTCATTCACTTTTATCATCATTTCACTTGTTAGTTCTGTTAAAAACAAACTTTAATTCCAGACTGAATTTGCGTATTTTAACCCAAAGCAATTACCTGGTAATTTCTCTTCTTCCACCAAAACCAGAGCAGTTTTTAACTTCCGAAGATCCAATTTATCGATATTTTGCTGAAGTTCAGCATCTCTTTTCTCTCTATTTTGCCTCACAGTAAGCTCAACTTCTTTTACTTGTTGACTCATTACTTTGTCAGTTTCACTGTAAGCTTCTCTTCTATGATAACAAGAATATTTATTAACAAAATAGTAACACAATTATCAACAAATCAGAGTTGAAATTACTTTTTATTAAAGTAATTGTCTTGTAGATAAGGCGATTCATACACATTATGAAGCAAACCACCATCAGTAGCTGAACTTCTGCACAAATCAACGTCATACGTTAAAATCTTAAAAAATATTCAACAAAATAAAAAACTTACCTGTCCAAACTGGATCTAGACGACGAACTTGTGCCTAAATGTAAAAACAAATGGTTCAAAATGTAACAGTCATTAATAATAACGAAAACTACCTTCATCTAGTTGTATTATAGGTATCGATGGACTTGTGAAGCTTTTACAACTTTTAAAAGAACTAATTCCATTCTCAGCTTTATCCTTTCCATTCGTTAACGGTTTAGTTGTAAGATTGTTGCTTGTAAAGATTTTCGAGGATATGAATTCAACTTCAGAAGAACTTTGACTTAAATGTTTCGGACTTTCTGCAGATTTTGTCAAGTCGACAACCGAAACCTTGTAACTACTTCCAAATTTTCTGTGAAATTTTCCAAATCCATTCATTTTATCAATGATAACAGGTTTGACATAATTTCTGAAATGAGAAATCATCAAACAAACTTAATACTTTGTCACAAAAAGTCTTCATACCTATTCAATCTTGGGGCATCAACTTCGTATCCGTGTGAAGATAAACATTGCCGATACGTTTCTTTCTCTTTTAACCGAATGCTCTGCACCACAAACAAAAAGCAATTACTTAAAAGTAATACAACAACAAGAAACATTGAATCTAAGAAAAAATTACATCCAAAACAGTGGAATGACTAAACCGAGTCGATTCCATATCAGAATTTGAAGAAATGGAAGACCGTCTTAAAGACCTACGATCGCTGGCAATTCGCTCAACATTTTTCTGAAATATCGTATTATAAACAGGTGGGCTCTGAAATCTAGCAAATCCATCTTCCTTTGGTAAACGAGTATAAGTTCGTCCACCATACTTTGAATTATACTTATTCGGTGTCTTTCGTCTTACACCAGCTAAAAAAACAGCATGAAAGAATCATTCAAGTACATAAAACTTTAAAAAAAAACTAGAACTTACACATAGGTTTGTCAGTTTGAATGCTTGCAAATGAGTTTGTCATTTGAAGAGAACTTCCAAGAAAAGTAACATCATTCACTGCTCTGGCAGCTCCAACACAAACAACGTCAGGCGACTCTAAAAAACAGAGAAACTTTAGATCCAAATCTTACAATTGTTGTTGAACTGTAAAATTACCATTTTCTTTAGTACTTGAACTTGTATTGTTTGATTCAGAATGATCTCTAACTTTGCCAATTCCGTTATCAGTAGCTACAACCTGAGTTTCATATCAGTATTACTTTACATGTAAAGAGCCTTTAAATGGGAGAAGTTGTACCTGAATGTCTTCATCATCATTACCATCAATTACAATAATATCAGGGCTTAAATCTCCAGCTGGCCTATTCAAATGCCTGTTCAAATTGTCCATAACAGAACTGCAACTTTTTGGAGCCCAGTCATTCGCTGTATACGGTGAAATAAGACGTACTAAATCCACATAAATTAAGCAATCTCATTTCATTTATTGAATTTAAGATGCTAATATTACACAAACCTCTTTCAGCATTCAATTCAAGACGCTTTCTTTTAGGAGTAATAATATGCTCGTCAATAGAGTAACTTCTAGGATCACTAAAAACAAGATAAACACATTAATATCATACTTTTTTCAAACTTCAACATCAATATTTGACAAACAAATGCATTTTAAAACCAGTTACGTCTTCATCAACAGGCATTAAAAACAATACCAATAAATAAAAGCAATCAATGTTGATTAAAACGTGGAAAATCGCACTGTTGTATACAGTAGTTGGCGCAATCTAATAACACGTGTTTAAACGACGACTGTTTACATCATTACAGACTTTAAAGAGTTGTGATAAAGATGAATATCATCTCAAATGTCTTATGTTTAAGTATTAAGTTATACACAGTAGTAACAGACAAGAAATGACGACGAATGTAGTGTACAATGACATGAAGCCTACTACAGTACAGATTTTGAATTATTTACCCTGAAGTTGCAGATCTCTTACGGCTGCCACTTGAGAAAAATCCTTTGACATCACACCAAATGTCCTTAACTTTCTGAATAGTCTCTACTATAACCATGATAAATTAAAGAAAATAACAATTATCCAAATTGTTCACATCAACAACATTAACACGAGAATAAGTTGTTGAAGCCTACGCTACGCCACCATTACTTCCCGCTAACTCTAACACTAGTTCAGGTGGCGCCCTCTCACACACAAACAACAACTCATAACGCCCTCTTACGACTAAGTAATCATTTTGTTTTTTTATAAAATCATAATATTAATTATAAAAATAATTAAAACTATTTTCCTGTTACAATTTAATAAAAACCGACTGAACACAATTACCATGCAAACTTTAAAATTCTCGTACTCGGTAATTTAGAACGATTTGTTTAGAATGTTTAATATCCACAACACGCCTCAAGACAACTTGTCTTTTAAAAAAAGAGAATAAACAGTAATCACGTATTCTATTAACTTGCTCTTCACAATTCGCCCGCATAGTTTGGTAATTGAAAAGCCAGTCATTTGACTCATTTCATTCATTCATAATTAGTTCAACTTTGGATGAATGAACAGCTAACAAAATGATTATAATCAGCTATGTCTTGTTAAAATGATAATCCAAAGTCGAATTAGACGTTGGCGAGTACTGTGTTTTGTTACTTTGCTTGTGTTTTTTACATTGTCGTGTTTACTACAGCTGATTGCGTTCAGTAACACTGTCTACTGTTTAAAGTGGAAAACCAAAGATGTCATCACTCAAATAGTAACTACAGTATATAGTTTTCGTATCATCTTCAATTTTAATTTTTAATAACATACTGTACAGTATCTGATCGTTTGATTATCTCTTTACACGTTTTACAGTGTGATGACTACAAGAAAGGATCAGTTACAGGGAAACTTTGTCAAACTTTGTGTGACAAACCAACTGAATTACAAACTCAGTCATGTTACACATCACATTTGGGCAAAAACGTAGTATTTACTGCAACAATTGGACATAAAACCGTCATTATTAAGTCACAACATGGACATTCACATTGGAAAAATCCACTGCCAACTCACATTGCTAACATTTCCGACCAGAATTTTAACTATTCATTGACTGAGTTTGCTGACATAATTGGTAACATAATAAAAATCAGCATTCGTAACGAAGAATATGGACATGAATATTTATACAAATTCATTAAGTCAATTTTGCTGAAAGATTTCGGTGTGTCATCACTACAAACGGTTGAAAAACAAAGAGCTTTACTGAACAGTTTGTGGTTCCTCGTTCAACAGAAAGAATATCTGATTTTTAAGCTGCTGGAAGACAGTGAACTGTTTCCTCGAGTTCTTGGCAGTTGTGGACACTTGTATGCAGTTGAATATTTGCGGTCACTGACACAGTTCTTGAACTCAAGCTGGAAGTTAAGAATAGAAATTACTCTGAGCATAATAAAGTGGTTGGAGACAGCTCAATTCTACTACAACCAACCACTTCATTTTTGTGATATTAAACTTAACCATTTTGGCGTCGTTGAGATGGATGGAGCTGTTCACAGCGTTAAATTTTTAGATGCTGATGACATTTTCTTTCAATCATCTCTCAACAGTCTTTTAAACTATTACAGCAATTGTACGTCAAACGATGATTGCAAGTACTTTGATTGTACTTCCATGTGCAACACTAACACCAATATTTGTGAGATTTCTACGTTAAATGATAACTTTCAGGTAAATTTGTTATTCAGATCAATTTTTGTTTTCTCAGAATTTACTGTTTTTTGTTTTTTAAACAGGTGATTTGTGCAAAGTTATTCACTGAACGAACAACCATCGTACCGATGGTTTTCAAACCAAGTTTTCTCAAATCTTTACCTTCTTCAAGTGATACCAAAGCCCTTCAACAGCTATTTACTATGTGCAGCTTCGCGAAATCAACTCATGGTCGTACAGAGAGGGTTAAACTTATCTTAAATGAATTACTCCATTATTCTCAACTGGCAAATTAAAATCGACATTGAAGTTTATATTATGAAACCAAATTTTGTTGTTAACCAAATATTAGTTTGACAGCATTTCAGATAAGATTATACCAAAAGTTTTTAAATTTTTAAATTATTCTATCTGTACTTGTTCAATGCTACATGTACAAGTAAAGAACATTCGAAATTTGAGAAAACATTCGAAATTCAAGAAAGCATTCGAATTTTTGAATATGAAATTGTCTATCTGTAAATACAGTTTACCAAATGTTTAATAAAGAAATTGTCATACCACTGGATGAGCCTATTCATCTCATAAATGAATTGAGGAATTTCAATCTTCATGGCGATTCCCGAAATTAAAATTTCATTAAACTGCCGAGTGAAAATTGATTTGACAGGCTAATAAACTTTTGTAAACACTAGAATTTTAGAGTTCGATTACCAGTGCATTCTCACAACAATCAACACAAACTCTTTTAACAACGTATAAATATTTACGTCGATTAAAATCACTGAAATATGATTACCACATTTAGTACAAATTTGATCGACAACAATAATAATAATAATTGATAAACACGGCAAGTCATTCAACTTTCAACATGTGTGTATTTCGAGAAATTGTGGCTTACTGACTTTTCGAACGAGTTGGCATCACTGCATGACTAGCATTCTATTAGCCAATCGTGTTGTTTCTTGTATGGAAATATATTCAATGCAATATTCAAAGTATAATAACCATAACCTACTTAGCATTTAAAGGTGGGTGGAAGGTCCCAAGACGCCTTGGGTCATCTGGGTAATAATTTGGGCCAAAGAAAGTAAGAGAAGATCCTTTTTAAGGAAAAGACCGTTAGTCAGTGTCCTCTTGTTTTTCTCTAATGGACCAATGTCAGTAAAGTGACCAAACTCGAGGTTTAAACTTACAATCAACTTGTACTGTAGTTAGTTTCAACTTTAATTTTTAAAACAAATTTCTGTTGACGACTTGGGAAAAAATTTTCAAAACAAATGTGAGTAATGCAAGTACCGTAATGTGTATTTTGGGTACTGTATTGGTACTGTAAAAGGGTAACAAAGGGTCATAACTGGAAATGGCACTGTAACTTTCATTAGCGCGCCAAGTAAATCAAAAATGTTAAAGAATCAATACAAATGTTGATAATGAGATGAAAAGATGAGTCTTGACTACTTCATGATTTAAAATTTAATGATTTTTTTTGGTTTTATACAGTAATTTTTTCTAAATTCATAAGAAATTAAGTGAAATGAACATCTTTGAGTTTTTGTTTTCGAAAAGTGCGTCCATAATTTTGAGTGATTAGGCTTGCCATAAACTCATCATATCTCTAACCTATTTTTTTTTTTCCTGTAAAAAGCATAGGCAGCTGTTATTTGCTGTTTTGCTTTTATTAACGAGCGAGTAACGAAAACTTGTTGAAATTTGGGGACTTAACACTTTCTTATTTTAATACTAAAATTTTAATGTTATTTCACTCGTTTCTACGAAATTGAACTACAATATTTCTTCATAAAAATCTGATGTGTTTGTGTATTGATAAGTGAAAGGATTGAAGTCATCATTAAAAGGTGTTTTTACTACTGTAACTGCTCTGTAATCAGCTGATTACACAATCAAACGAAACTTGGTCACCAGATATTTTTTGCAGCTGGAAAAGCCCAAATCAAAGGTTCACTTGTAATACTAAAACTTAAAAAGGACTTTAATGAGTTAACAATACTAATATCTTCACAATTGTGTTGTCATTGCTTCTATTTAAAGAGCACACAAAGCCAAGGTTGCAGTTGTAGGAAAGAAAAAAGAAAAAAAACCCAAATTTTCTATTTCATTTCCATGTACATTATCGATATTCATTAATGAGCGAATTCGAAGGTGATGTTATTGTCATAATGTCCTTGTTAACATATGAAATTCATTTCAATAATGGCTTACCTTTAGATGTAATAATGAGCTGAACATCTGGGAAACGACCATAAAATCTATACGACATGTCGAATTTTGAAACCAGTTACCAGCCTTTACCATCCCAGGACAACGGTGATGAAATTCACCCTGAAAGTGGTAGTGTGCTCATACATGTTGTTCCTGAAAGCAGTCGAAGTAACATTAGTTAAACTATACCAACAAAAAAACTAAGTCTTAACATATATTTTCTTAATTACAGCTCGATGGAATCACATTGACGACTTGGACGCATTTTTTACTAGAATATCCTTTACAGTAGTTGATAAAATATAAAACAAAAGTTTTACAATGACATGGTAATTTACAAAATACAGTGGATTCTCGTTAACACGAAGCAACATTTTGGTCCCGAACTAAAGTATAGGCTTTCCCATACATTTTTTGCTCGTTAACACGAAATAAAACCCCGTTAACACGAACTGATTTTGCTTCTCCCAATGAAAAATTGCATATATCGCCGACGAAAATGTAGAGAAAATCAAAATTTTCATAAGTTTTAAATGTTTTTATAAAAAACAAGTAGTATATAAACAAGTAGTTTATAAAAACAGTTTGACTCTTAAAAAATATCAGTTTGACAGTGAAAAATGCAAGTTTGACTCCAAAAAAAAAGAGTCAGTTTGACTCTAAAAAAAAGTCAGTTTGACTCTAAAAAAAAAAGTCAGTTTGACTCTAAAAAATGTCAGTTTGACAGTAAAAAATGCAAGTTTGACTCTAAAAAAAAAAGTCAGTTTGACTCTTAAAAATGTCAGTTTGACAGTGAAAAATGCAAGTTTGACTTTAAAAAATGTCAGTTTGACTCTTAAAAATGCCAGTTTGACTCTAAAAAGTGTCAGTTTTACCAATGTATATTATATTTTGTATGTTTAACCCTGTTAACACGAAGAAAAATCTTGGTCCCGTCAACTTTGTGTTAACGAGAATCCACTGTATTCAAGAGCAAGTACAGCAGTTCCTTTACAGTCTTTTGACGGGAACTCGGGAACTTCATACTCTGCTCGAGACTGCTATCTAAAAACCACTGTGAATACTTCTCAATTTAAATCGTCTCTATTGTAATCCTTAATTCCTTTTCCAAGTCTATTTATATCACCAAAAGCATGGTTTTACATGCATCGTGTTAAAAGATTTTTTAGGAATGATTACATTTGCTTTTATCGCCTGCTTTGCGACTTTTTTAATCGAGTGTGTGGATTATTCAATCCTGTTTGGAGACAAACGTCCGCCAAATTTTAATTCAACTACTTATAATGATACCAAAATCGCTTTAGGTGATGTATTTATACCTATTGATCAGTGTGTCAAAGGGTAAGACATTTATTTAAGAGTATAATATACAAGATAATGATATTAACACAATTTTTTTTTTGCAGTTTTAGTTGGTTAACTATACTTTGTTTGATTGTTGCTTCACTGTTTTTGGTTCTAAGTTTGATTCGAATGGTGTGCAATGTCTATCGTTATTATGAAATTAGATTATTTTACTACACAGCCTTAAAAATAACAGACGTAAGTACTTTTGTTGTATTAAACTGTATCTCTTATACAACTTAATAAACGTTTGTTGATACTTTTGTTAGAATGAGTTGGGCAACATGACTTGGCATCAAGTTCAGCAGCGACTGCAAGAAGTGCAACGTGAACAACAAATGTGTATTCACAAATTGGAACTAACAGAACTGGGTACTTTCCTTATTTGATTCTAGTTCAATCTAACACTAAAACTAAATCTTTTTAAACAGATATTTATCATAGGATACTCAGGACTAAAAATTATATGGTAGCCATGGTAAACAAGAATTTACTTCCACTCAAATTTGATGTGCCTTTCATAGGAGACGTGTATGTGTATTTTAAATTCATTTTTCAATTATGTATACTAACTAACAAAAACTTGTTTTACTAGAACTTTCCTAACCCAAGGACTGAAATACAACATGGAATTAATACTATTCTGTAATTACAGTATCTTTTAATGATGATGGAAGTTAAGTTAACTAAAGTTAGATATGTTATTTTTTAAGGGGGTCCATGGGCTCCAATGGAAAACTGGCGTTTGAAAGACAACTACAAACATCCTAACAACAGAATTGAATTAGCAGCAGCGTAGGTTTCATTAAAAACATGTGATGGAGAAAGAGTAAACTTAATTTAACTGAATTCAGGTTATCTAAACACATCCTGTGGATCGGAATTGTCAATTTAATTCTTTCACCCTTCATTTTTATCTGGCAAATTCTGTACGGAATATTCAATTATGCCGAAATTCTGAAACGTGAACCAGAAATGTTGAGTGCGAGAAGTTGGTGAGTTCACTGAAATACAATTTTATGGTTCTGGGTTTAAAAATCCTGTGTTTTTCCGCTGCAGGTCTTTGTACAGCAGATTGTATTTAAGGCATTTTAATGAATTGGATCATGAACTTAATGCCAGGTACTTAATAAGAGTCAAGGAACTTAAATGGTATATTTTACCTTGATCGTTTTGTAGGTTAAATCGGGCTTATCATTCATCTAATAAATATTTGAACGTCTTCCCATTTGTGATGTTGGCCACAATTGCAAGGTCTGTTACTGTTGAAAACATTAATTCATAACAGTTTTGAATAAAACGTTTTGTTTTAAGAGCTGCCAAGTTCATTTCTGGATCTATTGCTGGTTCAATCATTATTTTGACGGTTATTGATCAAGATGTACTTCATGTTGATCATATTATAACCGTGGTAACCGTATTTACGGTGGCAACAAAAATCTGCAACGTTTTTATACCAGATGAAGTACTTAGTACATTTAAACTTACAATATCCATCCATCTCGTTTACAATTTTGTTTTGTAGCATTTAGTTTTTCGTCCTGAAGATTTTCTGAGAACAACTTTAGCTCATATTCATTATATGCCAGACAACTGGAAAGGAAACGCGCACACAGCTCGAGTCAGAGATGAATTTTCGCAATTGTTTAAGTACAGAGCGGTATGAACTTGTTTAGGTTTAAGATTTTAAATTTGTTATTAATTACATTTATCTTTTCAAATGTCTGTAGTATGGCTTATTACACGAAGCTATCAGTCCCTTTGTAACACCTTTAATCTTAATCTTCTGGCTTCGTAATAAATCTTTAGATATTGTTGAATTCTTTCGCAATTTTACTGTGGAGGTTGTTGGTGTTGGAGATGTTTGTTCCTTTGCCCAAATGGATATTAGGAAACATGGTCATCCACAGGTAAATCAACTAGGTGTGAATTATTATCACAATATGATCATACAAACTATAAACAGTGGGTACCGCAAAATATAAAGACTGAATCGAATCAGATACACCAAGCTGAAAATGGGAAAACAGAATTATCTCTGATGCACTTTGCGGTAAATTTCAACACTTTTTTTTTGCTAACTAATGTTCATTAACTAATTTACTATACAAAAATAGTTGACAAATCCTGGATGGAAACCGCCTCCACAGTCAAACGCTTTTATTATTCAGCTTAGAGAGCAGACCCAACGAAGCACAGCATATGTTCCGTGGCTCCCAAATGATAATTCTCTACACTCCTCTTCATCTTGTGGAGCAGGAGTAAGTTCAACCCAGTGTCAACTCAATCTAACAAACGTCTATAATGAAAAATAATTTAGTTTTCAGGACATGTAAGATGCACGATTCATCCTATGCAACCTTATTGTGATTGTACAACTACCAGTCTTGCTCCTGGAACCTGGATGAGCGGATCCACTTATCCAGCATCTTCAGGATTGGTTGGTGCTGTTAGTCATATAGAAGGGTCCATCAATACTAGTGAAACCTATAGAAGGTTAAATTACTCTTGACCAAAGTTTAAGTGTTCAACATTTTAATGAAGTGTCTTTTCAGCAATGTCAACCACATGTTAATGAGCGACGCTGCACATTATCCAAGTCATGAAATGATGCCAATTGAAACGACAGCATATGATATGAGCTATAGTGCTTTGTATATGCATGACGTAAGAAATCTTATCAAACTAATCAGTGTAAGATTATGAGATTCGTGTTTTGCTTAGGCGCATCATCGAAATTCACAAGTCCACAACTATGCAGATACGCAGGCAATAAAGCCATGGCAAAGGCATGAGATGCCCAATATTCAAGAATCTATTCATGAAGAAGACAAAGAAGAGTCTTTACCTCTATTGGACAACAAATTAGTAAAGTAATACAAACAATTTTAAACATAACCATTTTGCAAAACGCATTAAATAAGTGAATTTATCTTTTTTTTCTAATACTTTAGCTTTTTTGGTCACCTGAGGAACAGTTAATGTCTAGAATTGGCGTTAAAATTTGCGCAAAAACAGCGTTTACCATGCATTTACCTTGTCAAGTTTTATGTCAATTTCAAAATACTCGATGTACCATTAGAAAATAAAACTAAGATAACAAAAACATTTAAGAGTTTAACAACTTCCAATCCTGTTTATTACACTAAGATTATTGCTATTTATAATCTTACTCGGGTGCTAGTTTTGAACTGTAGTTAGTGGCTTAATTTGCTAAATCAATTGATACTGTTACTATGAACTTATTAACGGTGTAAATTATTTTTAGGTCCTCCTAGTTGTACCAGAACTAGAACTAGGGAACCACCTTCCCTGCAGTACAAACAGATGGGCTTTACAGCAGTCGATCAAGAAATCCCAAGTGTGAAATGTAAACGACTGAACTTGTTATTTAAATTTTAAAAATTATTCATAAAAAAGCATGTTGATGGTAATGTACTTCACTTTTACCAATGTAGTAAGGTTTTTTTTAATTATTATTTAAGAATTGGCAGCTAACCGATTAATTAAGCGTTGATTTCGCTTTAATCAGTTTTATTTTAAATTTATAGATACGAAATAACATTAGATTGTAATGTAGAAATGTTTGCTGCAAAATACTGTAAATGGCACTTATTATAACAAAATGTGAATTTGATAATGCATGAATTCTTTTTGATTGTTTCATAATAATTGTACATGTATTTTTTTTCCTAATTATAATGATTCAAACAGTTTCGCCTTGTATACTAATTAATGATGGCATTAATGATTAAACTATCACGATTTTTTTTTTAATTTTAAAATTCGGTTTTAATGAGCTGGTTTCACGCTAAGAATGGCTTAATGTTATGTATTATAAGACATAAAAGCATTTAGTTCTGAAAAATAATGCACATGTGCTTGTAGAAAACAAACAAAACCAAATAGCAAATTCAGACAAACACCATCTTAAAGTACATTTCCTCAGCTTTAAAATGGCATCTTAGTTCTTAAAATAACTCCAACCAGTGAATTTTGAGAAGGAAAAAACTGGAGACATGTTTTAGCTCTTTTGTCACTGTACTTGTTCAAACGCACGTGTGGAACTGCAGCAGTTCTATGAAGCTCAGTTCCATAGAACTAAAACAGGTCTCCAAAATTTACTTATCAAAATTCACGAAATTGAGTTATTTTAAGTTGTAATATGTCATTTTAAAGCTAAGGAATTGCTCTTTAAGATGGTGTTTGTCTAAACTGGCTATTTGGTTTTGTTTGTTTTCTACAAGC
Organism: Helicorthomorpha holstii; assembly: GCA_013389785.1. Classification (NCBI taxonomy): domain Eukaryota; kingdom Metazoa; phylum Arthropoda; class Diplopoda; order Polydesmida; family Paradoxosomatidae; genus Helicorthomorpha; species Helicorthomorpha holstii. The sequence continues at coordinate 38,668,516 of JAAFCF010006596.1, read as the reverse complement.
CCATGTGTGCATTACTTTTCAGTCTGCTCTCATATTTCAGGAGCATATTTATTAAGTACAGAGTATATTTAAGAATTAAAAGTAACTTTTCTATAATCACAATTTATAATCTGTAATTAGCTGTTGTAACGCTTAAGAAAGTTTTTATTCTATTAAATAAATATGTGCATTAATAATGATTGATTGATTGGCTTTAAACTCGTCAATTTTTTTTTACAAAAAGATCATAAAAAACGTTTTACTTACTTAATTACCATCAAAGTTGTTCGTCTAAAGTTTAATTTGTCCATTTCCTAAAAAAAATTATAAACTTAGTTAACTACAGTGGATTCTCGTTAACACGAACGCCTTTAAAAAGAATTTCTCGTTAACACGAAGCAACGTTGCGGTTCCGAACTACAGTATAGGCTTTTCCATACATTTTTTGTTTGATAACACCAAGTAAAACCCCGTTAACACGAAGTAAAACCCCGTTAACACGAACGGATTTTGCTTCTCCGAATGAAAAATTGCAAATATCGTCGGCGAAAATGTAGAAAAAATTAAAATTTTTAATGTTTAATTTTAAAAATTTAAAATTGCATTGTTTTTTCTTAAATGCATGTAATGCATGTGAATGCACAAAATGCATAAAAATGCCAGTTTGACTCTAAAAAATGTCAGTTTGACTCTTAAAAATGTGAGTTTGACTCTAAAAAATGTCAGTTTGACTCTTAAAAATGTGAGTTTGACTCAAAAAAATGTCAGTTTGACTCTTAAAAATGTCAGTTTGACTCTTAAAAATGTCAGTTTGACTCTTAAAAATGTCACTTTGACTCTTAAAAATGTCAGTTTGACTCTTAAAAATGTCAGTTTGACTCTTAAAAATGTCACTTTGACTGTAAAAAATGCCAGTTTGACCAATATGTATTAGATTTTGCATTTGTTCATCAACACAAAACCCCGTTAACACGAAGAAAACTCTCGGTCCCGTCGAATTCGTGTTAACGAGAATCCACTGTAATCATTCAATAGGACAAAACGAGACATCTATTTTGCGTGTCTGATAACTTTATTCAATGGAAAACAATGATAAAAAGACAAATTCGAGAGCGCGCGATTAATTTTAATTTTTTATCAATAATTTTTCATCTTCAATTTCACAAAATGAAAAAAAAACAAACATGATCGCCATTTTACTACACAACTGGTGTGAAAATCAATTATTTTTTACGATACAATTTGACATATTTGTTACAATCAAAAGAAACTTTTCACATTTCCCCTTATTCATCATATTCATATAGACCTTCGTCGTTATAGATTCTCATTTCCTATCATTTCCAGCCATTTTTTTTCATTTTCAATATGCTTTTCAATGTTCAATGAACGTACATTTTGTTTATACAGCTCATAATATACATAGATCAAGTCATTGTAATATATAATATTTCCTATATATATTTTTATATATATATATATATAATTTGTTCTCTTCATGTCATCTCATCATCAAAGACAAATGGAACATTATTTTCGTTCTATTTTTAAATTTCAAATATTCAAATTCAAAAATAAAATAATTCGAAAGAATTCGATACAAAGTTACACGTTGAGTGAGTTCTTATTTTATTTTATGTATTTTTCTTTCTATATAATAAAACTTCAGTATGGAGTGTCCATTACGATTAAGTTTAAGTGGAGTTTAAACACTTTGGGAGGCAAAAAAGTTAGTTATTTCTTACAGCAAGCGTTTCAACCCTTTTATTTTATAATACAAAAAGAAAAAAGTTAAATTTTATTTTATTTTTTTATCTACTTTTCAACTAATTTATTTATATTTTAATTATACACGATTAATTTATTATAATATTAGCTGAAAAAACAAAGACTGTAAGTTCTCATTTCTCAGACAAAAAAAAATTGATAAGTTTATTATATATCGATATTTTTTTTTCAATTTTTTTTAAAATATTTCTTTTATCAATTTTTACTTTTTTAGCTAATAATTATGACCCCAGAAAGATTGAAACAAAAAACACCAACAAAAACAAACAGAAAAAAAAGTCATCTTTTAAAAATAAAGTTCAATTATTTTGTACATCTGCATTTCTTTTAAACAAAACTTTTAAATAAAAAATATTTTTTAATGTGAATTTCACGTGTTGAAATTGTCTATTAATTCATTAATTTTACGTCAAGTGTTCAGTTTGAATAACAATTTGATGATCTAGTATCTTAATAGCCTAATTTAGTTAAGACAAAACCTAAATATTGCACTGTTTTTTAAGCTTTTTAGCCAAATAAAACACAAAAACACGTGAAATCACTTCAATATAAATCTATTTTCAGCGCTGAACAAACGCATTGAGGACATAAAATAGAAAAATATTCATTTTCATTGAGGTTTTAAGCTTAGTTAAGAGAAATCAATTAGTTTTCTCATGAAAAACAAACCAAATTTTCATCTATTTTATAAATAATTTCAAAGAGGAAATAGCGGTTTCAGGTAGAAGTTCCTAATTTATGTACAAATTTAATTTTAAAACCTGAACTTTGTAATTTTTTAATCAATAACTGCTTTTCAAATGTTTACAACTTAACAATTTCAACTTTTTTAATGGTTAATGTACGTATTGGGGGTTTTGTTTTATGCACTAAACGCTATTGGTTCTCAAATAATCTTTTAAAAAACCAACTTTCTTTTCTGCCATCAACATTTAAGAACCAATAGCATTACGTTTTGCAATAGTCATTGTGGTTAACACTGTCTGAAACACAGAAACAATTAGTTTCAATTAATTAAAATCTAAAAATCATCAAATACAACGTTGAATAGAAATTTCAGATAATGTTAATCTGCAAAAAATCAATCAAAAGACATTTTTACGTTACGTTCAATGGAAATTCAATTGATACAGTTTTGTATTGTAATGTGTGTATTTCAATAGTTGGGATTTGTAATATTGAATGTTAATTAGCTAATTAACTAATTAGGATGTTTTAATTGAAACCTGGTAAATCTGGGAGAGAATAAGAGGCACATTGGACGGAATCTACAGTGCAATTGAATCATTACAAAATGGATGACCACAAAAATATAGTTAATATTATAAGAAAAAAAAAAAAAGATAAATGAACCAAAGTAAAATAATGTTTTATTTATAATTTTATTTCTTAAAACAAAAAAAAAAATATTAAAATAACAAATAAGAAAAAAAATGGACTTTCTACTTAGTAAAATGAATAACGACGTGTTTTTTATATACATTTACTAGAACAGGCTGAAAAGTAATGCACAAATGCTTGTAGAAAACAAACAAAACCAAATAACCAGATCAGACAAGAACCTTCTTAAAGTTGAATTCTTAATCTTCAAAATGACATATTACAACTTAAAATAGCTCAATCCAGTGAATTTTGAGAAGCAAAAAACTGGAGACTTGTTTTAGTTCCATGGAATTGAGCTCAAATTTAAATTTTCAAAATTCAAATCTCAAGCTCCATAGAACTGCTGCAGTTCCGCACGTGCGTTTCAGCAAATGCAGTGACAGAGCTAAAACATGTGTTCAGTATTTTGGTTCTCAAAATTCACTGGATTGAGTTATTTTATAAACCAAGATGTCATTTTGAAGCTTAAGAAATGCACTTTAAGATGTTATTTGTCTGAACTTGCTAGTTAGTTTGGTTTGTTTTCTACAACCACATGTGCATAATTTTTCATCTTGCCCTCATACTTGTATATTACCGAGGGACAAAATTCATCCAATTCCTATTTTTATTTCGGCTTAAAAGGTAAAGATTAATTAATGCTAAAGTTTAATTTAATTTTAACGATTTTTTTCAAAAGTTCTGTACAAATCGACAAATCATAAATTCACAATAGTTGTTAAAGAGTAAAAAGTCTTTTAAAACAATTTTTTTTAAATATAAGCTAATTTACACAAAAAAAAAACCTCTTTTATTTATTTTTTTTTTAAAATAAATTTATTTTTTTTTATTAACTTTTGCCCTGTTTCATGATTTTTTGTTAGTAGCACTGCTATCAAAGTTTTTTTTCTTTTAAATAATTAAACACAACCAATTAAAAAAACCATAACCATTTTTTTATGTAATAATTTTAAAAGATTTTTTTATCTTATTTATAATCGGCAGTTTCCCCTCCCATATTCACCCCTTTCCCTCCCCCACAATGATTTTTAACAACTTAATTTGATTTTTTAATGCTGTTTTTTTAACGATGAAAGGGTTTGAAATGTATGTGAACAATAAAAACACAAAAACAAAACACAAAATAACGAAAGAGAAATGATAATAATTCGTCATATTGTCGATTATATGTTTTTTTTTTTCACCAATAGATTTCTATATTAATTATATCACATTGATTCTATATGTATTTATAATAAATATATACTTTTCTGCGTATATATTTTATTTTGTCTATTTCATTTTCCCCTTACAATTCAATCTCTCTCTTAGCCATTTTATCCCTTACAATTACAATATAAAAAACATAAAACACACAAGCGTATTCTCCTTTTCCTTGTTTTCCAAAAAATAAAGACAAAAATTATTAAATAAGTTGACTTTTAATTCTTCCCCCTCCATTTAATTATGATTTCATGATTGAACAATTTCCTCTCAAGTAAGAAATCAAGAGTGGTTTCGGTTCTCCCTCAACTTTATTTCCTCAAAAACTGTTTTAACACGATCAAAAAAATCTGTTTAGCTGCTTATTTTGTCTTATAGAGTCTAAAATCTAATAATTACGAGTTGGTATAAAAAATTCCCTGCAAATTCTCACCAATTTGTGATAAAAGTCAGTTACAGTTTCACTAGAGTTGCTAACTTTGAATCAAAATTACATTCATTTGAATCACATTCGAATAAATTTGAATATGAAGATATTCGAATCAAACATGAATCGAGAAACGTCAAATGGATAAGCAATAAAATTAGCTAGTTATTCGCGTTAAACATAGAAAAATTACCACACTACCTAGTTCGTGGTTTTATCGAATTGCAATGTAATTTCAACTTCTCTAGCAATCTCAGAAGATATTCGAAAATCGGTGTTCTACAGTACGTTCTTGAGAAGTTGAACTTACATTACAATTCGCTAAAACTACTAACTAGATAGCATAGTAATTCTCTCGTGGTAAACATGAATAACTAACTATTTGCAACTCACTTGATTCACGTGTGATTCGAATATTTTCGAATCCGATTCAAATTTATTCGAATATAATTCATAGAGTGACACACACCGTTCAAACGATTACACAGTAATTTGGTTTAATCAAAATTTTATGTAAAAAGTTCAAATTACAAATTTCAGAATCAACAGGCACCTTGAACTGATTTAAACTTACAAGATGAACTTTGGTCAACAAGAAGTTTATAGTTGCAACACGAATTTTTTAGGAATGTTTCAAGTAAAACGTGTAATTTTTTTTTAAAATGGTGAAGGAACCAAAATGGCCAAAAATAACTGTCATTGCACTACATTGTAAAAAGTTGCACCTCATCAAATTCGTATGAACTGTCAGAACTCTCTCAGTAAACGTATTAATCAAGACAAGGAACTCAATCAGGACACTTAATTACACACCTTAGACCTGATGAAAGACAAAACCCTTAATTATTATTTTACGTATACAAAACCATTGAGAGAATCAACTTTTCATTCACACGAATTTAAAAAAATTTTGATTTTAATTTACATTGGCTTGTTGATTGCCATTTTGTTTCCATCATTTTTTTTTAAATTTAGTTACTGTGTATTAATCGATTAAGGGAGAACCATCGGTTTTTTTCTTTTCTAAATCTCTTTTACAACAACTCTTAAAAAACATACGTTATATACACATATATTTTTATCTTTCAAACTCTACTTTTCTCATTATAAACATCAAATTTTTAAAAATTTTCATACCTTATACATTTCGTCTTTCCAATTAGCCCAACACAGATACACAAAACAGCCTGTACATTAGAGTTGCTAACTTTGAATTCAAATATTCATTCGAATCAATTGAGTAGATGCGCTCCTAACGTCATATGGATAAGCAATGAAAATAGCTAGTTATTCACGTTTAGCACGAGAGAATTACTAAGTTACTTAGTTAGTGATTTTAACAAATTCTAATACGATTTCAACTTCTCAAGAAATCTCAGAAGATTACTTGCGCTACCTAGTGCGCCGAATTAGAGCGCCACTATTTGAAAATTAGCGCATACATGATTACAGTACGTTCTAAAGTTCTAAATACAAAATACCGTACGTTTTTGAGAAGTTGAAATCACATTAGAATTCGCAATAGATAGCGTAGTAATTCTCTTGTGCTAAACGTGAATCACTCGCTATTTGCAACTCACTTGATTCATGTTTTAGCAAATCTACTGTACATGCACTCACAAATGGGAAATATCTCACAATATAAAACAAAAATTAGCTTTCATCGGTTCCTGAAGATCAACCCACCAGGCACCGGTTAAGATCATTAAACTGTCTGCATGAATATTAATATTATAAATGTATTTATATGTCTATGTATACATAACAAAACCCGCCCTCTAGGGGAAGCTTTCCATAACTTACGTCAATGTTATTTATTTTTTATTTTCATTTACAATAAACTCTGCGTGATTCAACTTATTTCTAATAGAAAATAATAACATGAATGAGAAAAGGTGCCGACTTTCAGGTGTTCATTCATTCAGCACTTAGACAACATAAAAAAAAAAAAAAACAGTGTCAAACCCATTGTCTCAAGTGTCAAATTAATGAAAACCCAGCCAAATATTCTGTCTCAGATTTACAATAATTACAGGATGTAACAAAACCAAGTATTCTTCACAAAATTACATGAGGAAAACAAGATTTCTTTTTCACAAGTTCCAAAAGTTACTTTACATAAATACACAGTATTTTTTTTAAGATTTAAAACTGCAATTAAAATCATCTAATAAATTATTTTAAAATTTAGATTCGATCTAAAGTCAATATCAAGTTTTTCCATCAAGTTTTCCTGAAGAATCAATCGTCAGTTCACACACACTTTCCTTCTTAAAATCTTAAAACTGAATTTGAAATGTAAAAGGAATGCAAAATAAGACTCCCAGCTTTAACATAACATAACAGTAGTTCACATCGACTTTCTCTCAAACTTGATGGTAAATTACATTACATTTCATGTAAGTGATGGAATTGGACGCGCATTTATGCTGTGTATAAAAAAACCAAGTTGTTAAAACGTTTTTTTCAGTGATAAAACTTGAAAATGCTCTGCTTTGGTGTTAATAGCTCAATTAGATTGCTGATGTCTACATGAAACACTTGGCTAACCAACTACAAAATAGATGACAAATATTACAAAACAGAGACCAAATTACCAACATTTCATTCATCTTTTAGTCAATTAAAACAACAACATTAAATTTAGATTTCAATGTATTCAAAATATAAACCAAAAGTAACTAAGTTAAGTTAACTTACAAAACCAAAATGAAATGTTTGATAGAAAAGTCTCGATTTTTCATTCCCCAAATACAAAATTATTTGCAGTTCAAGGTTCTTGAGCTTCTTAATAGATGCTTTGTTGCAAAAACAGAGACTCCACATCACGATTTAGCACTTCCATGATTTACATTTTGATACTTGTTGGGTCTTCAAACACATTTTTCTTCACCGATTGTAGCTTTTGAGAGAGAGAGAGAGTTCAGTTTCCATCCATTCATCATTGTAGGTCGCAAATTGTAACACCATCACCACTGACGATACAAAAAACATAACAAAACAAGAAGAAACAGACGAGAAACACTTTTAAATGTTGTTGTTGTTGGTATTGGAAAAAGCCCCGTACGTTTATAAACATATAAACATTTATATATATAAACTGTAGATATATATACTGTACTTAAAGTGTTTGTGTTTTGTGTGTGAAGATCATAATAACAAATAACAAAAATTATATAAGAAATCATTGCTAATAATTACAGAAAGAAGTGAAAAGTCAGGGAAAGGAAAGGAGAAGAAAAGGAGGAGGGGGAAACCTCAATAAAAATGCGATGAGTTAAAATTAATGCCATCTTCTGTGATAGTAAAAACTTGAAGTAAAAAGTCCATTCTTATAATTATAATATATATTCGTAATATAATCATTAATAATAAGCAAAAAAGTCTGTAATAATCAGAATGACAAATCCGAAAAAAAATGTTCATTTGATAAACACTATTTTTTTTTTCCTTTTTTTTGATATTTTATAACGTTTTTTCTTTTCCTGTTTCTTCCTCGTCGACGCCATCACCGGGATTTCAAAAAATTCAACAAAAACTTACTGTACAAGTAAGTCATCTTTTTCTCCTCCAAATTATAACACTTTTTGTTTCATTGAGGTTCAAATTAGGAGGAGGATAACCATGATCGAAGAGAAAAAAAAAGAAAAATTTAGAGTGAAAAAGGGAGAATGATCTACTGTTGAGGGTGCAAGAACCACTCTAATAACGACCCTGAGTCCGGTGTGGTGTCCGGTCCAGTCCAGTCTTATATTTCATTTTCTTCAACTTCAACTCGAGCAAAGTTTTTAATTAAAGTTTTTAATGAAGAGATCGCATAAAATTATCTAACCGACACGTTAATTTGTCTTCCATGTTTCAAAAACAAACACTGTGAAGATCCGGCTGGTTGGTGCTCTCAAGTGTACGTGTGCGTCAATGATATTGAGGTGAATAGTGTTACCGTTGATTTTTTGTTGAGATTTAATCTTTTTAAATCCCTTTAAAAGCCGAACCTTTTTGGAAAGACACTTTTCCTTAGTTGTAAAAACCAAATTCAATTTCATTTCTTCTTCTTTGCCGCGGTGTTTTAAAAACGAAGAAGATAAAAGGGTACAAACACTGTAGGGAAAGTAAAAATAAAAAAAACCGGGGAGAGTGATGAAGTAAACGAAAATATAATTAAAAATTCTTCTAACTGTTGATGTCCCAAATCTCTGCCAAGAACGGAGGCAACTCCTTGTTCTTCAGTTTTAGTGAGAAACACATTTCAGAGTTCAGACTGCCAAGTGAGCGCAGCTCAGTTAGCACTGACAATAACCTAGCAAACCTGAGTTGTCCTCGCTGCCGATTTTTGAGCTCGTATTTTCTCAACGCTTCTAAATAGATTTCTTGCACTTGTTCCACTTTCTTTAACTCGATTAAGTGAGGCCGATCTGCACACAACAACCAAAACAAAACAAAAACAACAGTTAAGAGATGTTTAAAACCTGCAAATTGAACAAATTGAAAGGGTCTGAGCCCTGTGAATTACCAGAGAAGAGAACGACGGCTGTTAGAAGAGCGTACTCGGCGTTGTCCACTTTAAAAAGACACATTTGCCGACAGAAATGAAATATGGCACTGGTGCAATCGCCCAAACCAGCACTGTTATAATTTTCTCTTGTGTATGGTTGATCGTTTGCAAACACGATCGTATCTGTATTGATATCATAGCGTCTAGCTGTCCTCAACATCATCACTTCACTGGAGCAGGCCTACACACACACACACAAAAACAAAGAAACAAAAACAATTTAGGAACCAAAACTCTCATTTAAAGCTTCATAACAAACCACTAAACACAAGTTGACTAATTAAAATGCAAGAAGAACCAGTTATGTAAATAAAACCGGTAATACTTTTCATGTCAAACCGTTGAAACAGTAACAATCAATTTCTAATTCTAGAAATTGATATTATAATTTTACTCGTTTGACTTATTTGAAAAGTTAAGCAAAGGCGTTGTCCGAAAACTAAGCGTCAATGACTGTCCAATATTAGGTCATACTATTTTTTTCAAGTATAAAAAAGTTCAATGTCATCCTAACCTACTGACATTTCTCTTTATAAGATTACAGACCTCTCTCTCTGTCTCTCCACCCAACAAACAACAAACTGATTTAGCAAATTGTGTTTAGCACCAAATTTTGAATACCTTTAGTAGAGTTATTTGGTCTTCCCTTAATAAAGTATCAAACCATGGCACTCTTTTTGCAAATTCAACGATCAGTCGGATTGTATAAATCGTAATTTCAGTTATATGCTTATATCTGTTCTCTCCATCATCATCTGACGGATGAGAATTCTATAAAACAAACAAACAAACAAAAATGGTTAAACAAATCCAAATAACACCAAACAAATACCCAAAGATATTAATATTACTAACTGTGATTTTGGCCATGTCTTCAGGCGACGGTGATTCAAATTCTTCCTGAAAGAAAACAAGCCTTTCAATCAGCTCTTCTTCTTCCATGGTCAGTTCCATTTCCGAGACTCCATCGTCTGGGTTCTTCCTTTCGGGACTGACGGCTATAGTTGTGGAGGTGGTCGTATTAGTAGTTGTAGTGCTACTTGAGGTGCGAATAAGATCTGGCGACTGTGGCCGATCTTTTGTTGTACTATTAGGCTTATCCTTATCTTTTTGAGCTCTTTTAGCTTCTCTTTTCACAGCACACTGGTACTCAGGTACAACACCTGTGTCAGGTACACACAAAAACAAACATAAAGCCTCAAAACACACAACCACCAAAGCTATACCAGCCCGAGTACCAACTACCAAGTCCAAAACCAACTCCATACTCTGACTTTTATATAAAACAACATTCAAAAAGGATCTTTCTCTATTTTATACTTACATTCGGGTCTCATGCCAACTTTGAGACATTTTTTCAGGCGACATTCCTGACATTTCCTCCTCATATACATATCGATTTCACAGTTGTTGCCATATTTGCACTGATACACTGCATTTTTGGTAATGCTTCTCCTAAAAAATCCTGTTAAAACAATTAAATTAGATACATTTTTCTCTCTCAAAAACAAAGTAAATGGATGAAAACTGTTATGTTTAATGGTACCTTTGCATCCCTCGCAGGTTAGGGCGTTGTAGTGATATCCAGATGCTCTGTCTCCACAAACCAGACACAGTTCCTCTTGCTGCCTAGAGGTAGGACCACGGTTCCTTCTATTTTCACGAAATGAGTCCATTGTGTTGCCATTTATGCTACTTGGCGGTGACATATCTTCCCTACCTACAAAACATAAAAGACAAAAAACTAAATTTAATAACTGTAAAACATTAAATCAAAACAGACAGACATTTTTGTAAACAGACTTTTCATGAACTTTATATAACTTTAACGTTAACATTTAACATATTGATTAAAAAGTGTGTCGGGCGTTTCAGCTTTTCCTAGTTTAGTTTAGCTTTTAGTTAAAAGCGTACAATTTGTCTGTGTAATAAAATAAAATAGTTGGCAAAGGTTCTTAACGTATGTAACATGTGAAAATGACGTCAATATGTTCATGCACCAACATTATACGTGAGCATTTGTATATAGTTTTGCAAAGGGCAACCAACTCGGAAAATTTTACGACAGATCCGCCCACAACCAAGGTCAGATTCAGCTTCAGCTTCTACAGAACTGAACTGCTGCTGAAGCTATTGAAGCTTTAGTTGGAGCTCTAAAACCCCGGCATAAAAGTAAAACACACCCCGCTAGATGTCGACAGCCCTGGCCAATATCAATTGTATAATATTATATTTATTAACAAGAACCAACGATTGCAACAGATATAACTTTCGATTTTTCTTCCTAAACAAGACCATCGTCGCCATCAACACCATTTACTTTTTCTCAAATCGTTAATGGTTCAAATTTTGTAAACAATGTCCTATCAATGAAAGAAATGACAGATATGAGTTTTCAGTAGCTAAAAGAAGAACTAAAATGTGGTTCTTACAGTACAAACTGCAAGTTAAAAACTAAATTTGATTCTTGTGACTGTTCAGACTGATATTGTATAACTATTTTATCATCCAATGAGCCCTTTTGTAAGCTTTCGACCAATTAAGACCATTTTTTCAATGTCAAATTCAGAGTTGGTGCAATGCGAGTTCTGAGCGTTCATTGGAACTTGGCTTCGTGTTATGAGAAGCCCCACGATCTGTGACGTCACGAAAATGATCTTTTATTTTTTTTAGACAATTTTTGTTTGAAAAAAATTTCGTTTCTAGACAATTATTTTTTTTTGTGAAATTTCTAGACTTTTTTTATGACAATTTTTATTATTTGATTTTTTTTCTAGACAATTTTATTTATTTCTTTTTTTTGACAGTTTTTTTTTCTAAACAAATTTATTTATTTTTTAGATTTTTTTCTAGACAATTTTATTCATTTAATTTTTTCCTACACAATTTTATTTATTTTTTTAAAGAAATTTTTTTTTCAGACAATTTTAGTTACTTTTGTTGACAAATTTATTATTTTTTTTTTTTTTTTGAGTTTTTTCTTGACAATTTTTTTTTAACAATTTGTTTTTTCAAAAAAAAAAAAATTCCGAGACAAATTTATTCATTTGATTTTTTTCCTAGAAAATTTTATTTATTTTTTTAAACAAAATTTTTCCTAGACAATTTTATTTATTTTTTACTTTTTTCTAAACAAAAATATTTATTTTTTTTTTTTTGGATTTTTTTTTACACAATTTTTTTTTTAAAAAAAAAAAAAAAAAAACGTTTTTCTAGACAATTTTATTTATTTGATTTTTTTTTCTAGACAATTTTTTTTTTTTTTTAATTTTTTTTTTCTAGACAATTTTTTTTTTTTTTTTTTTTTTTTTTTTTAGACAGTTTTTTTTGATAACTTTTTTTTTTTTTTAAGAAATATATTTTTTTAGACAACTTTTGAACACGGCCCCTCAAAACACCACGCCGGCCCTTATCAAATTACAACCTTTTACTTTGCCATTTCAGCCCATAAAACTCTTAACAATTTCCCATAAATTACATTGAATCTTCGCCAATAAATTCTGAGCCCAAACAAAATATCATATCACACATAAAAGCTGATCCAATCCTCGCAAAACAAGAAGACCAAATCAATGAGGACCTTGTTGTTAAAAAGACTTGACAAGATAACCGAGCATATTACACCAAAACCCATAAAATAAATTAGGAAGAAGAAGAAGAAGAAACTGAATAATAAGATTTTCAACTTAAAATGAACGCCTCAGACGTCATAACTTATTAAGACGTCCATCTTGCTTTAAAAAAAAGTTCTCACGCGTTAAATAATCCTCTATCATTAAAGATTAGGAAGCCTATTGTTTAACATGCACGCCATTGCATACGATTGCATATTAAACTGTGCACAAACCGGAAACGCTCTTATCGCTTACAAAACCGGATGTAAACGATTTTCGGATGTAAATACTGTTCTGTGCTGTAGATCATATAACGACATCCTTGTACTGTTAAAGACGTACATTGTGGATACTGAATCTTCTCATTTGTATTACAAACATGTACATGTACAACACAGTATATGCAATCAAGTACAGCAACAGCAATGCATATACTGTAAAACCATAAAAAGTCAATAGAAAAACAAAATCTTCAGCTCAATATTGACAAGTTATATTGTAGCATCTAAAACTAAAACTCATGGCGTTTTTAATAAACTTTCAACAAATAGGAAGTTTACACAAGCTAAATCTAAATTTAATGAAAAAAGAAATTTCACACCAAGCAAATTGCAATAAAATTTCAATTTTAGGATGAAGAAAAAAAGGACCAAGATGAGGTTTAAGAGACAAAAAGTCCTTAAAGAAAAACAAAACGCAGAACTAGGGCTGATGAGACTGAATTACAATGAATTCAATGACGATTTGTCTCGTTTCTTAATTTTTTTTAAAAGTGATGAGACTAAATTACATTGGTTTTAATGAAGATTTGTCTCGTTTTTTTATTTTTTAAAGTAACGAGACTGAATTACATTGGTTTGAATGACTATTTGTCTCGTTTTTTCAATTTTTTAAAGTGATGAGACTGAGTTACATTGAATTCAATGAAGATTTGTCTCGTTAG
>JAAFCF010006596.1:38626176-38646648 GCA_013389785.1 Helicorthomorpha holstii | reverse complement strand
TTTGTCTCGTTTCTTTCTTAAAATAAAGAAATGAGACTAAATCTCATGTGTTCCAATGACAATTTGTCTCATTTCTTTCTTAGAATAAAGAAATGAGACTAAATCTCATCTGTTCCAATGACAATTTGTCTCATTTCTTTCTTAAAATAAAGAAATGAGACTAAATCTCACCAGTTACAATGGAATTTTGTCTCGTTTCTTTCTTAAAATAAAGAAATGAGACTAAATCTCATCAGTTCCAATTGAGTTTTGTCTCGTTTCTTTCTTAAAATATAGAAATGAGACTAAATCTCATCAATTCCAATGGAGTTTTGTCTCATTTCTTTCTTAAATTAAAGAAATGAGACTAAATCTCATCAGTTCCAATGGAGTTTTGTCTCGTTTCTTTCTTAAAATTAAAAAATGAGACTAAATATCATGTGTTCCAATGACAATTTGTCTCATTTCTTTCTTAAAATAAAGAAATGAGACTAAATATCATCAATTCCAATGGAGTTTTGTCTCTTTTCTTTCTTAAAATAAAGAAATGAGACTAAATATCATCAGTTCCAATGGAGTTTAGTCTCATTTCTTTCTTAACAACGATGATTGCTTCTTAAAAATGATCGTTTTTATCTCCATTACCCAATTTGCCAATATATTAAGACATTAAAGAAAACTCCATAGCTTTTCTTTATCTTTTTTTGCAAACTTGAAAACGTCGTCTGCAACGACATAATTAAATTTCCATTAGTCTCTCCTGTTCCACCAACCAATCAATTAGCAAACACACTCAGCGTAGGCGCCATCATTATTATCTGACATCACTTACCAAAATACATATCTCAAATCGATTTTTTATCACTTTTTCTATTTATATTTCGCTTTTCCTAGTCTTATGTAAAAAAATCTTTTATTTTTTTTCACTTCCGAGATTTGCTCTCTCTCTCTCTCTGTCTCTCTCTCTCTCTAGCACTGCAATGCACTGTATCGTTATGTGTGATAAAAGGAAACAGTTTTGATGCGCATGCGCTATTAAGTAATGTCACAGGGTCAAGGCTATTGCGCAATCATCGATCGCATTTTCAAGCGTCTTGTCTTTTACAAAAGAAAATTTCCAGCCAAATTGAATCCCAGTTCACATCTAAGATAACGTCACACACAAACCCAACACATTTTCACCACAGAAATTCACAAGTTCCAAGTTCATTTTCCTTCTGAAATACTGAATTTTTGGTTGCAACGTTCCAAAATGTTAGTAACCTAATTTAGAAAGCAAAATCCAATTTCTAATTTAGCAAAATTTCAATGTTAGTTCAATTGGAAGTTCAAATAATGTACAGAACCGGCGAAACGCGGGTTCTGCAAGTTCAGTGGAACCTGACCTCGCGTTATGAGAGGTTCCGCGATTTATGACGCCACAAAAATTACTTTTTCTGACAATTTGTTTTTCTAGACAATCTATTTTTTTTTTTGATTAAATTGATTAAATATTCTTTGATTATTGAATTTTCCTTTTTAGAAATTTTTTTTATTTTTTGACACTTTTTTTTTTTGGTAATTTTTTTTCTTACTTTTGACAATTTCTTTTTACTTTTTTTTTACAATTTTTTTTCAAGATAAAAGTTTTTTTTTTTTTGACCATGTTTTTTTAATTTTTATTTATTTATTTTTTTGATTTTTGAGAAAATTTTCTTTTCTAGAAAAGTTTTTTTTTTTTTGACAAACTTTATTTGAAGACAAATTTTTTTTCTAGACAATTTTTATCTTTTTTTAATAAATTTTTATTTTTTTTAAACAATTTTTATTTATTTTTTTTAAAAAAATATTCTTTTCTACAAATATTTTTTTCTACAAATATTTTTTTTTTGATTAAATTGATTGAATTTTTAAAATATCAAATTTTTTTGATAAATTGTTTTTTCGACATTTTTTTTTCTATAAAAATTTTGTTTTTTGACAATTTTTTTCAAATAAAAATTTGTTTTTTTTGACAATTTTTTTTCAAATCAAATTTTGTTTTTTGTACAACTTTTTTCATCAAAAATTATTATTATTATTTTTTTTTTTGATTTTTGAGAAAATTGGTTTTATGATAAAATTTTTTTTGAAAAAAATTTTCATAAATTTTTCTTTCCTAGAAAAGTTGTTTTTTTTCCCTTTTGTACTTAATCAAGCTTCAAATTACAGTAATTGCGTCACTAAAATCCCTTTCCACCACGCCACCTAGCGTTTTTATTCCAAACAATTTAACAATCCAACTACAACAACATTATTCGCATCAATAAAACAAAAATCCACCCACATTTTTTGTTGCTCTTTTCACACAGTATTTAAAACTTGTACATTTATCTACATCATTTTTAAAAGCAGACATAAAAAATAGTCTGCTAGTTAAAACAGTCGCTTGCTGTTATCTTACGTCACAAAACAAAATGGTTGAAAACCGAAGCTACAACCATAAAAAATAATGAAAAGACTCGTCTTGAATATTAAAACTAAAGCCAATAAAATCAATACAATTTCTACTGTAAAAGCAACCTAACTTATGCAACAAAATGCACAGCTGTTTGTATTTAGAAAGCTAAATAATTGTCAATAGCCAATCAAAAGCCGAGAAAGCAACATTTTATTTGTATGAACAAATAGGAAATCAATGACATTATGATGCAGAAAAGAATTTGAGGAACCGGTTTTGTCAGCTGCCATTTTTCAATACACAAATAAACACATCATTAGCATTTTCATAATAGAAAATTAATGAAAATATGAAATAATAAACAGAAAAAAACAGCAAAAACGTTTTAAACGATTACCAATTTCTCTGTTTTCAAAACAAAACACAGTGTTGTAGACACCGGTGTATAACTTTGAGCAGACGATATAGAACACAGTCTAAGCCTAAACAGAACCGAGTTCAGACTCAAGCTCTGTAGCTCTGTTAAAATATTGATCCAGTTCCCTATAATAAAATTGAGGTTACTGACATCCATTTTAATAGCAACACAGAAAAAAAATCCGTTGACAACATAACAAACAAACATACAGAGCAGAGTAGAGCTGAGCACAGAGATCCTAATAGCAGCCATACAACTAAATAGAACAGTTGACGTGTACAAATGGTCGCTGTCGACTGAAATCAGGTGACACATTTAAGTTTAAGCAGACAAGGGCCGGTTCACTGGAACCAGGCCTGGTGTTATGAAAGGCCCCAAAATCTGTGACGCAACACAAAAATTAACTTTTTTGACCTTTTTTTTTATTTTTTTTTCAAAACAGATTATTTTTTTGATTAAATTAATTGAATTTAATAAAATTATCAAAACAAAAAATTCTTTTTGATTAACTTTTTAAATTTTTTTGATTAAATTGATAAATCCTGTTTTGTAACAAATTTTTTTTGAGATTTTTTTAACAAGCTTATTTTTTTTGATAATATTTTTCCAGTCAAATTTTTTTATTAAACTGACTGAATTTGAAAAAAATTGTCATGTTGATAAATCATTTTTAGACAATTTTTTTTTGTTGATAAATTTTGGCATTTTTAGACAAACTTTTTTTTTTGACAATTTTTATTTATTTTTTTATTTTTTTTTGTTGATAAATTTTATTTATTTTGATAATTTTAATTATTTTTTTTTTTTTTTTTATAAATTTAATTTTTTTTTTTTTAAATTTTATTTATTTATTTATTTATTTTGACAATTTTTTTTTATTTATTATTTTTTTTTGATAGTTTTTATTTATTTTTTTTTTTTGATAAATTTTATTTATTTATTTATTTTGATAAATTTTATTTTTTTTTTTTTTTTTTTAAATTAATTTTTTTTTATTTATTTTGACAAATTTTATTTATTTATTTTGACAAATTTTATTTATTTATTTTGACAAATTTTATTTATTTATTTTGACAAATTTTATTTATTTATTTTGACAAATTTTATTTATTTATTTTGATAAATTTTAATTATTTTTTTTTTAATAAATTTTGTTTTGAAAGAAAACTTTTTCTACACAATTTTTCTAACTAAAATTTTTTTTTTGATTAAATTGATTGAATTTGATA
This sequence comes from Helicorthomorpha holstii, assembly GCA_013389785.1. Classification (NCBI taxonomy): domain Eukaryota; kingdom Metazoa; phylum Arthropoda; class Diplopoda; order Polydesmida; family Paradoxosomatidae; genus Helicorthomorpha; species Helicorthomorpha holstii. The sequence continues at coordinate 38,642,603 of JAAFCF010006596.1, read as the reverse complement.
AAATTATCAACAAAAAAATTTTTTTAATTAATTTTTCATGTTAAAAGGAATAAAATACATGTAAATACATAGAAGATAATCAGGACCGCATAAATATTTCATGTTAAGCGGTTTTCTTTCATGTTAAGCGTTTTCACGTTAAAAGGTTTCTACTGTAGACTGATTTTTTACAACAATTGTTGCTATAATTAGCTGATTAGACCACAAAGCAAAAATACTGTTTTTTGGATTTTGCAATGCTATTTTTATCAGGTTAAGTAAATTAACAAAAAATATTTAGTTACAATCATTTAGTTATCAGTTTTATATGAAATTATCTGTCGATTTTGTAAATGTATTGCTATTTTTAAGCAACCTATTCAACAATATGGTTGTCGTTTTTGAAATAATTATGTAGGTCAAGGCTTATGGCTTAAACTTGTGGCTTATTTTGATGTATTGAGTTGAGTGCATCGAACCGAAAACATTGATTAATTATCTCTCATCTCTACACTGTACTGTAATGTGTGTAAAAGTATGTGGATTTGTCACTAAATTTAATGATCAAATTGACTTTTGCTGTTACTAATGTCAAATTGGTCAATACAATTTGGTTTGACAGTTAAGTTAGCTAACTGGTTTTAGTTTTAAGAATTGATAGGCAATAATTTTGTTTGTCTCTTTTGGAGTTTTGACTGTTTGAAGTGAATAAATACCGTTACCAAGTTGTGTTGCTAAGCTAAGGCTGAAAAGAAAATGATTTGACATTGTCGAGTGTGTTTTGTCACATTGCCTGACAGTGACATCATTGCTTAGTATGCTTAGCTGGATTAAATTATATTAGGCGACGAATTTCATGTTAATCTCAATGTTAAATTTGCAATGTTGTATTCAGAATAAAATAAACATCTGCTTGAAAATTTCTTTTTTTAGGCATTTTTATCTCGGTTTTAAGAAAGAAATGAGACAAAACTCCATTGGAACTGATGATATTTCGTCTCGTTTCTTTTTTGGTATTTTTTTTCTCATTGCTAAGAAAGAAACGAGACAAAACGCCATTGGAACTGATGAAATTTAGTCTCGTTTCTTTTTTGTCATTTTATTTTCTCATTGTTAAGAAAGAAATAAGACGAAACTCCATTGGAACTGATGATAATTAGTCTCGTTTCTTTTTTGTCATTTTTTTTCTCATTGTTAAGAAAGAAATGAGACAAAACTCCATTGAAACTAATGATATACAGTCTCGTTTCTTTTTTGTCATTTTATTTTCCCATTGTTAAGAAAGAAATGAGACAAAACTTCATTGAAATTGATAATAATTAGTCTCATTTCTTTATTGACATTTTTTTTCTTAATGTTAAGAAAGAAACGAGACAAAACGCCATTGGAACTGATGAGATTTAGTCTCATTTCTTTATTTTATGAAATAAACGAGACAAAACTCTATCAGAACTGATGAGATTTAGTCTCATTTCTTTTTTGACATTTTTTTTCTCATTGTTAAGAAAGAAACGAGACAAAACTCCATTGGAACTGATGATATTTAGTCTCGTTTCTTTTTTTCTTTTTTTTTTTTTTTATTTGTTGTTGAACCCGTGCAACGTCCGGGTACTCAGTTAAGTAATAAAATAAACAAAAGCTTTTGGAGCTAAATTTCCTGTACTTCTTTTCTATTTTCCATATTCAACACATTTACTCTCCAGATGGCACTTGAATCAAGATGTCAAATAGCATATGTTTTTATAATTTTTGTTCCTGTCCATGTCCATGTTCATGGCCATTGATTGGAGGAACCACCAAACCCCCAACTATCATCGTCATTGCCATCATCAGCTTCCCTCGTCATTGAATAAAAGGAAATTGATGACAAATTTAGCGTTCAACCCCCCTTATGTTGCCCCTCGAGCACTATTATCTCTTTTTTGTTTTTTTTGCCCCCCTTATATAAAAAACAGTGTTAAGTTTTTGGGCGACCTAGTTCACTTTTGTGTTGTTATTTTAACCGAAATTTGATATATTGCTTGTGTTTTGAGCGCGTTTATGACGTCATTTGATAGGTTTCATACACACGTATTGTACTTTCACTGGTTTACGTGGTGTTTGTCACGAAATCAATACGATTGGTGGTCTTGTCTTGTATTGCATTTTATTCCTTTTAACATGAAAAAAATCTCGCTTTTTTTTTTTTTAAGTTTTCACTGTATTTTATTGCTAAAACAATGTATTTTTAATGATATTTTTTATATATAAATTTATAATCCATGCATTTTATGACGTATAATAAATTGAATACAATAAAAAAATTGAAATTCTTTAACTTTACCAATCAAACAAATACTTAAAATCCAAAATTAGGATTTTTTTTTACCTTTTTAACCTTTTTTAGCCATTGCTAATTATTTTATGATGTTTTTTCCATTATTACAAGAAATTACTAACATTAACCAATGTCTCGTTTTTTTTCTTTTTCTTTTTTTTTTTTTTTAATTGAATTTAATGAAAATTTTAATTTGTAGACGATGAAGACAAAATAATAAAACCTGATTCGGTAAATTAAGACAATAAAAGACCAAAAATGCCGACAAAGAAAACATATTAAAAAAATTCACCAAGAAAATCAAATTACTATACTTTTTTTCTTACATGCACATTTAAATTTTTAAATTTTGTTTTAACATTCTAACTAAAATCCAAATAAATTTTGTTCTAACATTCTAACTAAAATCCAAATAAATTTTGTTCTAACATTCTAACTGAAATCCAAATAATTTTTGTTCTAACATTCTAACTAAAATCCAAATAAATCTTCCCCATCATTTCTCACTCAATTCGTTCCAACTTGAAAACGAACTCACAATTAACCATTTAAAAATTTAAATTGTGTTCTAACATTCAAATTTTTTTCCCCCCATCATTTCTCATTCAACTTAACAAAAAATTCCCCTTTCAAAAATTAAAAACATTTTAAATATTGGCAATAAAATTGCATAAAAACTGATAAAAAATGAATATCCTTGAAAAATGTCGTTGTCCTTTTTAGTCTCATGCCCCGCCCATCAAAAAGCCCAAACGACTATCGATAATCAATTCAGCATTTACAGTACAAAAGGGGGAGAGGAAGAGGAGGAGAAGAGGGATATGGGGGAGGCTAAGATGGGGGTGTGGGTGGGTGAGTGAGTGGGTTAGAAAATGAAAAGGTATTCTGACGTCATACACGAAGGTGGCAATGTAATGGAAAGGAAGTGAAAAAGACCTTGGGTTTTCAAAGTGGCAAAAAGTGACGTGTTTTTTCAAGAGTTGATGATGAAAAATCAAGTTGAAAATGAATGAGAGGCTCACATTTGGGTGAAAATGAACACAACTGCACCCATTGAACATCAAAAACGTAACAAACAGTATTTGAGTGTCCCAACTGAAGATGTGAGATTAAAAAACTCAAGAATTTCCCATCTTATTGTTTTGATAATTAATCTCCATCACAAGGATCAACTCGCCCCTTCTAAAATTCATCTTATTGCTATTCCTCTTCCTTCATGTTTTAACCCCTTGCAACCTTACAAAATACCCCTTTGCTTTTAGACATGTTTTATCCACCTTTTTTTACACTTTAACAATACACAAGGTTAATAAATGTTATCTGAAGTGGCCATGTCGTACCAGTCACATTACGTCATGATGGAATTTAGCAAAACTTAAACTTAGAGATATTCAATTATGATTGAACTAAACTTAAGTTATTACAGTTCATCCCCATGACATGAGAGAGAGGAAAATGTATCCCTAGGACTGAAACACAGGGGTTCTTAACAGGGGCAAAGAGGAGGAAGAAAGAAGAAAGTGAAATGTTTTAATACGAAGGGGAATTTCAAACTCATTTTATGGAGAAATTCCTCAGATAAAATAAAAACACTAAGCCACCCATCAACTTCATTTTTTTTTATTAAAAAAAGTAATATTTTTAAAACAAAAAGATTTAAAAAGAGATTTACAATTCCAATATTACATTTTTCAGCTGCTTCAAGTTTTAATGACTTTAATGAGTCACTTTTGAAGGTTTTTTTAAACTAAAAATCTGAACATTTCTGTACATCATTTTTAATGCCAAAAAAAAAAAAAAAATTGTCAAGAAAAAAAAATATTTCCCAAAAAAAAAGGTTGTCAAAAAAAAAAGTGAAAAAGAATTGTCCACAAATTTCACAGAAACAAATTTAAAAAAATTGTCAAAAAAAATTGTCCAGAAAATTCATAGAACAAATTGTCAAAAACAAATTGTCCAGAAAATTCATAGAACAAATTGTCAAAAAAGTTCCGAAAAAAATGTCAAAAAAGTTCCGAAAAAAATGTCAAAAAAGTTCCGAAAAAAATGTCAAAAAAGTTCAAAAAAAATTGTCCAAAAAATTCACAGAAAAAAATTGTCCAGAAATTTCTCAAAAAAAATTGTCCAGAAATTTTTCAAAAAAAAATTGTCCAGACATTTCTCAAAAAAATTGTCCAGAAATTTCTCAAATAAAATTCGTGGCGTCACAGACCGTGTGGTCTCTCATAACGCGCATAACCCGCGTTGCGCAGGCCCTGCCTAAATATCGCCATTGTTCTTGCATTGTCTGACCTGATGATTGCATTTTCTGACCTGAAGACAGACCTGCGTTGGTGCAATTAAGATCAACAAGCAGCATCATATTGTGCAAATCTCACATCATTTTTGACATTTTACATTGAAATTAGGCCATTTTTACATTTAAAAAACCGGTTTATTACATTAACCATAACATTTTTAACATTGTGAACCGTTTTTCAATTTTTAAACGCCTCTAACATTGAGTTGACCTTTCCAAAGTATCCCTTCTCATTTATGACGTGAGAGACCTTGGATCTGAATGAAAAAGGACCTTGTAACACAAGTAGAACCCGGATGAAATTACATTTTACACATAACAGGTCCTTCATTTATTTCTCTTTCTCTTCCTTGTCCCCACCCCTTATCCTCGCCCTTTCTCCACCCACTTTACTTGACCATCACAAACACATCTTTACTTCCGTATTCATGAGAAAAACAAGCCCCTCTGACTCAACACCCATAATTTGTGAGCTAATGTTATGGGGCATCCGGATAGGGAAGTAAAGTGACCTAAATAAAACACCAAACAAAAAAAAAGAGAGAGAAGAGAGAGAACCCCCTCCTTTCTGGCTATTGCTGACCCTGAACTAAAGCCCCAATGTCCACCCAACCTTCACCATTTCATCCCCTCAAATCTCAAAAACGCCAGTTTATCAACAACTTTCTTTAAGTTGATAACACTGAACCCCAAATCACAATAACATGACCTTGTTTACCATTTTATAATACTGTACCCCCCCCCTCTCTCTCTCTGGTTTATCCTGACCTGAGCCTCATCTTCAAAACACTGCCCCTCCCAAAATATAACCCATCACACAATGAATCATAGAGAAAACTGGCAAAAAAAATTAAGAAACGAGACAAATCTTCATTGAAACCAATGTAACTCAGTCTCATTACTTAAAAAAATAAAGAAGCGAGACAAACTTTCATTGAAATCAATGTAACTCAGTCTCATTACTTAAAAAATTAAGAAACGAGACAAATTTTCATTGAAATCAATGAAACTCTGTCTCATTTATTTAAGAAAATTAATAAACGAGACAAATCTTCATTGTAGACAATGTAATTTAGTCTTATTTATTTAAGAAAATAAAGAAACGAGACAAATCTTCATTGAAATCAATGTAACTCTGTCTCATTATTTTAAGAAAAATAAATAAACGAGACAAATCTTTATTGAAACCAATGTAATTCAGTCTCGCTGTTTAAAAAAAATAAAGAAACGAGACAAATCGTCATTGAATCCAATGTAAATCAGTCTCATTACTTAAAAAAATAAAAAAAACGAGACAAATCGTCATTTAAATCAATGTAATTTAGTCTCATTTTAAGAAAATAAAGAAACGAGACAAATCGTCATTTAAATCAATGTAACTCTGTCTCATTTATTTAAGAAAAATAAAGTAACGAGACAAATCTTCATTGAAGACAATGTAAATCAGTCTCATTACTTAAAAAAATAAAAAAAAAAACGAGACAAATCGTCATTGAAATCAATGCAACTCAGTCTCATTACTTAACGTATTCTCAAAAATGACAAACGTAGAGATAAAAGGGCAATCAACCAGTGGGTCACGAGTACTAAAAAAGTGCTCTTATTAAAAAATCACATTCATTTGTTGCTTTTTTGCATTTTTTGTTCACCATTTACAACAAAAAAAACTTTAATTTGCTTAATAGAAACTGCAGTCTGAATCAAAATCTCCACCCATCATCCCATGTCTCTCTGAACATGAATAAATTATAAACAAACACAGATAACAACCCCAAAACATGTAGTGCGCATGTCTAACTTAAGTTAAGGGGTTAACGTTCCTCCACCCTCATCCTAAACCCTCATTTCTGCATTTCTTTCCCTTCAAACACTACAGTATTATGAATGAGATTTGCATATTGAATAATGCCATAAACGATTCATTCTTCCATCTGAATTCATTTCATTTCAAGGCGATACCAGAGGGCGCTGCGTGCCATTTTCAACAACAAACATAACAGGAACCCACTATACAGATAAATCAATTACAATTTTACAAAAGTTACAATTTTTTCTTTCACCAAAAATAAGTAAACACAAAAGTAGGCCCCGTTTAAGGATAAAAGAGAGAGAGGAACATAAAGAGGCCCCCATTTAGGTGACCTTACATAGCACGTGTAAAAGGGGTAACTTGAAAAGGGGTAACTCGCAATGCAAGGGGGTAAAACAACATCACAGCAGTTGCATTACTAAAAAGTTAAAACTGGACCTGTAAGTTGTAACTGTTAAGGGTCAGTTACGAGACTGAGGGATATTTTTTTACCCCTCAGAAGAGGGTAAAATATTTGGCCTACTTTTCATTGAAAGAAATAAAAACACAGTGGCAGACACGTCCTACTTTTGAACCCTAACTCTTTAGCCTAAAGGGGCCCTGAATGAAGGAGAGTTAAGAAAAGGCAGATGGAAATTATGCTGATTTCTAAATTCAAAAAAAAAAAAAAAGAATCTTTTTTAAAATAATTCGAATAAAAACTTTACTCAGTTTCGAACGTTGATGAAGTGCAGAGATAAAATAATTCGAATAAAAATTTTACTCAGTTTCGAACGTTGATGAAATGAAGAGATAAAATCATTAAAATTTCAAAATATTCGAATAAAAATCTTTACTCAGTTTCGAACGTCGATGAAGTGCAGAGATAAAATAATTCGAATAAAAACTTTACTCAGTTTCGAACGTTGATGAAGTGCAGAGATAAAATAATTCAAATTCCAAAATACTGTATTCTAAATTGACATCACTGCCATTTTCAACGTCACAGACAAAAAGAATTCGACCTTTCAGTGTGAGAACCACAACATTTTTTTTTCTTCTTATTCTTTTTTTTTCAAACCAGGAACTTGTTAATTGCCATGACCAAATGTAGGCTAAAGTTCACATTGAGGCCACGTCTGATTGGTCAGTTGGTTACTCAAAAGCAGGATGGGTGAAACCGGTCAAAACTATTAACATGGTTTCATAATTTTATTTCAAACAAAAATAGTACAGAAGAGGTTAAGTTAGTCGGACGAATCCAATCATGAATAATTAACTTTAACCAAAAACAAAACAAAAAAAATAATAATAATAAAAAAGAAAAAAAATTATTCCAAGACTTAAACAATACATTGACATCTTAACCTTGTTTTCCCGCCATCCGATACACCTTAAAAACGAACCACCAATCCCCAACTCTTTCCCTCCACTTTTAACTAAAATTTAATTTGGGCAGAAAACGTTGAGCGTAAAACAGTAAAACACGACGCTAAAAGGTGAATGATCAGCGTCAATTGGATTAAAAGTTTAAAGCGTTGATTATGCGCTTCAACGCTTTATTGGCCACGTAGTAACGTCGGTTTTGACGTAAGAGAAAAATTTCAATATAAATTTTACAGCTCAGTAATAAGTCTTCTTTTACGAGCGTTTTACGTTGCAGCATAAAAATGAGGCTCAAAACACAGCGCGAAATGATTATTCACATAAAAAATTTATAAAATTACAGTGCAATACACGGAGGATTTATAATACATTTTCAGGGCCGGCCTTCTATGGGGTGCGGTGGGTGCGCCGCACCCGGGCCTCGCGATAGAGGGGGCCTCCAAAATGACAAAAAAAAAAATTTTTTTTTTTGTTTTTTGGGAAAAAATTTTAAATTTTTTTATTTTTTGAAAATTTTTTTTGAAATTTTTTAAAAGTAAAGATTTTTTACAATTTTTCAGATTTTAATAAATAATTCTACAGAAACACTTCTATTGTTACAAATTGTGAAATGCATGCTAATAGATGTCTGTATTTTATCACCATTCTGTGTTAGTGCTAAATTAATGTATTTCCTTGTGGTCTAATTTATGTTAGTTAGAGAGCTGTCATTTGGGACCTTTTGTTGCATATGTTAGTCGGTTTTCTTTGCATGTACCGAAATAAAGACAGAAAAAGCAGACCAGCTCTTGCTGACTGACCTTAATACTTGACTTTAAACCCCTGTTTCCCAACGTGAGGTACATGTCCCACCAGGGGGCATTTCAATTGTTAAAGTTTTAATTAAGGGTGCTCCGCAAAATTTTTGTTATCAGAAAAGTGCTCCGCAGCTTAGAAAAGGTTGGGAACCACTGCTATAGTATTTGTTTAAAGTTAGTGCAAATCAATCAATCACCAGAAGTTTAAAGTTGTATGGTGTTGTCAACATATGGCCCAGTAATTTTTGCTATGTAGCATATTTATGCTTTTTTTCCAACTTAAACTATACTTAATTAACATGCAAAATAGCATAAATATGCTCAATTAGTTCTATAGCAAAAAAAAAAAAATCAAGATACAAGGTAGATACAAGGTAGTTCAAGAGACATCGTCTTCCCATTCATTCATTTGAAAAAAATCAAGCTACAAGCTCCTATTTAATTTGCAGTGGTGATCTTCAATACACCACGTGGAAATATTTTCGTACATCCTTTTTAAGTAGTCAGGACGTTGACCACGTGCAAAATACACTATCTTAAAACTAAGGTAAACTAATTTAATTAAAGCAAATTGAGACTACATTGCACTTCATTCAATGGCAATTTGTCTCGTTTATTTCATTTTGTAAAACAAAAACTGCCAACATCGAAATGAGACTAAATTGCATTTGATTCCATGGAATTTGTCTCGTTTATTTCATTTTTTAAAACAAAAACTGCAAATATCGAAATGAGACTAAATTGCATTTGATTCAATGCAATTTGTCTCGTTTATTTCATTTTGTAAAACTAAAACTGCCAATATTGAAATGAGACTAAATTGCATACGTTTCAGTGTCATTTTGTCTCGTTTTTTTTAATGAGTAAATGAAAATAGTGAAAATAAAGAAACGAGACAAAATTACATGCGTTTCAGTGTCATTTTGTCTCGTTATTTTAATGTGTAAATGCAAATAGTAAAAATAAAGAAACGAGACGAAATTACATGCGTTTCAGTGTCATTTTGTCTCGTTTTTTAATGAGTAAATGCAAATAGTAAAAATAAAGAAACGAGACAAAATTACACGCGTTTCAGTGTCATTTTGTCTCGTTTTTTAATGAGTAAATGCAAATAGTAAAAATAAAGAAACGAGACAAAATTACATGCGTTTCAGTGTCATTATGCGTGCAGAACGCTTAAATACCCTTGCTATATTAAGCATTGAAAAAGAAACTGCCAAAAATTGTAATTTTTTTGAAGTAATTAATGTATTAGCAAAAACAAAAGCTTGTGTCAAAAAAACATGTATAAAAATCTTTGTAATTTGTTAATGTAAAAAATGTCGGGGGGGGGGTGGGAGGGGGCCTCCAAATGAGTTCTTGCACCCGGGCCTCCTCTTGAAGAAGGCCGGCCCTGTACATTTTAAATCATGAAAAAATGAAAGAAAAAAATAAGGAAAATAAAGAAATGAGACAAATCCTCATTCAAATCAATGTAATTTAGTCTCATTATTTTCAGAAAATAAAGAAACGAGACAAAAAGTCATTTAAATCAATGTAATTTAGTCTCATTACTTTAAAAAATAAAGAAAACAAGACAAATCTTCATTGAAATCAACGTAACTCAGTCTCATCACTTTAAAAAATAAAGAAACGAGACAAATTCTCATTGAAATCAATGTAGTTCTGTCTCATCTAAGTAAAAGAATAAAGAAACGAGACAAATCGTCATTAAAACCAATGTAAATCAGTCTCACCACTTTAAAAAATAAAGAAACGAGACAAATTGTAATTGAAGACAATGTAATTCTGTCTCATTATTTAAAAAAAATAAAGAAACAAGACAAATCGTCATTAAAACCAATGTAATTCTGTCTCATCACTTAAAAAAAAAGAAACGAGACAAATCGTAATTCGAACCAATGTAATTTTGTCTCATTAATTAAAAAAATGAAGAAACGAGACAAATCATCATTTAAATCAATGTAATTTAGTCTTACTATTTAAAAAAATAAAGAAATGAGACAAATCTTCATTAAAACTAATATAATTCTGTCTCATCATTTTAAAAAAATAAAGAAACAAGACAAATCTTCATTGAAACCAATGTAATTCAGTCTCATCACTTTAAAAAAATAAAGAAACGAGACAAATTCTCATTTAAACTAATGTAATTCGGTCTCATTACATTATTAAAACAAAGAAACGAGACAAATCTTCATTAAAACCAATGTAATTCTGTCTCATTATTTAAAAAATAAAGAAACGAGACAAATTTTTATTAAAACTAATGTAATTCGGTCTCATTACTTTATTAAAACAAAGAAACGAGACAAATCTTCATTTAAACCAATATAATTCGGTCTCATTACTTTATTAAAATAAAGAAACGAGACAAATCGTCATTGAAACCAATGTAACTCAGTCTTTATGACATTTGAAAGACTTTCGGTGAAATCTTATGTTACAAAACCACAGAAGCAAAGTCGTAAGATGTCGTTTAATGGTGTTTTTAAGTCAAGCTAATAAATCAAATGGTTGTTTTGCTTCCCAAAGTACAGAAACAGTTGCATCAAGTAAACATTATAAATCAAAAGTGAACCAAAAATTCCCAATTGGGCAAAGTAAGAACCAGTCAAGCAGTTTGATAACTAGAACTTAACAAGTTCAACTTGTCAATATTGTTTATTATTTTAAAAGTTCTTGACATATCCTGTCAGACACCGTTTTGAGAGACACATCAGTGCTTTTACACTAAAAATGGCTGAAAAGTAGTGACTTGATAAACAAATTGTGAGAAACACAGTATAAAATTTCTTTTGATAACTAAAATCCAGTCAAACTTTGGTTTTCAATGTTTCCGTTCAATGCTCCTGATTTTATGGCTTTTTCTGTCGCCAAAACCAACAAAAAAAACTTTCATTTTGTTTGCTGTTTGAGGTTTTTTTTTTATTGTAACAAGAAAACAAATTCAATTTCTGAGTAAAACTCTATGTCATGTCATTTTGCACCAAAATGGCGGTACATGAGATTAATATGAATGATCAGGTATGAAGATATTGTGGTTATGGCTTAAGATTTAATCATATAAAACCAATATTTACACTTTATAAATCTCCTAATCTTTTTATCTGCGAAATCTCAATAAGCAGTTATGCGTTGAATTTTAGTCGATAAACTTCAACCTTTGCAGTCGAGTGTTAAAAATAGGCCAAATTAATTGTCGGTTTTTCCAACTCAAAATAATGACACCAAAACATATTAAGAAAATTAATCGAGATACTTTGTGTCGGTTAATCAAAATTTCTAGTGTTTCGGTTAATTGAGATATTAGTGTGCCGGTTAATCGAGATATTGTTGTGCCGGTTAATCAAGATATTGTTGTGTCGGTTATTTAAAAAAAATGGTGCGTCAATTAAAAAAAACTGGTGTGTCGGTTATTAAAAAACTGGTGTGTCAGTTAATCAAAAAACTGGGGTGTCAGTTAATCAAAAAACTGGGGTGTCAGTTAATCAAAAAACTGGGGTGTCAGTTAATCAAAAAACTGGGGTGTCGGTTATTATAAAAAAACCTGATGTGTCAATTACTGTATTATAAAAAAACCTGATGTGTCGGTTATTATTAAAAACATGGTGTGTCGGTTATTATAACAAAACTGGCGTGTCAGTTAATATAAAAAAACTGGCGTGTCAGTTATTAAAAAAACTGGTGTGTTGGTTATTATAAAAAAACCTAGTGTGTCGGTTAATCAAAAAACTGGAGTGTCGGTTATTATAAAAATAACCCTGGTGTCAATTATTATAAAAAAAACTGGTGTATCAATTATTACAAAAAAACCTGGTGTGTCAATTATTATAAAAAAAACCTGGTGTCAATTACTATAAAAAAACCTTGTGTATCGGTAAATCAAAAAACTGGTGTGTCAGTTAATATAAAAAACCGGTGTGTCAATTATTAAAAAAAAACTGGTGTCAGTTAATCAAAAAACTGGTGTCGATTATTAAAAAAACTGGTGACGATTATTAAAAAAACTAGTATGTCGGTAATAAAAAAAAACTAGTATGTCGGTTATTAAAAAAACCTAGTGTATCGGTTAATCAAAATACTGGTGTTTCGGTTAATCGAGATTTTGGTTTAACGAGAATTTCTAATTTCGTTCATTCAAGAAGCGAAAATGTTACGTGTTAAACGGTTTTTTTTCGTGTTTAAAAGCGATTTCGCGTTAAAAAAAAAAAAGGTTTTTACTGTACAATTTAAACCCTAAATTCATGTTTATCATTAAAAGCACTTTATCAAAATTTAAAACTGGTCATCTAAACCTCAAATACAGTTGCTCAAAAGGGTTTCTACCTTCACAAAATTGATGATGTGTGGCTTTTGTACAATGTCATATTAAAACACAAGCTCCTCCCATTCAACCATTTTGATTTCCCAGCTCAAAGTCACATACAACTTACAAGAGACACAGAGAGAAGCAATGATGGCGTTTGCTGCAGTAAAAATCAATAGTTATGGCGCTCTGTGTGTGTTTGACTCCTCATTTCATAGCCAACCAAGCAAAGTACAGTAGTAGCACCAGTCGTCTTCCATCTTTTGCTTGTTTATCCTTCAGACTCATGAACCAGTTTCTCTCGTTCAATTCGGGGCCATTAAGACGAACGAGGACATCGTAATAAAAAGATATCAAACCACCCAACTGAACGATATGGTTGGGTGGGAGGAGCAAGTTTTAACGTCAAAAACTCAATGCCGTCGTCGCCATATTGAGAAATAAATCAATAACTTTTTTTCCCCTCATCCCTTGGATCTCAACTCAATTTCCTATCCACATATTTAAAATCCACCATCACTTTTCATGCCCACACCCACATCCATCATTACAATTCACTCCTTTCCCCCATCTAATATCTAATTTAGCATTTAAAAAATACAATCAACTCATTTTTTATACAGAGAAGTCAAGCTATTAAAGGATTGTAATTTGAAATGGCATTAAAAGCACAAAACAAAACGACAGTATTTTTGGTTTCCTCTGTAAATTTGTTTCTCAATGCATTTTACGTTAAAAAATAAAATTGCCAGGTAACTTTTTTATGTTAGTGTAGACTGCACTGTTAGCTTATAAGTAACCATTGACAAATACACTGAGGCTATCAAATGTTTATTAATTAGTTGAGTATTTTTAATTACTGAGACAAAAAAACCTGAAAACACCATTTGATGTACTGTGTATAACGATATAATATACTGATTATAAGTCATTCAAAGATGTTTGAGTGAGAAAAAACCTCAATATAAAGTAAATTAAAAAATATTTAAGAAAATTAATTGAATAGAAAATCATTAATTAACTACAAAAGCAAAAAGGTAAACAGAAAATCATAAAATTGACGTTAAAATCGTAAAATATTGACAAAAAAAAAAAAAAAAAATTTCCTAAAAAAATCATAAAAATTGACGAAAAAATCATAAAATTAACGAAAAACTCATAAAACTTACTAAAAATCATGAAATTGACTAAAAAAAACCTAAAAATACCTAAACAAACCTAAAATTGACTAAAAAAACCTAGAATTGTCTTTAAAAAAAAAAACCTAGAATAGACTTTAAAAAACCTAAAATTAACTTTAAAAAACCTAAAATTGACTAAAAAAAATCCTAAAATTGACTAGAAAAAATCCTAAAATTGACTTAAAAATTAGGTTTTTTTAAATCACTTTTAGATTTTTTTGACTGATTTAAAAAAAGCTAAAATTAATTTAAAAAAAAACCTAAAAATTAATTTAAAAAAACCTAAAATTGACTATAAAAAAAAAACCTAAAATTGACTAAAAAAAAAACCTAAAATTGACTAAAAAAAACCCCCCAAAATTGACTAAAAAATCATAAAATTGACTAACGAAATTCATAAAACTTACTACAAATCATGAAATTGACGAAAAAATCATAAAATTGATTAAAAAAACCTAAAATTACAAAAAAAAATTAAAATTGGCTTAAAAATGTCATGAAATTGACTGAAAATCCCAAATTTAAACAGAAAATCATAAGACAAGTTAGTTAACTAAGAAAGTTAGTTACTCCAGCTTTGTTTTACAAATCAATATGTGCAATGCTGACATGTTCATCAAAGTAACTTAAAATATCCAATGTAAGTTAATGTACAAGATCAACATCAGCCTATAAAACTGCATCATTAACATTAAGTCATTCAAAGTTCAGATTCAGGTTGTTCAAGTCACTTAAAAAACGTTAGTCCACGTTCAAGGATTGAATTAATTAACCAGTCAACTGAATTTATCTGCTCTATTAACTGTTCAAACAACTTGCATTAAGTTGACCTTGATTGAATTGAAGATTCAATTAAAATTTTATCACTTTAACCAAAAACAAAAAAATAAATAAATAAAAACGTCAATTACTTCAGTTAGTCAACATTTTACAAAAAAACGTTCTAAAAACTTCGAATAACTTTAAAAATTCGAAAAATTAAAAAAAAAGAACCTTCTAATAAAATCATTATACTCCACACTAAAACGTTCTAAAAACTTTTAATAAATTAAAAAAAAAAGAAACTTCCAATAAAATTATTACACTCAACAGTAAAACGTTCTGAAAACTTCTAATAACTTTAAAAATTCGAAAAATTAAAAAAAAAAAAAAGAACAAATTCGAACTTCACTTTTCAATTGACAACAAATAAATAATTTTTCCCCATTTTTATCAGCAACATTTTTAAAACATCAAATAAAAACTGACGCAACATGTAACATACTTTATTTTTTTTTTGACATCAAACACCAAAACACAGCAATTAACCTCAAACCTAACTTATCAATGTTTCAAAACATAAAACAATGAATTAAAACAGCAATCAAAATTGCTATATGTTCAAAATATATTCAATTTCATGTGACTAAATTTTTACAATAATAAAACACTGCTCTCATTTACAATACTAAATTTCGGTCAGTCTGTTTAATCGATGAAACAAACACGTTCAAATTTGTTTCTCTCAGCCCATCACATCAACAAATAACAAATCCTCCCCTTCACAACATGAACTCTTCCAATTCTGACCTACATGTGAAGCGCATTTAAAGAGAACGCTTATTAACCGCTCCGTAATTCCAATGAAGAAATTAAAGAGCCGTTGAGTAACCGCTCCACGTCAACTAAGCACCGTGGCTTAGTTTTTTTTTTTCTAATCGCTTTGGAACATAAAAATAAAAATGTTACGTCTACGTATCACGCTATGTTACGTTAAGTGTGGCTTAGATGGTACAAAAACTACTTTAGGTGCAGGTTAGCCTCGTCGTGACCTTATTTTGCACCCCCCTCCTCTCCCTACCCCTCCCCCCTACACAACCCCCTCAGCTTAACACTTACAAAAATGCAATCCTACTTAAAAAATCCACGAATTTATTCATCTTCATCCATCGATTAGCATAAAAATTATGCTAAATTAGCGCTGTTGTCCTACAAACACTGTGAACTTTAAAAGATCTGAAAATGGATTTTTCTTTTGTACTAAACTTTAATCCTGTGTACAATTTCAATGGCGTTCTCATTTTCTATTGTGTATCTAAATAAAAGCTTAGAGTATTGTTAATCTGTTCATTAGTAAATATAAATGTGGTCAAGCACACTAACTTGACCTCTTCCATTGACTACAACACATTAAATGTGAAATTTAGGTTCTTAAATTTGAAATTTGGCTTCCTAAATGTGTCATTTTGTTTCTTAAATGTGAAATTGGCTTTCTAAATGTGAAATTTGACTTCTTAAATGTGAAATTCTAAACCATTTTAAAACATTCTAAACAATTTTAAAACATTCTAAACAATTTTCAATCATTCTAAACAATTTTCAATCATTCTA
>JAAFCF010006596.1:38598521-38617709 GCA_013389785.1 Helicorthomorpha holstii | reverse complement strand
AATAGTCAAAATAAAAAATGACTAAATAAATAACTAAAATTGTCAAAATAAAAAATAACTAAAATTATCAAACAACAAAAATTACTAAAATTGTCAAAATAAAAAATAACTAAAATTATCAAACAAAAAAAAATAAAATTGTCAAAAAAAAAAAATAACTAAAATTATCAAACAAAAATCTTAAAAAAAAATCAATTATAATTTTCGTGACGTCACAGACAGACGGTGGGGCCTCTCCTAACGCGGGACCAGGTTCCAGTGACCACCCTTATTAGCTATCTGTGTGGCCATGCAAAAAAAGTAAAGGGCTGAGTTTGCATTACCATGATAAATGATAACTTTGGACTAAACAAGTTGCCATTAAATAATTATTGTAAACGAGTAAATAAATACACACAAAATAACACCTAAACGTAAATAAATGATCAATAATTTCCATAAATTTTAAGTGCCACTTTCCCTTAATTTACAACCCCCTTTAAAGTTCCCCTAAACTCAAAAAATAATACTAAACAAATAAATAAATAAAAAAATAAATAAAAAATAGCTTATTATGTGAAGTGGGCGTTCACAATTGTCCTATTATTACTTTTTCACATTGTTAATAACAGAAAAAAAAATTGACTTTAATATAAAAAGGAAACGTCAATATAAACTACGAGTGTAACATATGTGGTATTTTTACCTATTTTTTAATAATAAATATTAAAAAACTAAAAAAATACGTATATGAGGGTGAGAATTAGGACGAATTGCAATTTACAATGGCGGCGTTTTATTTTACAAGTTAAACAAGTAAATGTAAATGCAATTGCAATTGCAATGGAGAGAAAAATGGCTGAAATATTATAAAAATAGCCTCACCTACATTTTACATATCAAAACCTTATAAAGTTTAATAACAATTCAAAACATAAAAAAATGACAGCTTTTTTAGTTTAAAAAAATCGCTCAACCCTGACAATGCAAATGCCTGCAAATTTCTCTTTGAAAAAAATAAATAAAGGGTTTTTTTATATGTTAATTGAATTTTTAATACATTTTTCCTGTCGGTTTTTTTGACACATAATGTAACTATATTTGCAGTTCAAAAACAGTGGATTCTGGTTAACACGAAGTCGAGATTTTTCTTTGTGTTAACAAACACATGAAAAAACAATGCAATTGTAAATAATTTTGATAAAAATCAACAAAAACTGAATTGATTTTGTATTTGTTTTTATAAAAACATTAAAACTTATCAAAATTTTAATTTTTTCTACATTACAAAAAAGAAACGAGACTGAATATCATCAGTTCTAATGGAGTTTTGTCTCGTTTCTTTCTTAACAATGAGAAAAAAAAATTCCAAAAAATAAACGAGACTGAATATCATCAGTTCTAATGGAGTTTTGTCTCGTTTCTTTCTTAACAATGAGAAAAAAAGTCAAAAAATAAACGAGACTAAATATCATTTGTTTCAATGACGTTTTGTCTCGTTTCTTTCTAAACAATGAGAAAAAAAGTCAAAAAAAGAAACGAGACTAAATATCATCAGTTCCAATGGAGTTTTGTCTCGTTTCTTTTTTAACACAGAAAAAAAAATTCCAAAATATAAACGAGACTGAATATCATCAGTTCCAATGGAGTTTTGTCTTGTTTCTTTCTTAACAATGAGAAAAAAAAATGGCAAAAAATAAACGAGACTAATTATCATCAGTTTCAATGGAGTTTTGTCTCGTTTCTTTCTTAACAATGAGAAAAAAAGTCAAAAAATAAACGAGACTAAATATCATTTGTTTCAATGAAGTTTTGTCTCGTTTCTTTCTTAACAATGAGAAAAAAAGTCAAAAAAAGAAACGAGACTAATTTTCATTAGTTCCAATGGAGTTTTATCTCGTTTATTTCTTAACAATGACAAAAAAAATTCCAAAAAATAAACGAGACTGAATATCATTAGTTTCAATGGAGTTTTGTCTCGTTTCTTTTTTAACACTGAAAAAAAAAATTCCAAAAATAAACGAGACTAAATATCATCAGTTTCAATGGAGTTTTGTCTCGTTTCTTTCTTGGTATTGAATTTCTCTACATTTTCGCCGACGATAAAAGCAAAATCAGTTCGTGTTAACGAGGTTTTCCTTCGTGTTACCGAGTGTTCGTGTTAACGAAAATCCACTGTAGATAGGAAAATGTGAAATTTTTAAGTAATATGCAAGTTTAAATACAAATAAGGCTTCATTTTTACCTCAAAAAAAAATAATACAGACGAGATAACTGACAACTGCACGAATTTAATTTGTTTGATAAAAAATCAGCCTTTTTTTAACATTTTTTTACCATTTTTTTTGCGTGTTAAAATGCATTGCGCACATTCAGTGCAAAGTAAATTTAGCACATTTTTGATTTACTTTATATAATGTAGGTTAAAAAGTTAAAAACGAGGTTGATCGAACTTGTTTACTATTTTTAATTAACCTAATCTCCTTTTAACTGTGATTGATCACTGCTTTTTAAATGATTAAAAAAAAAAAGACCAGTAACAAAGACAAGTCCATAAACAATAAAAATTTAACGTTGATGTTGTCTCATTTATTGATTTACAACATCCATCGTATAATCCGGGTATTAAAGACCACATCTGAGTTTATATTATTTATTTTATTTTGCAATGTCTGCCAAACACAAAGGCTACTGCGTCGTAATTTTTCCTCAAGTCTGACTGAGCAATAAACGCTACTGCGCATAATCATAAAAGTTGACTGATCTTCAACGTTTGTTTACATCAATTTTTAATCGAACAAAAACTTTTTCAATGGAACGTTTTTAAATTCAAAAATCGCTAATACGTCACTGGCACGTGTGTAATGAAAAAAAAAATCCATAACGATGAAAGGAAATCGATAGGCGTGGCTTCCTGCACACGCGAACAGCAACACAACAGCTAACAAGAGGTGTCTATGGATACTTTTGTGGATAATCCCCTCTTTTTTTTAGGGGATTATCCGTCATAATTTCTTAAACACTGTTGAATTAACACAACGATTATTGGACACTGTCTAAAGTTAAGTATGGTCGTTAAATCAAAAATGTTCTATAGATTTTTTAAATGGAAGTTACAATCGTTCGAATTATTCAACTAAATTCAAATTCGAGACTTACAACGTCATCACAATACTTCACTGTATCTCCATTGTATCCCTGCATTTAAAAGCATAAAATTTCTGCTTAACATAATATAAAATATGAGATTGGATTTGTTAGATAAAAAGAATAAAGACATAAAAGTAAATGAAACGATATAAAAGGCTGAAATGTCCCTGAACGCCATCTAATACCAAGCCAAGTACAATAAAGAGCCATATTAAAAATTGCGGGGAGCGGCTACATAACTTCCCATTCAATAACACGCAACGTAAAGTAATCCGCTTACGTAGCGATCCGCCAACACGGTTGCAGCCTGTTCGACAGTACGCAGAGCAATCCACTATAACGTAATGTCTGTGACTTGTAAAATAAAATGAAGGAAAAAAAATCGATATTTTTTTTTGACTGATTGTAACCATCAGATGTTGCCCTATTATATCATTAACCCCATGATAGATCGCAAGGTAATTATAACTCTTAAAAACATAAACAAAACGATTCATCTTAAAAATCTTACTGGCAACACGGAATTATCCTTAAAAAGAGAAAAACACAAATTCGTTCGAATAGAGCTTTAGAATGATTATATGAA
The DNA here is from genome assembly GCA_013389785.1 of Helicorthomorpha holstii. Lineage (NCBI taxonomy): Eukaryota > Metazoa > Arthropoda > Diplopoda > Polydesmida > Paradoxosomatidae > Helicorthomorpha > Helicorthomorpha holstii. The sequence goes on along the minus strand of JAAFCF010006596.1, from coordinate 38,613,994 downwards.
AATTTGAACACACGCGCATGCTCAGAAATCTCTAATCCATTTTTTTTCTCTCTTTTTTTAGGGGTTTTTTCTTTAGTTTTTCATGAAATTAAACTAAAATTGTGTAGGATTTGAAGGTCCAACTACTCTACCTATTGCATATAATGAAGTACGGCAAAAAGGTCAATAGAAATTGCCGGTAAGAAAGCGTAAACTTACCGCCGTTGCTGTAGCTCTCCGACTCGGGAGACAAGGAGGACTCGTCTAGATTTCCCATTTCTTCAGAACCGTTAAGTCTTTTACTAAATAAAGCCGTTGAAAATTATGTATCTTAAGATAGTTAAAATGTTAAAACACAGCTGGTTAATCCCAATGGTTAGCATAAAACAAGGGACAAAGCCCTATTAAATTGATAGACCCAACAACAACAACTGTAGGACACATTATTCCAACAAAGTACACACGCACACATAAAAATTGACGTCCCAAAAAAATCACCGTCGACTGCTAATAATTTCACCGGAACTTGTGCACAAATATAGGCGGCGGCGGCGTCGGCTCCCCCTCACGTACTTTCTTCACTACGGCTTCTTATCTCGCACTCCAAAGCCAAAAGCCACTGCTACTTTAACTTTCAACCCTTGGTTTAAGTTGAGTTTCGTTGATCGTTGATGGGACCCGTAAAAATGTGGGCTAGTACAAAAATTTTTCCTTAAAACTTGCACCCAACACAGCTACACATCCTTTCGTAACAACTGCATCCCTGCAACTGACCCCCAAACACCCACAAAGAACGCAAAATGAGCACACACACAAACGCTCCGCTTTTTTGGGGGTAGGGGGGGTTTAGAACGTTCGAACGAAAATCCAAAAGAAAGAAAGAAAAAAAAAGAATGTAATCATAAATACGTCACAGAGTTCTAACTGAGCGAGAGCAGACAAAACGCTATATTCGAACATAATAATACATTGCGTTGGCTATTGTAAAAAAAGTAGGCGGAGTTTAAAGTCTAGAGCGCTACGTTAAGAGTTGCTATTCTTACGTAGCGCTCTGCCCTTCATAACTCAGAGCAGTACAAAATGTACCCTATTTAATCGCCTTAAGTCTTAACAACTCTGGACAAACTTAAGACGTCTGGAGAAGAAATATCTCAAGTCAAAAGACGGATTAAAATGTCGTGCTCAATTCTTAATGCAATTGTTTCACAGCTTAATACACACAATTTATTTTTATTGTTTTAATCTGAAGAAAGAATTGCTGCGTGTTAAAAGTGGTTGTATCGTGTGTGGATTTAATTACGCACAACGCCATCTACACACGCGACATGGAAGTAGCTGTAATCTTATCAAAAATCACGAAAAGCCAAGTTCAACTCAACCGTAAAATACAAAACTTAAGCCAAGTACAAAGTTTACTTAGCTCAACAGAAAAAAAACAAAAAAAACAACAAATTTAGCTTCTTTAATCAGATTATGCAATTAAGAAAATGGTAATTTTTGCATAATTATGAAATGTCAATGGCGAACGATGACTTTGTTTGCTTGTTAATAAAAGACAATAAAACATCATTCAACACTTCATTTGTTTATATTTGAATGTCATCAGCTCTTATTAACATAATAAAACTGAACTAGAAGGCCATTCAACACTTAAACTATTGAACAAATGAAATATGAAGCTGAAAACAATTGTGGCAAAAAATAAACAATCATTTAAGATGTTGAAAAGAAATCTGAAACTTTTATTGATAAGTATCCTCTAAACTAAACTACAATTTGATAACAAAATAAACTGTTGACAAGGCCAATGGAAAAAATAATAAAAAAGTTATTTAAATTTTGCATTTTTTGGCAACAATTTTAAACCACGCCTTAACCATTTAAAATAGTAACAAACAGGATTTGACAAATTAAAAAGTTTGTCAATAAAATAAAATACAGTAGTTAAAATTATTATAAAAAATTGTCTTGATTGACCCATTAAAACCGGAAAATAACCGATTTTATCATCAGAAATTGCTTCTGTCACAATTTTATAATTGAAATCTAATAAGTTGATATCTTAGATGGCAAAAAAAATTAGTTAAGACAAGTCTGAACTTGCAATAAAAATGCAATAAGTAAATTTTGATTTTTAGAACAAACTTTTGAATTCCAAAATTCAAACTTTCTAATTAGGAAATCCATTACTTTAGTGTTTCAGATTTAAGTTATCCATTCACAAATAACCAAGGCCACACCGAATTTTTGCGAGGCCGAGTTTAAAAGTCAAAAAAAAAATTGTAATAAAAAAAATAAATAAAAATTTGTCTTGAAAAAAATAAATAAATAAAAATTTGTCTTGAAAAAAATAAATAAAAATTTGTCTTGAAAAAAATAAATAAAAATTTGTCTTGAAAAAAAAATGTAAAAAATAATTTTTCTTAAAAAAAAAAAAGTTTGTAAAAAAAAGGAAAAAAAAAATTTCTATAAAATAAAAATATCCAAAAAAAAAATTTATCAAATAAATTTTTTAAACAATTTTTTTTATTATTATTTCTTTTTTTTTAATTCAATCAATTTAATAAAATAAATTTAGTCAAAAAAAAAATAGAAAAAAAATTTTTCCCAAAAAAAATATATGAAGAAAAAACAATTATTAAAAATTTTTTTTTAATAATTTACTTTACACATTTTTTTAATAAGTTCAATCAATTTAATTTTAAAAAAAGAAAGAAAATAAGAGTAAGAAAAAATTACAAAACAAAAATTTCTCAAAAAAAAACTTATTTAAAATTTAAAACTCAGTTAAAATTTTATTATTTAATTTAATTTTTTTTAAAATTTAATCAAAAAAATTGTCAAAAAAAGTAAAAAAAAATTCTAGAAAAGAAAAATCTCAAACAAAAAATTTATCAAACATTTTTCTAAAAATAATTTTTTTAAAATTCAATACTTAATTTTAAAAATCAAAAAACATTTGTCAATGAAAAAAGTATAATTTTTATACAAACATGATGACATTCAAATTAAAGTTCAATCTAAATTAATTTTTTATTCAAATATAAACTTTACTTTTAAATTTAAAAACCGTTTAATTGTAAGCAAAAATTAATAAAAAATAAACTAAATCATTTAAATTGTCACTGATGGAGCATTTCAAGCAAAAATCTAATCCAAAACACACAAAATCTTCATAAAAAAACCTTAAAAGTAAACAACCGACTACAAAATCCATGAAATTCAATGCGATTACTTAATTATACATTAACTATTGCATTTCTAGTTAAAAGTTTATTGATATTGACGTCACAAACATGAAAACGCGTTGTCCCAGCAACGACAAAACTTAATCCAAATATCGGTTTTAAACAACAAAACAACAGAAAAATTGATTTACTATTGGTTTTCCAGTTACATTTAATAATAATAATAGTTTATAGTTACTTTACTGAAATGTAATGAATGGCAACCATAAATTTTGCCTTTGGCCCTAAATTTCATTTACTAAAGTGCCTAAATAAGGTTCTGTAATGCTAAATGTGATATTAGAAATGAGGTACCAATATGGCTGAACAAAACTCCTCCAACAACCAAAAAAAAAAATGGCTTTTTGCTTAGATTTACTGTCCTGTATATTGAATGGAGATGCAAAATGATGAAATCCAATGACGTCATCGGACAACGACTTTGAAAAAGCGCCGTACGAAGCAGAAAAATTTGCAAAAGTGGAAAAATGCAACTGTTACATTTTTTATTTAGTTTTTTACGATGGCAATAACATTTCACGGACAAAAATATTTCATTTTGCAGTGTTGGAAGTTTAAAACTTGAAAACTGTAATCAAATTTTGATGAAAAATGAAGGCCAAAATTAATGGTTAATAAGAAATGTTGTATATATAAAACAGTGTTGTCAGTAAGAGCTAGAAAGACCTTAATAGATTTATGACTCACAATAAATACAAACTAAGTAAATAGTAGTTTTAGATGTCAAATTCAACGACCTAAACAGACTAATCCAAAATAGATCAATGTTGTCAATAATTTTGGCCTAAAAACTAACAAAAAGTCTTTTTTTTTCAGTTTTTCTGCTTCAACTTTTTTTTTCCTATAATTACATTGAAACTTTTCTAAAAAAAATTTATAGATAAGAAAACTCTTTTTTTGGAAATTCAGTAAATTTAATCAAAAATAAATTTGTCAAAAAAATTTTAAATTTAATTTAAAAAAATTAAATAAATAAAAATTGCTCAGAAAAAAAAATTGTCAAAATAAAAAACAAATTGTGTAAAAAAACATTTTCTTTAAAAAAAAAAATAATTTAGAAAAACAAATCTCAAAAATACAAAATTTATTTTAATTGTTTTTTAAATTCAATCAATTTGATCAAAAAAATTTATAAAATTTTCTCTCAAAAAAAAAAAAAATTCTAGAAAATAAAACTTTTTGGTAAATTTAGTAAATTTACTCAAAAAATAAATTTATCATAAAAAATTTCTTTAAATTCAATTTAAAAAAAAAATAAATAAAAATTTTTAAAAAAATAAATAAATAAAAATTATTCACTCAAAAAAAAAAAAATAAATAAAAATTATTCAAACAAAAAAAATTAATAAAGAAAAATTATTCAAACAAAAAAAATAAATAAATAAAAATTATTCAAACAAAGAAAATTAATAAATAATAATTATTAAAAAAAAAATAAAAATAATTCAAAAAATAAATAAATAAATAAAAATTATTCAAAAATAAATAAATAAATAAAAATTATTCAAAAAAAATTAAATAAAAATTATTCAAACAAAAAAAATAAATAAATAAAAATTATTCAAACAAAAAAAATAAATAAATAATAATTATTAAAAAATAATAAACATAATTCAAAAAATAAATAAATAAAAATTATTCAAAAAAAAAATTAATAAAAATAATTCAAAAAAAAAATACTCAAAAATACAAAATTTAATTAAAGTTTTTTTTTTTTTAAATTCAATCAATTTGATCAAAAAAAAAATTAATCAAAACAACATTTGTCCAAAAAAGTCCTTTTTTCCAGTTTTTCTGGTTCAGCTTTTAATTAATATAATCACATTGAATGGGAAATGAATGTACAGTATATGTGTGTTTGTCTTTTATGCATTCCTACACCAATCATCCTATCACCATCAAATTTTAGGTAATTATTCAGTACACTTAGACAAACATTTTAGCCATAAAAAGATTTTAATTTTGTCCTACAGTTACAATAAAATACCTAATTAAGTCATTGACAAATATTGCAAGTTACATTCAGCGTTGAATACCATAATTGCAGTGACCTAAAAACCATACAAAGTGACCTAAAATGAGCTTAACATCATTAATCAAACTACAAAAAAATTCACATCAAAAAATGAGAAAAAATTAATTTTTTATTGACTAAAATAAAATACTACTTTTAATAGTAAATTGTGCCTTGAAGAAAAAAATCACCTGGCAATTACACCTGATCTTAAAGAACAATTAACTTGCTTTTTTTTCCCCTTATTTTTGAAGGCCAACAAAGCAATTACTTTACTGTATAATCTTACTTTGAAACTCTTTAACAATAGAAACCCATAAGAAAACCAACCGTTATCTTCCATTTTATTGTTACTAAATCTAATTTTGATTGCACTTTTCACATTTCACATTTGATAATAATCCATCTTTTGTTTGCACCAACATTTTTTATTGTTAGTTATTACACTATGAGAAAGAGATGTAAGTTATGACGTCATAACCGTCGGAAATACTTTTTTATACACAGTAGATAAAGGTAAACCCATTTTTTCCCCTTTTAAACCCATGTTTTCTTCTAAAAATTCGAATTCAATGTTTTATTCTAAACATTCGAACTCAATGTTTTTTAAAAATTCGAATTCAATGTTTTTTAAAAATTGAAAGTCAATGTTTTCTTTTAAAAATTTCGAACTCAATGTTTTTTTTAATTCGAATTCAATGGTTTTTTTTTTATAAATTCGAATTAAATGTTTTTTTTTATAAATTCGAATTAAATGGTTGTTTTTTTTTTTATAAATTCGAATTCAATGTTTTTTTAGAAATTGAAAGTCAATGTTTTCTTTTAAAAATTTTGAACTCAATGGTTTTTTTTAATTCGAATTAAAAGGTTTTTTTTATATAAATTCGAATTAAATGGGTTTTTTTTTATAAATTCGAATTAAATAGTTTTTTTTTATAAATTCGAATTAAATGGTTTTTTTAAAAATTCGAATTAAATGGTTTTTTTAAAAATTCGAATTAAATGGTTTTTTTAAAAATTCGAATTAAATGGTTTTTTTAAAAATTCGAATTCAATGTTTTTAAAAAATTCAAGGCCAATGTTTTGTTTTAAAAATTCGAACTCAATGTTTTGTTTTAAAAATTCGAACTCAATGTTTTGTTTTAAAAATTCGAACTCAATGTTTTGTTTTAAAAATTCGAACTCAATGTTTTCTTCTAAAAATTCGAACTCAATGTTTTGTTTTAAAAATTGAAAGTCAATGTTTTCTTTTAAAAATTTCGAACTCAATGGGTATTTTTTTAATTCTAATTAAATGGTTTTTTTTTTTATTCGAATTAAATGGTTTTTTTTTTATAAATTCCAATTCAATGTTTTAAAAAATTCAAGGTCAATGTTTTGTTTTATAAATTCGAATTTAATGTTTTGTTTTATAAATTCGAATTTAATGTTTTGTTTTAAAAATTCGAATTTAATGTTTTTTTAAAAAAAAATTCGAATTCAATATTCTCTTCCTTTTATTGTTACTAAATCTAATTCTGATTGCATATTTCACATTTGATAATAATCCATCTTTTGTTTGCTCTAACATTGAGAGAGAGAGAGAGATGTAAGTTATGACGTCATAACCGTCGGAAATAGCTTTAGATAAAGGTAAACCCATTTTTCCCCTTTCAGTAAAGGTGGGCTGGTCCCTTTTATTGCGGATGAAGAAACGGAAACGCAAAAATTTCAAAGTTTTTTTTAGGCCTTGTGAATGTAACTCACACACAGAAACACATAGAAAGCAATGTGAAATCTATTTTGGTGAAACCGCCTGACCTTGTTTTTAGGATTTTCAACCCAATGTTACCAGGGATTATTTTTACATAGTTCAAACACTAGGCAGCAGGCAAATACACATAAACACATCACTGTGTATACAGCACTGCTTCCCAAAGTAGGGGCCGCGAGCTTCTATCACATTTGTCTCGTTTATTTGGGGTTTTTTTTTTATAAAGAAAAACTGTGCAATTATCAAAATGAGACTAAAATCCATTCGTTTTAATGGAAGTTTGTCTCGTTTATTTTGTTTTTTTAAAGAAAAACTGTGCAATTATCAAAATGAGACTAAAATCCATTCGTTTCAATGGCAATTTGTCTCGTTTATTTTGTTTTGTAAAGAAAAACTGTGCCAATATCAAAATGAGACTAAAATCCATTCGTTTCAATGGCAATTTGTCTCGTTTATTTCGTTTTGTAAAGAAAAACTGTGCAATTATCAAAATGAGACTAAATTTCATTCATTTCAATGGTGATTTGTCTCGTTTATTTCATTTTCTAAAAGAAAACTGTGCAATTATCAAAATGAGACTAAATTTCATTCATTTCAATGGTGATTTGTCTCGCTTATTTCGTTTTTGTAATGAAAAACTGTGCAATTATCAAAATGAGACAAAAATCCATTTGTTTCAATGGCGATTTGTCTCGTTTATTTCGTTTTGTAAAGAAAACCTGTGCAATTATCAAAATGAGACTAAAATCTATTCGTTTAAATGACAATTTGTCTCGTTTATTTCGTTTTTTCGTAGGTTTAATGCTAAAAATAGAGTGGACATAGCAAACAAAGTTTGGGAACCACTGGTGTATAACATTGAATCACATGACCACATGGATAATCTCAATACAAGTCAAATAGAAACGGTTAACGATGATACCAAAGGGACTTTGACCCCACCCACTACACCCACATCACCCACAACACCCACAACACCCACTAACACTTTCACATTAATAAAAAAACACTTGAGAAGCATTTGATATCAAAATTTTAAAGTGTCTGAGCATTGAAACAAGTACAAACGACCAAATTTACTCTAAAAAAAAAAGCTCCAATTCCATTGACATTTCACTGGATGCGCAGTTTACGTAATCGAGCACAGCATCTCAGTGCAGCAACGCCTCCTATCGTCAATTTCCAGAAGCTTTCATCTTCACTTGAAAATGAGGTCAGTGGCGTTTTGTATCCTCATAACCTTCCTTCTCATTCCCATTCTCAAATCCAAACATGGTTACTGAGCAACTTGTGTTTGACTAAACTAAACTGTACATCATTTTCAGCTCTTTGATATTTGTAGAAAATACAAGTCAGCAGTTGAAAATAAACCGATTGATAAGCATAATCAATGAATTTTCCATCTTTAGCCAATTCAAACTGTTTCGACGACCAAGGTGAACGTACAAATAAAATACACAACAAAATCTTTTCTTGGCTTAAAAGACGTTTTCATCAACAAAAGATAAGAAAAAATGTGCTGACCTGACAAAACTATGACAATAAGTTAACTTAACTACAGCAAAGTAAAGGGCTGAATTTAGTTTTAGTTTAAGTTACTAACAACCTTTTCAATCACATTTTTAATAAATCAATGTTTTCTTCTACAAATTTAAATTCCATATTTGTTTTTGAAAAATTGAAATTCAATGTTCTATTTTGAAAAATTCAAATAGAATGTTCTATTTTAAAAATTCAAATAGAACGTTCTCTTAAAAATTTTATTCAATATTCTCTTCTAAAAATTGAAACTCAATGTTCTTCTGAATTTTAAAAAATTCAAACTCAATGTTTTCTTCTAAAAATTCAAGTTCAATATTCTTTTTTTTTTTTTTTAACAAAATTTGAATTTTTAGAAGATAACTTTGAATTCGAATTCAATGTTTTTTTTTTAATTCGAATTCAATGTTATTTTTTAATTCAAATTCAATGTTCTTTTTTAATTCAAATTAAATTTTTTTTTAAAAAATTCAAATTCAGTGTTTTTTTTAAAAAATTCAAATTCAATGTTTTTTTTTTTAAAAATTTAAATAGAATGTTCTTTTTTAAAAATTCAAGTAGAATTTTCTTTTTTAAAAATTCGAATTCAATATTCACTTTTAAAAATTCGAATTCATTGTTTAATTTTTTAAAATTAAAATTCAATGTTTTCTTCTAAAAATTCTTCTAAAAATTATTGATTGACATAACTGACTTCTAACAAAAACACAGGTTTAGTGCAAAATTGTGTAACTGGAACTTTGTAGTTCACAAATTAACATAATTTCAGTGTCACTTTTACTATTTTTACCAAACCAAAAACCCATATCAAACAACATAAAAATAAAATCAAAAAAATGTCCTACCTTGAGGACTGTAATTATCAAAAGATCCCGTAGACATAGGTGAAAATCCATTTGGCCCAAAAATCGGATTATTTCCATTAATGGCCGATTCCACCGTCATCTTCCCAGGTGACGAAGACGATGACCAGTCTTCAGGTTGATTAGCACCTAATCGACCACTCATTGAAGTTGGCGAATTAATCGACCCAAAAGCATTGGAATTTAACGTGGGAATGGATATAATATTATTGACAATCATATTGTTGGTGTTGTTTGAGTTGTTTCTCATCTGACAGCTACCACCACCACCACCACTACCGTCCACAAAATCCTCTCGTTCCTCCTTTATAATGGGACAGGGGAATCCGTTGGGATCAGACACCAACCCAGACGAATAGATTGACTGTGCCGAATTGTGTCCACCGTATAGCGAAATGTTGTTATATGGCGAAGATATGGATGATGGCGATACGTTTGATAGCATATCTTGTTTGCAGTCCATGATTTTCGCACTAAAAGTATTTGTTGAAATTCACAAAAGAGATCAAAGGTTACCAACTCAAAAATAACTTATTTCATTGGTTCACACACAGTCTGATGTAACTTTATCCACCACAAAAACACACACACAATCCTTGATTACCGATATCAAAATATCAAAAAAAATAACAAAGTACAGTAGATCCACCTACAGATATGAAAGTAGACAGTTACTTTATATTAATAAAAACAAAAAAGTTGCCCAATAAAATCGATAAGGTGCAGAATGTCTTGATTTTTCGGAATCAGCCCGTTTGCTGCTGGAAATTCTCCATTTGCAGATCAAGTCAGCCATCGAACTACAACAAACAAATAAAAACAATCAGAAAAAATCAATCAAAACTTTTATATTTACTGTATAACATGCACATTTATTGATTATAAAGTCTAACTTTGGTATAAAAGCAACCTACAGGATCTTGATAGACTATATCAGTGGTTCCCAAGCTTTTTTTGCACACTTTTTCATTGCAAAACAAAATAAACGAGACAAATCGCCATTGAAACGAATGGATTTTTGTCTCATTTTGATAATTGCACAGTTTTTCTTTACAAAACCAAAATAAACGAGACAAATTGCCATTGAAACAAATGGATTTTAGTCTCATTTTAATAATTGCACAGTTTTTCCTTAAAAAAAAAACGAAATAAACGAGACAAATTGCCATTGAAACGAATGGATTTTAGTCTCATTTTGATATTTACACAGTTTTTCATTACAAAACGAAATAAACGAGACAAATTGCCATTGAAATGAAGGGATTTTAGTCTCATTTTGATAATTGCACAGTTTTTCTTTGCAAAACGAAATAAACGAGACAAATTGCCATTGAAAGGAATGTATTTTAGTCTCATTTTGATAATTGCACAGTTTTTCTTTATAAAAACAAAATAAACGAGACAAACCGCCATTGAAACAAATGGATTTTAGTCTCATTTTGATAATTGCACAGTTTTTATTTACAAAATCAAAATAAACGAGACAAATGGCCATTGAAACAAATGGAATTTAGTCTCGTTGCAATAATTGCACTTTTTTTTTTTTTGCTAAAAAAGCCATTTTTACAGCATTTTGTTTTAAAAACTTGATAATTTTCATCCGCCATTACTTGAATTTTGCTGATATAAGCTCGTGAAACCCACTTTGGGAACCATTAGACTACATAATCGGTCATCTGGCTCAGTGGCCACCACCCTGCACTTGACACCAAAAACACTGCACTCAATCAGTCAGTCTATCACTGAATTGTTATCAGTTTCACCATTGTAAATACTGTTCCACCTTTAACACCCACACGATATCGTATTAAAAGTGTATAAATTCAAGGCGGATTACTGTAGATAAACTTATACACTGGATTAAACAAAAATTTCGGTTTACGAAAGAAGATAACTAAAGTACTCAGCCCATATCAATTTTTTTTTCAAACGAAAGTACAAAAAGTTTGCTCGTAAACTGCAGTAAGTTACTTATAATTACTGTATGAAGTTTTGCAATTTCTACATTAAATACAGTGCTGTATATCAATGTTCATTCTGTTAAAATACAAAATGCATTTCAAAGCCAAAAAAAATACAAGTGAAAATGTTACATAACTTTTACGAGTTGTTATCTCAGTTGCTCAATTTTTTTATTGTTTTAACTGAGGCTGAAAATCTAATCAATCATTTAGCAGCACAATTATTCCATTAATGTGGAATAATTTTAAAAATTCAAATAGAATGTTCTCTTTTTAAAATGCAAGTTCAATGTTCACTTTTAAAAATTCGAATTTAGTGTTCTCTTTTAAAAAAACTCAAATTCAGTGTTCTTTTATAAAAAAAAAAAAAACTCAAATTCAAGGTTGTTTTTTTTTAATTCAATTTTTTTTTTAAAATTCAATGGTTTTTTTTTTTTAATTTAAATTTTTTTTAAAAAAAAATTCATATTTAATTTTCTTCTTTAATTCAAATTCAATGATTTTTTTTTAATTCAATTTTTTATTTTAATTAAATTTTTTTTAAATTCAATGTTTCTTTTAAAAATTCAAATTCAGTGTTCTTTTTTAAAAAAAATCGAATTCAATGTTTTTATTTTTAAAAACATTCAATTTTAATGTTTTCTTTTAAAAAATCGAATTAAGTGTTTTTTGTTTATTCAAATTCAAGATTCTTTTTTTAAAAATTCTAATTCAGTGTTCTCTTTTAAAAACTCAAATTTGATGTTTTCTTTTAAAAATTCAATGTGTTCTTTTTTAAAAAATCAAATTCAGTGTTCTTTTTTTTAAAAATTTAAAATCAAATATTTGGCTTTGCAAAAAAAAACCAATAAACGTTTAACATTGATTACCGTAGTAATTGATTTAACAATCGTCTTTCATTCTGTCAAATTTATTAAGATCGTAATCGTAAACTGAGAAGACGCAAATCGAATTCAAATCTCAAAATCTTAAATGTCAAAGCAGACGATTTAATTTTCTCCCAAAATACATTGAAAATTTAGTTAAACCTACGCTATTAATATTTCCACAGACAACAATAAAAATCTTTCAGACAACTGAATTAAATCATATTCGTAATGTTAATGTAGGTGGAAAAATAATATTTAATTTATAACATAACATAATATAATATGAGAGATTTATTTTACGCTAATTTATAGTAACAAAGGGTTAAAACTGTCCCGTATAATATTCCTTGTACACATATAAGGGTGTGTGTAATCAATAAGATCATTTCCTGAAGGGAGAATCAACATTAAATCCACCTACTTTATTGAAAATGATAAATCAGAGCAAAAAAAGTAAGTAAAAAGCAAACACCTCATCTGACACCAATAGAGAGATTCATCATTCATTAGCATTAGCATTACAAAATAACCCATTTCACCACAACTAATCTAATTATTATTATAATTATTACTCAAATATGCTAATCAATTACTCTGAAAATAAAAAGTCAATGACATTTATTAATAAAATTAACATAAAAGTGCTGGCACCACTAGTTACACTGAAACTAAGCTAAAATCAAAAATTAAATGAAAAAAAAACTAATTTATTAAACTTTTTTGTGGCATTTTTTCATTTTTGTCGTTTCTTTATTAGTATTTTTTAGTTAAATAAAGAAATGAGACAAAAATCAATTTTAAGCAATGGAATTTAGTCTCATTTCTTTATTGATAATTTTTGGTTAAAAGAAATGAGACAAATATCAATTGTAAACAATGCAATTTATTTCCGTTTATTTATTATTAAAAAAAAAAATTCGAAATGATTTTTTTTAGGTAAAATTTTGAATGTTTTTTTTTTAAGTAAAATTTCGAATGTTTCTTTTTTTTTTTTTCATTAAAATTTCGAATGTTTCTTTTTTTTTATTAAAATTTAACATGTTTTTTTTTTAATTAAAATTTCGAATGTTTCTTTTTTTTTTCATTAAAATTTCGAATGTTTTTTTTTTTTTAATTTAAAATTTCGAATGTTTTTTTTTTTTTTTAGGTAAAATTTCGAATGTTTTTTTTTAATTAAAATTTAGTTTTTTTTTTAAATAAAATTTCAAATTTTTTTTTTTTTTTAATTAAAATTTCGAATGTTTTTTTTTTTTAAATAAAAGTTCGAATGTTTTTTCCTAATTGATTAAAAATTTCGAATGATTTTTTGTTAAATAAAGAAATGAGACAAATATCAATTGTAAACAATGCAATTCATTCTCATTTCTTTAATGGCAATTTTTAGTCGTCTAAATTAGCAAAAAGTCACTATAAACTTAATTTATCATTCGTGTATCATGTTAACAATATCATAGAGTAAAACCACAAACATTTCTAACCAATAAACAAAACCCATTCGAGTGCAATCACACACTTTACTTTTCAAATGCATTTTTACACGTAAAAACACAGTGTTCACTCCCTGTGACTGCAAATTTATATGTAAATTGCCTTTTGAGAAACAAACACACCACAAACTAACTTAAAACTACATATATAAAAAACTGAATTAAAAATCACTCCAGGAGACCTTTCAGTACATTAAAGTCAGTGTGGTTACAAAAATATCATTTTGTTTTTCAACTTCAGTTTGATTTACGTTTTCAAATTTCAAATTAAAACCGATTTGCTTTTTAAAGTGATTACATCAGACAAAACGTCAATGTGCTTTACTAATTAGTTATTCTCCAGGGTCTTTTCTTGCTTCTCAAGCTTTTTACACTCAAAAGATCCCTTGCTTTTTGAGAAGTCAGACTCTTAACCAGTGGTTCCCAACCGGTGCTCACTACTACTCATCAACAATTCCAAAAGTTACTTTAATTACTTTAACTAGAACTTTGATATGAGTCCAGATGAATTTAGCTTCCTAAGTGTGTGATTTAGATGCAAATCTAGCTTCCTAAAAGTAACTTTTAGCTTCTCAGTTGCAAATTTAGCTTCCTAAATGTCAAATTCAATTTCCCAGATGCAAATTTAGCTTCCTAAATGGGTGATTTAGCTTCCTAAATGAAAAATTCAGCTTCCCAGATGCAAAATTTAGCTGCTTAAATATGAAATTCAGCTTCCCAAGTGCAAATTTAGCTTCCTAAAGGTAACATTTTGCTTTTCAAATGCAAATTTAGCTTCCTAAATGTCAAATTAAATTTCCCAGATGCAAATTTAGCTTCCTAAATAAATGTTTTAGCTTCCTAAATGTCAAATTCAACTTCCCAGATGCAAATTTAGCTTCCTAAATGTAACATTTATCTTCCTAGATGCAAAATTGAGCTTCCTAAATGGGTGGTTTAACTTCCTAAATGTCAAATTCAACTTCCCAGATGCAAATTTAGCTTCCCAAATGTCAAATTTAGCTTCCTAAATGTCAAATTCAGCTTCCTAAATGGGTGATTTAGCTTCCTAAATGCAAGACTCAACTTCTTAAATGCAAAATTTAGCTTCCTAAATGTGCAATATCAAAAACAAAGATGTAAATATTAAGAAATTGTATGAAAAAATGAGATTAGTTTTATCTTTCCTTAAAAAAAATTGTATCTTATTTTGAAGAAAAAATTACAAATCTGCCAAAATGTGTCACAATATTGCTCCTCAGTTAATAAAAGGTTGGGAACCACAGAACCACAACTTCAGACGACTTTTTCACTGTTTTTTTTAAGCTTTTAAATTTTTTTTAAGAAAAAGAAATATACAAAATACACATAAGTTTAAGTTCCAGCTGTTTTTAAAGAGTTTTTGCAATTAGCATTAAATAAACAAAGTCAACACAAGGGAACTCAGCTCAAACTCAATGAATGTTTTGAGAATAAACAAAGATTCAGCCAAGCGAACTTAACTTTATTCATCTTAATTACTAATTAAAATTTTAATTTACTTCTTAATTACTTTTCTTTCTTCCTTTCAAAGTTCCGCTCAAAACATAATTCACTAAACAAAACTAAAATTTCAGTAACTTTTGCTGAAAAATATGATTTTTTATCACTTAAAAAAACACTGGTTACGTGTTCATGACACCTGTCGACAATCAAGATATACAATTTTTTTTTAGGTAAAATTTGGAATGTTTTTTTTTTTTTTTAAATTAAAATTTGGAATGTTTTTTTTTTTTTAAATT
>JAAFCF010006596.1:38563198-38577678 GCA_013389785.1 Helicorthomorpha holstii | reverse complement strand
AAAACATTCGAAATTTTAATTAAAAAAAAACATTCGAAATTTTAATTTAAAAAAAAACATTCGAAATTTTAATTTTAAAAAACATTCGAAATTGTTTATTAAACATTCGAAACATTGTAAATATAGAAATTCTTTTTAGAACTTAAGTTTTCGAACGACATTCAAATAAACTTACACCTTAGTTACAGCATTTACAACTGCATTATAAAAACCGATTTTAATTAAAAATCAGGTCAAATTATTTGATTATTTTTATAGACATTTTGTTAAACAGCATCATACAGTATCACTTTATGCTAAGAAACAGACATAAGAAAAACTTTAAAATAAAAAAGTTTTTTAACCCTTTGTAAACGCTCGTTTCTTCTCCTATTCCGCCTGAAGAAAGATGCTTCCAAGAATTAATCGCTTAAATTTACAAGTGTAATATTTTTTTTTTTTTACAAAAATTCAAGAAATATACGGTAACTTGAAGAAAAAATCCCGACCTAAATCGTTACGCGTTCTTTAGACACGAAAACGCCAAGCAAAAAAGTGTCTGAAGTTTAACCAACGGATATCAATGACGTTTCAAAATTTTTACAATAAACTCTACTTAAGCTTATAATGATAAGAAATACAAAATCTCAACTTATGAATTTTGGCCAAAGACGAAATTTATGACTTTAAAATGTCAGAATTATGACAACAAAATCCAATTTTCAATTGACAAGTTGGCAATTTAGTCTCGTTTCTTCATTTTCAATTCGAATGTTTGAATGATTCTTTATTTAAATTAGTTGTTCCGTTCGAATTTTAAATTTTAGAATAAAAAATATAGGAAAACTTATTTTTGTTTACATTTTTAAAAATTAAATTAAAATTTCATGTTAGTCTTTGCTAAATTTTACATTTAGGAATAAATCACACATTTAGGACGCTTAATTGCTTATTTAGGACGCTAAATTTTACATTTAAGAATAAATTACACATTTAGGAAGCTAGATTCTGCATTTAGGAAGCTAAATTTTGCATTTAGGAAGCTTAATTGCACATTTAGGAATAAATGACACATTTAGGAAGCTAAATTTCGTATCTAGGACGCTTAATTACACATTTAGGAAGCTAAATTTTGCATTTAGGAAGCTTAAGTACACATTTTTATTTGAAAATTTAAAAATAATTTGTATGACACGACACTTAGCTCACAATAAATTTAAATATTTGAATGATTCTTTATTTAAACTATTTACTCCGTTCGAATTTTAAATTTTAGAACAAAAAATATAAGGAAACTTATTTTTGTTTACATTTTTATAACTTACATTCAAATTTCATGTTACTCATTACTAAATTATGACTAAAAAGTTAGCAATTTAGTAGAGTAATTGCCAATTTAGCCAATTTCTTGGAAGCTTTTATGTTGAAAACGTTTAAAAAAATAAATAAATGGCAGCTGTTGTTTTGTTATAACTTAGTTTTTTTTTATGATCTTATTAGTGTGAGTATGAGAGCAATATAGTTTGCAATGCAACGCTTATTTGGGTGATTAATGGTGAAATTAACGAAGCAGAATTGGTTTAGTTTTCAAGAAAAAGCGTACAAAGTGGGGAAACTAACTTAGAGTTGTGTAAGTTAAATGTTAAAAGAGAAAATAAGACTAAAAATAAATGGGTTTTTGTTTCAACTTTGAAACATGTGTGTCGCTCAGTGCATTTTCTATAGAATTTTCTTGTTTTAAAAATATTAGTAATATCGATTTCGTTTAAGCTGATTCTTTCATCACGTCATCATCGATTGAGTTAAGTTTTTTTTTTTTAATTATTTTTCCACTTGACAAACTTTTGAAAATGTCCCATTTATTATTTATGTCTTCAAAAGTGAGACTTAAAATTATCATTTGTGTTAGTGCATTCAGCTGTGATGAACATTCAAAAACTAAAACTAATGCGCTCAAACTTTTATGCTAAATTATTGGTTTGGAAAAATCGTATTTACTGTGCAATAATTATGCTTTTATTTGCTCTAATTATTTGTGACCTTTATTGACATAAACAGGATTTTGAAATGGAGTTTTAAAGCGGACATTACGTCATACAAGTTCAAATAATGTTGAACCATGAACTATTTCTGGTTGAATTAAAAGTGTCATCCATTCAGCATTGAACTTGAATGATGAATGATGGTTGTTGTCATGAAATAACTGTATTGATTTTTTTTTTTTGAGAATTTTTTTCTAGAAAAAATTTTTTTTAGTTATTTTTTTGACAATTTTATTATTAAATTGATTTTCTAGATAAAATAATTTTTTGACATTTTTGTTTCTCAAAAAAAAAATTTTTTTAGTGTTTTTGTTGACAAATTTTTTTTTTTTTGACATTTTTTTTCTAGAAAAAGTTTTTTGACAATTTTTTTTTATTAAATTGATTGAATTTAAAAATTTAATTGAAACTACTTTAATAATTTTTCGACATTTTTTTTTCTAAAAAAAACATTTTTTGTTTTTTTTTTTTACTTTTTTTTACAAATTTTTTTATTAAATTGATTGAATTTAAAAACAAAAATTGTCTAAAAAAAATTTTGTAGATAAAATAGTTTTTTGACATTTATTTTTTCTAGAAAAAAATTGTCAACAAAAACAGTAAAAAAAAATTTTTTTTTAGACAAATTGTTTTTTTTTTTGGATTTTTTTTTTCTAGAAAATTTTTTTGACAATTTTTTTTTGAAATTTTTTTTATTAAATTTATTGAATTTAAAAACTTAGTTGAAACTACTTTAATAATTTTTCGACATTTTATTTTCTATAAAAAACATTTTTTGTGTTTTTTTTTTTACTTTTTTTGACAAACTTTTTTTTACAAATTTTTTGTATTAATTTTATTGAATTTAAAAACAAAAATTGTTAATAAAAAAATTTTTTTAGATAAAATTATTTTTTGATAATTTTATTTAGACAAATTTTTTTTTCTTCTAGAAAAGCATTTTTTTTATTGTTTTTTTTTTTTTTTTTGACAAACTTTATTAAAGTGATTGAATTTTAAAAAAAAGTTTGTAAAATTTTTTTTAGATAAAATTATTTTTTGATAATTTTTTCAGTTTTTTATTGAATTAAAAGTGTCATCCATTTATTCAGCATTGAACTTGAATGATGAATGATGGTTGTTGTAATGACATTCAAAGAAACTCAACCATATAAATGTATTGATTTTTAGTCTTTTTAGATGAAAAAGTGATGCTAAAATGTTTTCATGGCCAAAGCTAAGCTGTCTTGTCTGGTTGTGTAATTGGTTTTTGCTATTTAGTGTTTATTTACAAAAGTAATACTTGGAACTGAGCTCAGTTCCCATCTGTTTCCACTGTTCACTTAATTCAGAGCCAATTAGTTAAGCTAAATTTATTCGCTTAACAGGTATTTGACGATTTTACTCACTGAAAACTACAACAAAAACACACAGAAACATAACTTAGTAAATTTCAATTTCGGTGATTTTGATATTTCTTAAAGTACAAATTTCAAAAGTACAGTGAAATCCTGTTAATACGAAACTCCTTTTAATACGAAACAACATTGAGGTCCTGAACTAAAGTATACACATTTCCATACATGAATTTAAATTGAGTTCTAAGATTTAAATTGGAATTCGAATTTGATTTAAATTGCGACTTTAACATGATTTGTATTGCGATTCAAATATTTAAATTGTTCTATTATTTAAATTGTGATTCTACTATGATTTACTTAACAAAATGTCGTTTTAGTGAAAAGTTACATGTTTTGTTTACAACAAAACATCCGTTTAACTCGAAAAAAAAATCTCTGTTCCGAGCGTTTCGTGTTAACCGGATTCCACTGCAATTAGATTTTGATTAGCTAATATTACTGTGTTATTTGCTCATAATTTCATGAAATTTTGTTTAGATTTTGAGTCATTTATTACAGTTTTTTACGTAATGTAACTTTTAAAGGCTGAATCTATTTTTTATAATCGTTATCATGGGTTTGGTTTTTTATTGAAAACTATTGGAGACCTGAAATAACTTGTTAAAAGGTGTTGTAACTTTGCGTTATGTGTTGTTGGAAGTGCATTGGCCTACATGAAAACAGATAACACTGAATAATCAAGGAAATCATCATTTTTTCTGTAATAAATTTTGATAATGAAACGTAAAAGCTTATCAAAATTAGTTAATAAAAATTGTTGATTAAGCAATTAATTGATGAAGCAATTTTAGTGATTATTTTTTGGTACTTAATTTTCTGTAGTGAAATTGTTGGGGAGTTTTTTTGTGACATGAAAGTAAAGCTATCTTGGTTTTCAGTCTGATTGTGAAATATTTGCAGTGACTTATGAGCCAACATTTCGTATGTTGTTTTGGGTTTGCAAAAATAGCAACTCAATCACTAAATTTAGCCTCTGAGCTAATTTTAATTTAATGTAACTCAGCCTTTCAAACTGTATGAAATGTTGGCCACACATACGACTCTTCATTTTTAATAGGGTTTTTTTTTTAACTAAACTAAAAAAGATTTCTCAAATTGATGTTTAAATGACGTAATGGTAATTGCAAATAGCGTAAACGACATCTGGTGGATGCAAAACTGAGCTGAGCTTTTCCATGAATTAGTAAGAAACAAAAACACTTGAGGGGCCTGGAAGATTATACGAGGGTTAAACCTCCTTAACACGAACTGATTTTGCTTCTCGAACTGAATTGCATAAATTGTCAGCGAAAATGTAGAGAAAACAAGAAAGAAACGAGACCAAGAAAGAAACGAGACAAAACTCCATTGTAACTGATGATAATTAGTCTCATTTTTTATTTTAAGAAAGAAACGAGACAAAACTCCTTTGTAACTGATGATAATTAGTCTCATTTTTTATTTTAAGAAAAAAAACGAGACAAAACTCCATTGGAACTGATGATATTTATTCTCGGTTCTTTTTTGACATTTTTGTTTCTTAGTTTTAAGAAAGAAATGAGACAAAACTCCATTGAAACTAATGATAATTAGTCTCGTTTCTTTTTTGGCATTTTTTCTCATTGTTAAGAAAGAAACGAGACAAAACTCCATTGAAACTGATGATATTCAGTCTCGTTTCTTTTTTGGCATTTTTTCTCATTGTTAAGAAAGAAACGAGACAAAACTCCATTGGAACTAATGATATTTAGTCTCGTTTTTTTTTTTGACTTTTTTTTTTCTTAGTTTTAAGAAAGAAATGAGACAAAACTCCATTGAAACTGATGAGATTCAGTCTCATTTCTTTCTTAAAATAAAAAAACGAGACAAAGTTTAATTAGGTTAACTAACTTTTAATAACAACAATAAATAAATAAATAAATACAAAAGTTGACATTTGTTGCCAACAACAAGGACACAATTTGTTTCAGAAGATAAAAATCGTCATAAATAAGTAAATAAAAATGACAATTATTTTAATCTTGAATTGCTATCAGTGTTATTACGTAGACAATCAATGGCAATGAACTCGTCATTTTCACGTAGCCAAATCTCAATCAAAATACTTTTTCACTTTATCGACTTAACTTCGTGTTATCAGACCTTGACTCGTGGTACAGTACAGTACAGTACGGTGCTCCACTCGACACCGAGATTATCATTTCATTTATGTCTGATTATCAGGTGTCTAGGTTTTCGTACTATAATCACATTAACACACAAGAAAACCTCAAAATGTCAATAAAAATGATAGATTTACTTGTTTTTAACCTACAAAATTACTTTCTATTACTTCTTTACCATTACAATCTCATATTTTGTCATATTTTACCCACAAGACTTTTTAGTTCAAATCAGCAACAGGATTTTCAGGATAAATCACCTGAGATTTGCAGTTTGTAGGACACAGGAGTAAAACTGACATTTTTTAGAGTCAAACTGACATTTTTTAGAGTCAAACTGACATTTTTTAGAGTCAAACTGAAATTTTTTAGAGTCAAACTGACATTTTTTAGAGTCAAACTGACATTTTTTAGAGTCAAACTGACATTTTTTAGAGTCAAACTGACATTTTTTAGAGTCAAACTGGCATTTTTTAGAGTAAAACTGACATTTTTTAGAGTCAAACTGACATTTTTTAGAGTCAAACTGACATTTTTTAGAGTCAAACTGGCATTTTATAGAGTCAAACTGACATTTTCTAGAGTCAAACTAACAATTTTTAGAGTCAAACTGACATTTTCTAGAGTCAAACTAACATTTTCTAGAGTCAAACTGACATTTTCTAGAGTCAAACTGACATTTTTTAGAATTTTTAGAAAATTTATCAAAATTTTGATTTTTTCTACATTTTCCACATTACAAAAAAAGAAACGAGACTAAATATCATTAGTTTCAATGTAGTTTTGTCTCGTTTCTTTCTTGATATTGATTTTCTCTACATTTTCTTTGACGAAATATGCAATTTGTCATTCAGAAAAGCAAAATCAGTTCGTGTTAACGGGGTTTTACTTCGTGTTAAAGAACAAAAAATGTATGGAAAAGCCTATACTGCAGTTTGGGACCAAAATGTTGCTTCGTGTTAACGAGACTGTATTTAAGAAACGATGTTAATGCAAAAAAATCCAACATTGATGATTAAAAAACAACAGTACAGTACCTGTATTGTAAATGTAACGATATCAAAGCTTTTTATAGCTCCCATTTAATCCACAATTTTTTATCTATCTTATTCAGTTAAGGTCAAGCAATTTCCAACGTCAACAAAGGTTAACGGATATTCTTTGCTCCAAAAACTTTCATTCTTTGTCCAAATGGATTCGGGTATTGTATCACAATATATCCAACGACCCTGATCATAAACCTAGATAGATATACACAATGGCCTACGTGCAACAACTGTACTTGATCTTGTTGACTATGTTTTAAGAGAAAGATAAAGCCGGCAGCGACCACTTTAACTCAGAAACAGCAGTTTCATAGTAACGAATCACCGTACACAATTTGATTCATCATTTGATAACAACTTTTCAATCAAATCAAACAAAACAGCTAAGTTTTTATGCCAAAGTCAATTTTAACAAAGCTAATTTGATAAATTTTATTTTTAAGACGTAGAAATTCATTTAAGATTCAATTGGTTTACAAAACTGTGTTCAAAATTCAATGCCCAATCATCTAGTACGGTTTTTTCCTATTGGAGAACCGTTTACTGTTCATTGTCAAAGTGGAATAAGTCACATGTGTAGCACAAAATAACGAAAAGAGCTTAAGGGTCGCATGGGACCACTTAAAACATGTGTTTGCTCTTCCCCCTCCTTCATCTTTTAGTGTAGTTTTAACCCCTTTCAGTCATTAACAGCAAAAAAAAAGCCTTAATTCATTACAATTTTTAAAAAATAACGACAAAGGATAAGTCAGGTAGGTCAAAGGACAGGTCAACATTGAAGTAGGTACTTTTTTAGTAAAGTACATAATCTCCAAAGTGGATAAGTGTGCCTCTTCCTACGTGAAGTTGTCCCATTAGTCTATTACCCCTTCAACTGTATTGCCAATTCATTTTGATCCTTCATTTACACTGAAAGTTTCTTATAGTGAAACTCTGGTTATAAGGAAGTTTTCTTAAGGTCTTTTGATTGGTCAGCTGTTCAATCAATTGTTAACTTTTCTCATATAAAATATAGTGAAATCTCATATTAGGAAATTTCAATTATAGTCAACAACTTTACACCATTTTTTGAGTAAATCTACTCTGTTATAATGAAATTTCGAGATTTACATGAAAAATTAAATGAAATTTACATGAAAAATTAATGTAATTTACATAAAAAATTAATGAAATTTACATGAAAAGTTAAATGTGATTTACAAGAAAAATTAAATGAGATTTCAATGAAAAATTAAATGAAATTTACATGAAAAATTAAATGAGATTTACAAGAAAAATTAAATGAGATTTCAATGAAAAATTAAATGAAATTTACATGAAAAATTAAATGAGATTTACATGAAAAATTAAGTGAGATTTACATGAAAAATTAAATGAGATTTACATGAAAAATTAGATGAGATTTACATGAAAAATTAAATGAAATTTACTTGAAAAATTAAATGAAAATTACAGGAAAAATTAAATGAAATTTACATGAAAAATTAATTGAGATTTACATGAAAATTTAAATGAAAATTACATAAGATGTACATGAAAAATTAAATGAAAATTACATGAGATTTACATGAAAAATTAAATGAAATTTCAATGAAAAATTAAATGAGATTTAAATGAAAAATTAAATGAGATTTACATGAAAAATTAAATGAAAATTACATAAGATGTACATGAAAAATTAAATGAAAATTACATGAGATTTACATGAAAAATTAAATGAAATTTCAATGAAAAATTAAGTGAGATTTACATGAAAAATTAAATAGGATTTACATTTTTAAAAGCCATTTTCTCTTATAGTGAAATAATTATGAGCCACTTCACTATAAACGATTTTCAGTGTACTAGAAAGGGGAATCCAGGATACCACACTTTAGTAAACTAACCAATTAGACGTGTTGCTGTCTTATAAAATACAACAACATAAAAAAATTAACTAACTAAACGTAAAATATGTCTTTTTATGTCTTCAATTAGTAATAAAGTGTCAACATACTGTACTTTTTGTGTATAATTTTACTTTTGGTATTTCTCCAACTGTAGTACTGTCAGTTAAAAGAAAAAAGCTAAGACTCTACAGTTATAAATGTATGAATAGCAACCGTTACTACTGTAGTTGCACAATACATTAATGTATGCAATGCAATGCATTCATTATAACAACATTAAACAAAATGTTGATAAACTTTGGCTCAGCTTAAAGCAATGTGACACAGCACATTAAATTCAAAGTCACATTAACATTAATCCTCGTTCATCGTAGCGTTTGGTTCAAAAGAGGAATAAAAATTCCACTGTTGTATTTTCACCATTTCGCAAATTTAGTATAATTTTAACACTGTTTCATGCTAATTTAATGGTGACCTTTAATCCTGTACCACGTGGTTGGAAAGATTGGATAAAATAATGCTAAAAACGACTGTATTTTTTGATTTTGAACGAAATTCATACAGTATTTTCAAACGGTTTCTACAGAATCAAATACCATAACAAAAATAAAATAAAATTTCTTACTTTATATTACAGTACAGGAGTGTATTTGCTATACAGTAGTGAAGTTTTCTTAAAGACTTGGTTGATCAGCTATTCAAACACCTGTTAACTTTTCCAGTATCCACTGAACTCTTTTAACATAGTGAAATTTCGTTTATAGCCCTGTTTTCCAACGTGGGACGTTCACCCCACCAAAGGGCATTTAGATTGTTCAAAGGAGAACTAAAAGTACTGTACAGTAACCTCATTGCTAATTGTAACAGAGTGAAATGGTACAAGTTCAATTTATCTCAGTACCTAAAGCCTTGTTTATGTAAATTTAAGGAAGTTGTTACAGTTCAAGGTGACTTGTATTTGCTGGGTTATAACTAAATTCTAGGTACTGTATTATTATTCTTTATCAATGTTTGGTAATTTAACCTTTAACCGTGAGTCAAACTGACATTTTAAGAGCCAAACTGACAATTTTTAGAGTCAAACTGACAATTTTTAGAGTCAAACTGACATTTTTACAGTCAAACTGACATTTTCTAGAGTCAAACTGACATTTTCTAGAGTCAAACTGACATTTTCAGAGTCAAACTGACATTTTTCGAGTCAAACTGACATTTTAAGAGCCAAACTGACAATTTTTAGAGTCAAACTGACAATTTTTAGAGTCAAACTGACATTTTAAGAGTCAAACTGACATTTTCTAGAGTCAAACTGACATTTTCTAGAGTCAAACTGACATTTTCAGAGTCAAACTGACATTTTTTAGAGTCAAACTAACATTTTTCGAGTCAAACTGACATTTTTTAAGAGTAAAACTGACATTTTTTACAGTCAAACTGACATTTTTTAGAGTCAAACTAACATTTTACAGTCAAACTGACATTTTTTACAGTCAAACTGAAATTTTTTAGAGTCAAACTAACATTTTTCGAGTCAAACTGACATTTTTTAAGAGTAAAACTGACATTTTCAAAGTCAAACTGACATTTTAAGAGTCAAACTGACATTTTTTAAGAGTAAAACTGACATTTTTTAGAGTCAAACTAACATTTTACAGTCAAACTGACATTTTTTACAGTCAAACTGAAATTTTTTAGAGTCAAACTAACATTTTTCGAGTCAAACTGACATTTTTTAAGAGTAAAACTAACATTTTACAGTCAAACTGACATTTTTTACAGTCAAACTGACATTTTTTAGAGTCAAACTAACATTTTTTAGAGTCAAACTGACAATTTTTAGAGTCAAACTGACATTTTCAGAGTCAAACTGACATTTTTTAAGAGTAAAACTGACATTTTCAGAGTCAAACTGACATTTTAAGAGTCAAACTGACATTTTCAGAGTCAAACTAACATTTTTCGAGTCAAACTGACATTTTTTAAGAGTCAAACTGACATTTTTTTAGAGTCAAACTCACATTTTAAGAGCCAAACTGACATTTTTTACAGTCAAACTGACATTTTTTACAGTCAAACTGACATTTTTTAGAGTCAAACTAACATTTTTCGAGTCAAACTGACATTTTTTACAGTCAAACTGACATTTTTTAGAGTCAAACTAACATTTTTCGAGTCAAACTGACATTTTTTAAGAGTAAAACTGACATTTTTTAGAGTCAAACTGACATTTTTTAGAGTCAAACTCACATTTTTTACAGTCAAACTGACACTTTTTAGAGTCAAACAAACAAAAAATGTATGGGAAAGCCTATACTGTAGTTCGGAACCGCAATGTTGCTTCGTGTTAACGAGATATTCGTGTTACCGAGTGTTCGTGTTAACGAGAATCCAATGTATTATGCAAATTGTTCATTGTATGCATTTGCAGTAAAAAAAAAAAACAGTGCAATTTCAATTTTTTTTACAAACAAATAAAAAAATATATTGATTTTGTATTTGTTTTTAGACAAACTTTAAAACTTATACAGTAACAAAATTTCTACAATTTTCCCATTTTTAATCCCCCAAAAATGAGATCCTCATTGGTCACCTCAAAAGAGGTATTTCTAGACGTTGCTATGGCTATCTTAACCAATCATCACCCTTCTTTAAGTTTCTTTAAATTTAAATCAGTGAAGATTACAAGTTAAGGGACAGTTGTGACCTAAAGAATTACATCGGCAAATTCAACAACTTATTTGATCCCAAACAGCAAACTTTCATGAGTTTCTTCTTCCCCCCCCCCTCCCCCCCCCCCGCCCCCTCTTCATCCCCTCATTTGAGTGTATTTTCTCGCTTGAAATATTTGGGTCAAGGCAAAAACTGTTGGAGCAAAACCTCGACATCAATGATTAACACACAGGAAGTGAATGATGGAACGGCTGACATTTTGGTTCCATAAAAGCTAAACGTCTGTTTCACCAATAAAAAACATAAGTGATAAAAAAAACTAAAAAAAATTAACCTTAAAAATAACGGAAAATCAATTTTTTAGCAACAATAATTTTTGTACTTTTATCGTTTTGTATTTTGAAAAGATAAAAATTTCACTTGTTTTAATAGCGTTTTGTGACGTTGAGTAAATAATTTTTTTATATTTAAAGTACAAATACAAATATTGCTGACAAATACACTTAAAATGTAATGTAATGTATCTCAAGTCTAAATTGTCAAAAAGCTATTATCTTAACCTAAAAAAATGCTTTTGTTATCACTTAATCTTGACCTCAATTCACTATTCAGTATCCTCTTTAATAAAATACAAGAAAAAAAACACATTTCACACTGATGACGTTGAAATTGCTCTGATTTACAGTTTGAACTTAGTACACCATGAATAAATAAAGAAACGAGACTAAATCTCATCAATTCCAATGGTGATTTGTCTCATTTCATTTTTTCTAATAAGAAAAAATAAAGAAATAAAAAACGAGACTAAATCTCACCAATTCCAAGGTGATTTGTCTCATTTAATTCTTTCTAATAAGAAAAAACAACAAAAATAAAGAAACGAGACAATATCTCATCAATTCCAATAGTGATTTGTCTCATTTAATTCTTTCTAATAAGAAAAAACAACAAAAATAAAGAAACGAGACTAAATTTCATCAATTCCAATGGTGATTTGTCTCATTTAATCTTTTCTGATAAAAAAAAAGAAAGAAATGAGACTAAATCTCATCAATTCCAATGGTGAATTGTCTCATTTAATCTTTTATAATAAGAAAAAAATAAAGAAACGAGACTAAATCTCATCCACTCCAATGGAGATTTGTCTCATTTAATCTTTTCTGATAAAAAAAAAAAGAAAGAAATGAGACTAAATCTCATCAATTCCAATGGAGATTTGTCTCATTTAATTCTTTCTAATAAGAAAAAATAAAGAAACGAGACTAAATCTCATCCACTCCAATGATGATTTGTCTCATTTAATATTTGCTAATAAGAAAAAATAAAGAAACGAGACAAATTCAATTTCTAAGAAATTTCAAACATTCGAATTTTTTTATAAATTTCAAACATTCGAATTTTTTTATAAATTTCAAACATTCGATTTTTTATAAAATCTCAAACATTCGAATTTTTATAAAATCTCAAACATTCGAATTTTTTATAAAATCTCAAACATTCGAATTTTTATAAAATCTCAAACATTCGAATTTTTATAAAATCTCAAACATTCGAATTTTTATAAAATCTAAAACATTCGAATTTTTAGAAATTTCAAACATTCGAATAGAACTGCTGCAGTTACATAAAATCTAAAACATGTCTCCAGTGTTTTGCTTCTAAAAATTCACTGGATTAAGTTATTTTAAGTTCTAATACGCCATTTTGAAGCCTGAGAAATGTACTGTGTAAGTCTAGTACTGTATCTTACAAGTACAAATCTATAAATACTCAATTCACTGAAATAATTTTCTATTTCAAAGAAAACAAATCTGATGTCGTTATTGTCAATAATACCATTGCATACAATAGAAAGTTATCATATGAAACAGAAAAAAAAAAATCAGATTAAGATTAGATTTTCATCAAATTAGATTTCCATATTGCGTCATCAACTCCAAACAACCACACACAAACGAAAATAATGAAAAACATAGATTAAATTTCAGAAATTAATTAATTAATTATAAAAAATAATTTTTGTTTTTGTTATTTTTTAATATTAAATTGTAAACATTTTCCTTTAAGCAGTAAATTGTGTCGAATCAGCTAAAATAGCTGGTTGAGTGAGTTCTGAAAGGAACTAATTAAGACATTAATGTACTTTTTTTTCTGTCCTTCCTTAATGTTATTCAATGGAGCAGAACAGCAAATATAATGTCAGACGAGGTCAAGCGTGAATGACCACCAACTTTCTCTTCTCTTAGTATAAAAAAAAACCCACTCAAATATAACATTCAACTTCGTTTTGAATAAAAAATTAACTACTCTTAAGTAACTTTAGTCGAGCCAACATCATAAAAAGAGCATGAAAAATTGGGTAAAGATGATAAAAGAAGAAGAAGAAGGAAAGAAGACGTCAGGGTGGTCGCTTTTGCAACGTAAATAATGTGTTTTTTGGCCGTAGGGGGGCTCTTCTGTATGACCTAACGCCACAGTCATCCATTGTCCCACACACAGCTAATCTTGACTTTTTATATTCAGGCCACAACAACAGTCACAATGTGGGCCAATTGGACAACTAAATTAGGTTATCATTGGAAAACATAATAGAAAACAAGTGGACGTTTCGCACTGTGAACTTCAATTGCTTCTTTTCATTCAGCCAATCTTAAATCTTAAACGCATCATTTGATATTAAATAACCTGCTCTGCTTTATTGAAAGAATCATGTGACTTGTTGTCATATAATTGAGTAGTCATTTAGGATGTATTGACTGAAATTGAATTGCTGACCTCAAAACGACCTTGTAAGAGTCGATGAAAGTTGACTAATAAAAATCCAAATGACTGTTACAAATTATGTTTAACTTGCATTCACTTTTTATATACAAGTTACAGACTGTAAAACACACAAAAAAAAAGTTATGAGAGGGTAGGATGAAAAGTAATGCACACATGTGCTTGTAGAAAACAAACCAAACCAAATAGAAAGATCAGACAAAAACCATCTTAAACTACAATTCTCAGGCTTCAAAATGACGTATTAGAACTTAAAATAACTCAATCCAGTGAATTTTCAGAAGCAAATAACTGGAGACATGTTTTAGATTTTATGTAACAGCAGCAGTTCTATTCGAATGTTTGAAATTTCTAAAAATTCGAATGTTTGAAATTTCTTTAAATTCGAATGTTGGAAATTTATTAAAAATTCGAATGTTTGATATTTTATAAAAATTCGAATGTTTGAGATTTTATAAAAATTCGAATGTTTGAGATTTTATAAAAATTCGAATGTTTGAGATTTTGTAAAAATTCGAATGTTTGAGATTTT
>JAAFCF010006596.1:37963851-37973951 GCA_013389785.1 Helicorthomorpha holstii | reverse complement strand
CAACTAAACCCAACTTTTTTAACCCAACTAAACCCAACTTTTTTAACTCAACCTAAGTCGCTAACCTAAGTCTCTTAACTCAAGTCGCTTGACCCAAATTTCTTAATCTAAGTCGCTTCACCCAAATTGCTTGACCTAAGTCTCTTAAGCTAAGTCGTGTAAGTATATAAATGTCTTATTTCTTCTCTATACAAACTGTAATAAACTCCATGTACTTTTACACTTTGTGTTTGAAAAACAAATCTAACTATTTTGAATTTTCAAAAACATTTAACATTAATTAATTAATTTTAATGGCTGCCCTTTACAGTATAACTTTCATTAAAAGTATACTTTCTCCATCAATGCATTTAACTATTGATTAAATCATTACAAATACAAAATTTCAAAACTAATACATAAAAAGTTAAGTGCACATTTAAAATTCAGTATCCACATAGTAGTTTTCTGTTAACTTTTGCAAAATTTAAACTGTTTATTTAAGGTAATGGAATTTTTAGCAGCACATTATCCATTATGTATAAAATTAATTTTAATATTTCATAGCCTTCACAATATTTCCAGTATTAAGGATTCAAAATGTTAATTTAAAAAGACGTTGAAATGAGGAAAATCCCTGTTAAGCTTGTGTTTCAACATAATCCAGGAGAAAAGATGCTACTTTTCCATTGGCAGTGAAATAAGAGAGAGCGAGAGAGGGGACGTTAAAGCTTCATTAAACCCAGTTTTTAAAGTTTTAACCAAATTTCCATTGATTAACATGGTGGGGGAAATATTGCCTTAAAATATTACATGGAGAAAACACGTCTCAAAACAAAAAGATTACGTCGGCGTCGTTTTTCTAATGAAAGGAAAAGAAAAACGCTCAACGCTAAATCCAACTGAACAACAAACATGACGTCATCTATTTCATTAACAATTACGCTAATCCCGTTAATTATTAGCTAACACGTCTCTTCCTTTAAATGCTTTAGTTTACATGTAAAGAGAGTAATTTGGAGAAGATTGTTTACACTTTTTTACTTTTCAGCAAGGAACTCGGTTTTTCCACAAAGCAGTTTTATGATGTCTTAAAATTCCTCATTTAATTTCTATTTTCTATCTCGACTACTACTTTGCTTTGCCCTACTTTTTACCTTGGGCAAGTTTGCTTAAGTTGGGGAAATTTTCTCAATGAAAATCAAGTGTCAAAGCAACGATATTCTGTAGAGTAAAACGCTTGAACGACCATAACTTACAAGTGAAGGATAAGACGTTTAAGGTGAGAAAAAGACGTTTACATCTAAATAGCACGTTTTACTTGCTGATGAAGAATTAAAGGATTAAAAACTGAGAAAAATGACAGCTGCTATATTTAATAACGTTTTCATAGTTCAAAACATACCACTTAACATACCAAAAACTACTTTTTTTTTAACCATTACAAAACAAAATTCCAAATTTAACTTTACAAAAACTAAATAAACGAGACAAATCGCCATTGAAACGAATGGATTTTAATCTCATTTTGATAATTGCACAGTTTTTCTTTAAAAAACGAAATAAACGAGACAAATTGCCATTGAAACGAATGGATTTTAGTCTCATTTTGATAATTGCACAGTTTTTCTTTACAAAACGAAATAGACGAGACAAATCGCCATGGAAACGAGTGGATTTCAGTCTCATTTTGATAATTTCATCTAGTTTAGTTATTAAAAAACTCACAAGAGCAAATATAAGCAAAAATAAGAAATGGTTATTACGAGTTAACAATAAAAATACAATTTCAAATCTCCAAAAAAAGCAATAAAAAATTTTCAAATAAGAAATGCAAAGATGATAAAAGTTTATCGTTGCAGTTGCAGCGTTTTTATGCGCATTTAAAGTCATTACGTCAACGTAAACGTTAAAACTCGGATCTTGCAAAACGATAATAACGTTTTTCAGTATCATTTCAGACGAAAAATGATATTTCATAAATTTGAATGAATGAAATGCTATAAATTAAATAATCGATATCAACATGCCTTATATGATTAGTACTATCGTCTTAAATAGCAATACACTATAAATTTTCTTTCTTTTATTTCTTATGGTATTCAGTAAGAAAAAAAAATCCACAATCAAGATTACATTTTCATGTCTTCCAAAACACGTATCAAAAGCGTAAAAAATCATTCGGCAGAAAATAAGAGTTTGATATCAAATGAACGAGAAAAAAATGTCTTTCCTGATAAAACACTCAAAAGAAAGTCATTGAAGTTGTCACTCTTAACGTCAGGCTTGTTCTTAAGTAAAAGTATTATTTCTTAAACAATTAAACGACAAAAACAAATAAAAATTCATTGCAACAATTTTTCTCTCCATCATTTTTTCCATATAATTAGGAAATGTGTACTGATAATAATAATTGAATTTTTTAACTTCAAAGGCTTTAGAAAGCAATTCAAACACATTAAGAATTTAAAAGCTAAAAATAAGATGTAGTCCTGTGTTTGACTATGAGACAGTGAGTAGACACAAATGGTGTTTGGGAATTTCAATACAGTTGTAGCTATGGTAACTCAATGTATTCAACTAACTTATTTATTCATAAGATAACTTAGTGTTACTTGGCAAATACACTGAACAGATGAACATAAACTTAACAACATAACCAAATATCTTATAATATAGCTACATAACGTTGTTTTGCTAATCTGCGATTGAACACAGATGGTCTAAAATATGGTCATTGTTTTTGACTTTTTATATCCGTAATTTGGTTTATGAAATTGTGAAAATGGAAGAGAATGTCATATGAGCTCGTTTTTCATGTAAAAAAGTTAAAATTTTTGAAAGTGGTGAAAATGTTTGATTTTTTTGATCAAGATTTTATTTATTAAATTTGTAGATCAAATTATAAGCAAACTTTTGCTTATAATTTTGTTAAAATTTGTATCTCTGAAGGAAAAACAGATAAAATGAAGACACTAACTGATGAAAATGTTTGATTTTTTTGGTCAAGATTTCATTTATTAAATCTGTAGCTAAAATTTTATTTGATTTTATTTGATGTTGATTTTCGTTTGAATTTTGTTTAAAATTTTGCTTACAATTTTGTTAAAATTTGCTTCTTTGAAAGAAAGACAGATAAAATGAAGACACTAACTGATAAAATATTTGATGTTTTTTGGTCAAGATTTCATTTATTAAATCTGTAGCTAAAATTTGATTTGATTTTAATTTTAGTTTAAACTTTTGTTTAAAATTTATTACAATTTTGTTAAAATTTGCATCTTTGAATAAAAGACAGATAAAATGAAGACACTAACTGATGAAAATGTTTGATTATTTTGGTCAAGATTTCATTTATTAAAATTGTAGCTAAAATTTGATTTGACGTTGATTTTCGTTTGAACTTTTGTTTAAAATTTTGCTTATAATTTTGTTGAAATTTGTATCTGAAGGAAAAACAGATAAAATGAAGACACTAACTGATGAATATGTTTGATTTTTTTGGTCAAAAGTTTATTTATTAAAATTGTAGATAAAATTTGATTTGATGTTAATTTACGTTTGAACTTTTGCATGTATTTTTGTTGAAATTTGCATCTTTGAGTGAAAGACAGAGAAAATGAAGACACTAACTGATGACTACACACTGTAGCCTGATAGCAAAAAGTGTTAATAAAATAATTACAAAATATATAATCATTAAATCTAACCACTAAAATATTTTTAACTTGTTTTTTTACCCTCAAATTACTTCATAATATAGTTACTGTAAATACAGCAAGCAATTTAGATGTTTGGAAAATAATTTTTTTGCATTTTTCATTTTCAAAATTGCTCACAAGAAAAGTTTTAAAGTTAACATTAAAAACGAAAAACAAATCCATAAAATACTTCATACAACCATATTATAAATTTCTCTCATATAAGACAGCTTAACGAATTTTATAGATGCAACTGTTTTATTTATTGAAAAAACACATTTTATTATTTTTGTACAGGACACCTATACTATTCGTGTTCAACAAGTACCATACCCAGTACCTAAGGTATCTAAAATGGCATTTTCCAAAAAAAAGTATTGTTAAAATTTGAAGATGTAAAATAAAATTGAAAGTCCGGATCTGCAAACAAGATTGGGCTTAGATTCAGCTGCTTTATATCAACATTCAGCTTGAACGTCGTAAATTTAGTAAACAAATATTTCAAATTTCAGCCTTAGCACATCTGCTATTTCTACCACGTTTCAATATTATTTTTCAAGAAGGCGATCACAAAATACGCATATTATAAACATCCGTAATATAAAATAGTAGACGAGAAAATTGCAGCTAGATCTCGGAATTTCAATAAATTTCAGCTTAACTTCATCCAAAACTATATAAATAAGTAAATATCTTAAAATAAAAAGCAGCATTTCAACTCCTCCAACCTCCCCAAAAACAACAACAAATATAAACAACTTCAAATGAGATACAGTGGTGCATCAAAACATAAAAATTGCCAATAAATAATACTTGACATCACTGTATATGAAAAACATCTAAACTAAATCTTCCTCACTATTTAACGAGTCTAATTTCATTTGTTTTTTGTAAACATTGGTTCTCACTCTGCTAGTTTAACAATAGAGGCACTGCACAAAATATTTTCTCTTGGATCTGGAGTTAACAGTTATTTGTTGAATTACAGTGGATTCTCGTTAACACGAACTCGACGGACCGAGATTTTTGTTCGTGTTAACCGGGTTTTGTGTTAACGAGTACTAATGTGTAGCCTATACTGTAGTTCGGTACCGCAAAGTTGCTTCGTGTTAACGCGTAATTTGTGTTAACGGGGTTCGTGTTAACGAGAATCCACTGTATTTTTTTTTCCATACATTGGTTTTAGATACAATTTTTTTAATTTTGTTCACAACACATGTTTACTACAACATTGGATCTTAATAATGACTATTAAACATGTCTACTTGCATATGTTGTATTTTTGATATATGATAACTGCTTTTAAAGTACAGTGGATTCTCGTTAACACGAACTCGACGGGACAGAGATTTTTGTTCGTGTTAACGGGGTTTCGTGTTAACGAGTACTAATGTGTAGCCTATACTGTAGTTCGGGACCGCAAAGTTGCTTTGTGTTAACGAGAATCTACTGTATTAGGTTACACTTGCACTAAATAATGAAATATGAATTAAATTGTTTTTGTAAGAAAAAACTAAGTTAAATTTTTCGAAATTTTATATTAAAATCCTGTAAGTAAATCCAAATAGGATAAGTACCAAACTATAAGACACTTTTTTTTATTAAAAAATGGCCTCCCAAAATCAAGATACATCTTATACTCAAAATTTAGATAAAATTAAGTAACTCTAATAATGATAGTGAAAATCAGTCTTTTATTATAGTCTAACTTTGCAATCTAATAATAAAATTGGTAAAAATGTTATTTTTTTAAAAAAGTACATTAAAAATGAAGGTGCATCTTATAGTCCGGTAATAACGTATTAAAATTTTTAATTGAATTTCACATTAAGTTACAAAAATAATTAACATTCATAAAATAATTAGCAAATTAATAAATCACATTCTAACAATTTCCCTAAAAGTGCAAATTTGTTCGCTGAATAATAAAATGTTACATCCCTATCAACTCCACCAATGTAAAACTCAGTAATTTGCTGAATTTATAATTAATTTAAATTTTGCTGAATTGCATATTTGATCAGCACTGTTGAATTTTGAATTGTTTATACTGTATGAATCAATAACAATAATAAATTTTAATAACTAATTAGTAATTTAATCAGCAAAGATCATATTTCTCTAATAATTAACTGAACCAATTCAGATAGAATTTAATTAAAAAACTTTTGATAACAATTTCACCATTTTTCAATGGTTCTTCTCTCTGAGGATAAAAAAAACTGTACAAAATGAATTGCAAATGACACCCAAGAAAAGAATATCATATATGCTAAGTTGAATATTTTTCATTTCCTTGTTGGTTTTAAAAATCCAGCATCATCCAAGGATCAATCTCCATCGTCATAATAAACATCAACTTCAGAAGAAAAAAAATAAGGTGACAACAATACAAGTATGACAACGCGTTAACATGGAAAATAAAGACGAAAGGATATAGAGAAAATGAAATATGAAAATCGACAAAACCACTTGAAAAATGGGATTGCATAACCACCATCACCAACACTGCCATTGCCAACTCTCTCTTTCCCCCTCTAACCACACAATAGATGGAAGCTCCTTTTTAAAATGATATGAGACATGGAGAAATGTAAAAAAATAAAATACCCAACCACCCAATCTACTTAAAAAATGTAATGCCAATATATTTACATCCTAAATTGTCATTTGAGAAGAGAGAAAATTCACACAGAAACTAATGATGTAAAATACCATTCTCAAATTTCTACAAACTCATACACTTACTAACTTATGAATGAGACATTATCATTAATCAACAACCAAAACTCATTTTAAAAATTTATAAGCAAAAATAATTTTTTATTTCCAGGTGAAAATTGATTGGACAACATTTTGGTTGACTAAGGTACAGTATATGCCAGAAACTACTTAATTTTGTTCATAATAAATGTGGAAAGCATGACCAAATAAAAATCCATAAAAAGTTCATAACAACTTTGATTTACTGTGTGTTAAAAGTTGGCAAAATGTAAATAAAATTATGTTGTTGTTGTTATTGACATTTTCAGTTACATAATGTTCTTTTTTTGTCTTTTTTAAGTGATTCTTATACCATATACAAGTTACAGTAAACAAAATGTTTAATATTCAAATGCACCAACTGTGTGATCCCTTCAACAATTTGTTTAACCACAAATTTTATGGTCCACATATATTTTATTCAGTTGGTAAAGCGAGGGAGATAAGATGGGTGAATATTAAAGAAAACAGATGCCATATTGCACTTCCATAGTCAGAAAGACAAGAGAAGAAAACAAGCAACCACTACATTTATATAGCGTTGAATTTACACTGCTGTTGTGGACTACATTTCAACACATCAATTCCACTACAATAAAACACAAAAAACTCATAATAATCATGTAATAAAATACGAATTGCAACTTTGGCTTGACCAACTAAAATATGCTGGAAATTGAGTTCCACAATTTGTATATTTTGAATTTTGTGATTTCACAATAGTTAATTATTATTGAGTAATCTGGAAAGTTCTGGAATATGAATGCTCTGGAACAGTTAGAAATACAAAAAAGGCTGCATTTCCAGCTGGCTATCAGTATTTTGAAGTTGTAAATCACTGCCACTACATGGCCAATTATGATTTATCATTATTAATCAATTGGTCTTCAAGTTTTTTTGAGACAAAGTTTGGTCAACGTCTCTTCAAAATATAATTTTCTGGTAAATTCTTAAAAATTTGTTATAAAACCTTAAAGACTAATGAAAAAAAAACTGCAAAACACATACTGTGCAAACAAAAACCAATAAATGATCACTGATAAAATAAACTTAAAAAAAATAAACCAAATTTTAATGTAGATTGTCATTGCTTAACAGATTAAAATTAATTGCAAAATGGATCACAGTGACTTGTATGTAAAAGTACTGTAATTTTATATCCAACATAAAAAAACAACCCCTTCATTGATTATGCGCAGAAAGTATAGAAATAGTGACGCATAAATAATTCATTGGCTGGGGGTTCTGTCGCCCTGCTGAGCCAATTCTATGTTCGGCCAATTAAACTTTATTTGCAACTAGATCATAAAATTTGCAGTATAACCAACAGCAGCAACAGCACACTATAAGTGCTTTGCCTTAACACGCTCAATGCCCTTCTGGTTTAAACAGACAAAATATTAAACTAAAGCTTTATTATATTTATATTTCATCAACCAACATAGCATTTTCTCCCAAAACAAACCCTTACAGCCATGAGTCATGTGCTGTCTTCTCAGCTATAAAAAATTTAAAAATGAACTATTTTTTAAAAAAATAAAGGTATTGCCAACTACTATTTGTGGTCAACAATAAGAATCAAAAATAAAACTTTTTGGCTATTAGGACACAATATAATTTAACATTCAGCAGTCAAAGTGTTAAGATACTTCAGGAAAATATTGGATGTTTTTCAATGAGTCATATAAGGGATGAATGAAGAGCCCCATCATCCACCCCAAGTGTTGGCAGTGGTTGGGACACTTTAACTATACATCTTTGTACTAACCAATTCAGAAACATCTAAATTAATTTTTTCACTGTTACTGCAAGATAATTTTTCTAAAAGCCAATTCAGAAGAAAAAAAATGGATATTTTCAATGAGCTCTTGAAAAATGACAATATACATTACAAACTTTATTGATTTTATATAATACAGGAATCATTTGCTAATGCTTAATGTTGTATGTGCTTGAATTTTGCTTAGTATTTTATTTGAACAAATTC
This sequence comes from Helicorthomorpha holstii, assembly GCA_013389785.1. NCBI lineage: Eukaryota > Metazoa > Arthropoda > Diplopoda > Polydesmida > Paradoxosomatidae > Helicorthomorpha > Helicorthomorpha holstii. Next base: position 37,965,521 of record JAAFCF010006596.1, on the reverse strand, counting down.
TCTTCAGCAACCACAAGAGAAATAATTAATTAAACCTTAAAAAAAAAGAAAGAAAAGCTGTATCATTTAATAATATATAGAAGCCATTCGTTATTTTAATAATTCGCTGGATTTAAAAGTAATATACGTTGATGTCGTTAGGAAACAAAAAGAAAACTAATCAATTTCCTGCTTTTGAAAACTTTACAGAAATAATTGAAAATTAGCTTAAAATGATATCCCAAATCCACAATAAAAAGAGTACCAGTCAAAATCAGTACAAAATAATGATTGCAAAAACAAATCTCCATGGGCACAATTAATTTTGTTATTTTTAATAAATCAATTTTGTGGTCATGGATATTTTATTTAACCCTTTATCGGGCGCGTCAAACATTTTTCATGTTCAGGTGCATTGCATCAAATTGATACCCTTTTAAAACATTCATAAAAAATTTATTGTAAAATTGTGTGACAAAATTTGATTAAAATGTTATCTATACTGGCAAAAACAACAAATATTAGTTTAAAATATTTTTAAAAATAAAATACTAACACCACTACAAAATGATATTTTACTTCATCACTATTTTTGATGTCACAAAACAGTCTACACATGTTACTTGTTTTTCATTTCATGATCCAAATTGCTTATAACTTCCAAAATTATGCATCAATCACACTCTAATTGTAGTCAAAATGTAGAGGAGAGTAAAAAATGAGACTACCAAGAAGTTGGGGCAGCCAACTTTTATGTTTTAAAAGTTATATTCAAAAAGTCAAGTGGATATCAATTTGTATAGGAGCCCCCAACAAAGAGTTAATCATTTAAAATGTAGTAAAAGTTAAACTTCCTTTACTTGAAACTCCAATTTTAAGCTTGAAGTATCAGTTATGCATCATTTAATAAACACACAGTACAAAAAACGCGATTAATAAAGCGTTTAGTTACGTGGGAAAAGCTCATTTTTTATGCAATGCAAAGCAAATTAAAACTTCCTTCAAAAGCATCTTAAAAATTCAGCACGTCGAAAAGAAAACATATACAAGACATTTAAATTAGCTTTACACTACATAAAAAGTTTCATTAAATTAAAAGATGTTGTCACTTTCCAAGTTATTCAAACAAAACGACAAGACAAGAAAAAGAAATGGCACATTTTTCTTCTCAAATAAAAGCAGCTCTGAATAGCCAGTCTCTGTGAATTATAATTTTAAATGCTTGTACAATACAATGTGTGCAAGTTACTATGAATCTCTAAATTTAAAACAAGACCCAAACAATAAGATGATGACACGTCCATTATTCATTTATGATAGCATCTGCATTATACTGGAAATGTTTATTTGGATGGATTTTAAAAAACATTTTTCACATTTTTATCTAATCCTTTACACATTCCCTTAATTCGTACTCGAAAAATGGGTACACAACTGCAATGGGTTTCACAATTTGATAGCCAGATTTACATGATGGGATGGGAAGGATAAAAAACAGTGCCTATTGTCAATCGAATTCGTATTTTGTAATCTCTGTTTTTCCGGTGTATAAATCACGAGTAATTTACCCATCTGTAGGGGGTTTTGTAATGCCATTTCCCCTCTCTTCTCCCCCTTACCCTACCCCCCTCCTTTTGCACCTCTCTCACTCTCAATTACAATTTACAAACCACCCACTGCTTCAAATTCCT